>JAVYIG010000815.1:0-444670 GCA_035222895.1 Strongylocentrotus droebachiensis | reverse complement strand
TGTCTAAAAAGATAATGTATATTGATTCGTAATCGAGGTAATGAAGATTTCTCTATGATTAACGAATTGAATAGAGAAACTGTATAATAATATTTTGGGTCTTTTCTAATAATGAAAAGGTATAATTTATGATCTACTCTTGAAAAGAATTAATGAAGAATGCAGTCTTGACATTTGTATTATGCGCTATATAAAAGTTTAATATTATTAATTATTATTCGATATAAGAGTCAATTGAAATTTATTTAACAAACGTCCTTTGGTTCAGTGGTAGAGCACTGGTCTCGTAACCAGAAGGGGGGGGGGGGGGGCAAGGGTTCGAAACCCAATCGATGCAAAGGTTTTACTCGTTGTCGAAGTATGAAGTAAAGCAGGGCTCCCACTTAGCCGAGTTGGAGCCTCGAGTTGTGGCGAGCTGGCACGATCTTATGGCAAGCAGTTTTTATCATTAAAACATATTTCTTGATATCACGAAATCGAATTCTTAATATTAAGAATTACCATTGCTTTACAACGTAAAATTATTTTTTGATATCAAGAAATATGTTTTAATGATAAAACGGCTTGCCATAAGATCGCGCCAGCTCGCCACAACTCGAGGCTCCAACTCGGCTAAGTGGGAGCCCTGCTTAAGAGAAATAAAGGCCATCAAATGACGAAGTTATTCAATTTTTCTATCTCTCTCTCTCTCTTTCTTTCCCTTTTGTTTCTCTCTCTATCGATCACCCCCTCTCTATCTCTTTCTCTCTCTTATCCCTTTCATGCTATGTAATGGGAGGGGGCAAATCGATTGCCTTCACATGAGAAAGAATAATGTTAGATGAAATGTATTGCAATGTACACACCCTATGAAGATTCAGGATCGTTAATCTCGATCCTGATGGCAATACTTGGTTGCATAACAATTATGTAGCTTTCAATCTCCATTTTGTACAATAAGAAATTAAATCAGGAACTTTACATTTCAGCACAACAATCTGTTCTTGTATTGCACTAATATTCATCCTGTTGTATACACGTTTATAATTTTTTTTTCTTTCTTAACTGTGTTTCCAATCATTGGATAATGTCATTTTGGGATTTTGAGTAAATCTATAATTTTTCACCCATGTCTCTAATCGCTGGTTATTTTATAAAATGTCAAATTATTTAATATATGTATTATATATATTTTATGTTTAGCTTATTTCATTGTTATTCTGTATGTCAGGACCAATGTGAAAAACAGCTTTGTCATGCTGTATAAATATTTTTGAATAAATGAATAGATCAATCAATATTCCGTGTTGGTTTAACAGTACAACTTCTCCTGTAAAGAACTCTATTTTGGAGAATATTTTTATAATCACGGACTTATGAAATTATGAAATATTTATGAAAAATTGTTTTCTCATTAAGTTTACCCCCGTTCAGTTAGAGCAATTTATGTTGTTCTTCAAACATATGTCATAAAAACCCATGAATGCACTCTCACAAAACAAATATAAAATGATAATATCAACGTCATTTTCATACATTTTAATGCCCGTAGTCTCTCTAGTAACTTTGAAAATATTCACATTTTGGGGAATACACTTTCACCAAAATTCTCTGTTATTGCTATATCAGATGAAACTTCGATTTGTGATACCCATATTGTTCCTTTTCGTTTTAATAGATGGTAACATGTTTATACATTCAGGAAGAGGAGGTGGTGTTGCATTATTTGTACTGTTCGCAACTTCGCACTGATTCATTCAATTCGTAAGATGATTATGTGAATATTTATGTATATATCTTATGTTTGGATTGACCTTTAATTATACAATAGGTATTTTTCTTACAGAAAACCTAACTCTGTTATTTTGATTTTTTTACAGTTTTATAATGATGCACTTGGTACTTTATCGCATGGAAATGTTGTTATAGCCGTTGTTTTGAATAAAGATCTTCTTAAATTGAATAATGCTCACGTGATTATTTCTGACGCTTGTAAATTCGTAAATATGAACCCCTTGTTTGGGCTTCAAAATTTAAATACAATCCCAACTCGAATTACAGGTAATAGTGATAATATGTTTACTATTAAGTGGAACTATATGTACTGACAAGTCAGATCTATGAACTATATTATCGTTATTTGAGTTAGTTAAATACTTTAACAATAATAACCTTATAATCTCATGTTCGTAAAATCACCAATAATCTGTCAATGCATTAAGAAGAGGGTTAAATAATATAGATTGGTCATGTTTGTGTATGTATTACGATGCAAAACAAATGTATAATTTTTTTTTTAATTCTCTTGTTAAGTAGATTATATGGTAAATATTTACCTCTTGTACCTAATAAATTTAAAAGACCTGGATATTTATTAAGAAGATTTGAGAAGAAAATAAATTGTACAAAACATTTATTCGCAGTAGATCTCCTGGAAATGAATATAAGTTTAAATCATACCGAAATAGAGCAAATAATTTATTAAAGCAAAACATTTTTATTATTATGCTCAATTTGGGGGAAATGAACGGTAATGTTAATGGTACATGAAAAATTATGAATACTTTATTGAACAAAAGAATAACCTCATTGTCTTTGGATTTTGTCAATAATGATGAATTAATACAGAATGAACAAACTATCGCAAATGAATTTATTTCGTATTTTAGTTCTTATTGTTCTACTTTGCATTATAATATTGCTCGAATTGATTTTTTGTCCCATACTGATTATTTGTGTGATCCTGTATCTCAAACATTATATTTTAATGCTAAAACTGAAAATGGATTGTTTGAAGTTTGTAAATTAAAAAAAAAAACACTTATTCGTGTGGCTATGATAATATAAGTTGTAAACACTATGAAGATGACGGACAAAGAAAGAGGAAAAAAAATATACAGTTCCTCATTCTACCCTCAACAATTGCTGTGGTAGACAAAAGAACATCCCTTCACTGCTACTATGTAAAAATGTGTAGAACAGGTGAATATGCATGTGACACCTGTTCTACACATTTTTGCATAATAGCAGGGAAGGGATGTTCCTTTGTCTACCTGAGGAACTGTATATTTTGTCCTCTTTCTTTGTCCGTCATATTCATAGTGAAGGTTTTTAAAAAGATAATTTATTCAATAACTAAACCTTTGTAATATTCTTAATAATTTTTTATCAAGTGGTATTTTTCCTGGCAAATTAAAGATTGCAAAAATTATACCTGTCCATAAAAAAGATGATTGTCATTTATTCAAAAATTATCGACTGATATCTTTATTACCTTGTATATCCAAACTATTAGAAAAATGTGTTTTTAATTTTCTATCTAAAAATGATGTACCTTTTGATTGTCAATTTTATTATACTGTCCATGCTTTAATTGATTTACAGGATGAAATAACTTAAGCAATTGAACATAATGTTTGTATTGGAATATATTCATAGATCTATCGAAAGCTTTCAATATTGTTGATCATTCAATTCTTTTGTCAAAATTGTGTTTTGATGGAATACATGGGATCCAATTTAAATGTTTAAAAGATTATTTACACTCTCGTCTCCAATATACTATGATTAGATATTCTATAACTGATTTTCTGTTATAACATGTGAAGTCCCCTAAGGGTCTATCCTAGGTCCCTTGTTGTTCTTAATACATATTAATGATCTATTTAGATCTTCTGAAAACTTAGAATATGTTATGTACGTGATGAAAGAAGTCTTATCTTTACTCAATCGGATTATTCGGATATTAGTAACGTTGAAAGTAATGTTAATGAAGAAGTGAATAACGTGGCAAAGTGGCTTAAAGCTAATAGATTGATTCTTAATCTGAACAAAACCAACTATTGTATATTTCATAATAAAAAACATACTGTTTCAAATTTATTTAGTAATAACCCTATATCACTTCGAATTAATTATGTAATATATAGCTAAGAAAAAAGTTGTTATTTCTCCTGGTAAAATGTAGATATTTTGTTGGGATGCACACATAATAATGTTATATTAAAGTAAAGTGTCAAACTATATAGATATACTGCATAAATTAAAGACTTGTGTAACTCTTTCGATATTAATTACACTATATAATTTACTTACATTGTTTCATTTCACATATTGTATTGTTATTTGGGGAAACTACAGAAAATTTTACAGTTACAGAAGATAGAAATACATTTCATTCTGGTCCATTATTCTTAAGATGTAAGTGCTTGAATCTTTTCGATTTGTTTATATATCACAAAACATTAGTTGGCTTCAATTTTTTCTCTTATTGCTTACATGTAAGATAGCTGCACTGTTTTCATTTAATAATGAAATTCAAGCTTAAAATACTACATTTTGTAAATCATTTCACTTATGGAAAGTAAAAACAACTTTGCCAAAACAATCTGTTAGAAATGCCTTACATTCCATTTGGAATAATTTACCACAGTGCATTAAACTTTATACGAAGAAGAAGAGATATATAGTAATGTAAATGCAGACCAACTGGGAGAGTCGGAGGGGAAGAAAAAAGGTAGAAAGCAACTTAAAGTAGGAGTGTTGTGAGGAAATTAAAGAGATAGAGAGAGAGAGAGAGAGAGAGAGAGAGGGAGGGAGAGAGAGGAGGGGAGGGGAGGGGGAGGGGGATCACCGAGAGCCCCTAAATAAAGTGTTCTCGGACCGAGACTACAATAAAAGTGCGTTGCATACTAGACTACGCTCACTCAGCGAACGAGTCTCTTGATTGGGCATCAGTACATGTATAAGAGGAAAAGGTCTTCATTTTTCATAATTATGAATCAGAATAATTTTTCTGGGAAAACAGGGATATTTTTTGGCTGTTTTTCCTGATAACGTGTGTTATAGTTGGAGCATAAAGGTGTTTCTGAGCTTACAATTATGATATATACTACTATTCACATTGCATACACACAATGCATTTAGCCATTTACAATGTTCCCATTTATACCGAAACATTGGCACACACACACAAATCCATTTGCTTCCTTCATTTGTTCAGAATAAAATTTAATTTGTTTATATAAAGTATTCAGTCACTGGTTCAATTCAACTAATATTTCCACTTTTTTTTCTCAGCTTATTTTTACGAGGCACTTAATATTCTGCCTGGCATAAAGGATGTGAAGAGTAATGTATATGTCTGCCACATTGAAGCATCGAAACAACATGCATGTTAGATATTCTTGTTATATATCTGTCATGGGGCATTGAGTGGAAATATGACTCCTTTCTATTTTCTTCATTTAAATATGGGGAGATAATTATATGCCACAACCACACACCAACATGGAATGAGTATTTGAGAAAGAAAGGAGAGGGAGACAGAGAGGCAAAAATAAGAAGACTAAAAGTGGTAGAATGAAGGAGAAAGAAAGAGCATGTGCATGGGAGATAGAGAAAGAAAGAGCAATAGAAGAGAAAGGGAGATAGACATTAAGAACACCGAATCATTAATTATTTGATAATCAGGTATATAAGCCCACCTTTTAATCGCAAGGTGGGGGAAGTGCACTATGTTGTGTATCAGAGGTTGACATATGTCCCTTATTTGCACTTCAATCGAATCAGAGCAGTTTGGTTTTCTAAATCATGACCCTGCTTTCCAAGTGGTAAAACATAATCCTATACAATGTATGAAGAAAACAGTTTAGCTAGGACAGAGTCAAAGGAAGTTTATAAAAGAAAAGATTAGCAAGTGGTGAGGAAAAATACCATAATCATATATCGCGTATTAACCGTCACAATAATATGTCGGTTTAACAATAAGGAGACAATAAATAAGCGATAGACAGTGAATCAAAAATTAAATTAAACCACATATTTGTAAAATATAAGGAATGAACATCGGCAAAGCATCAATTACATGTATAACAAAATAAACATTCTTCAATTTGCTACAAGACAAAATAATACAAATGCAACTTAAAGGTTTGTAGGTAAAGTTTCTATAGCTAATATTGAATTCGAACCTTCATTGTTTCTTTCTTTCTTCTTTCTAAGGAACTATTAACTCACATTTTAGCCATTTCATGCCCACACCGAGTCCGACTCAATTTACTCCACTAGGAGAGTTGAGCCGTATGTCTTCAGATGCAGATGTCTTCTCTAATCATGGACCTATTACGGATGGACCTTCAACGTGATTCCTCTTTTTGATCCAACGAGATCCGCCGCCTTCTGATTATGTGCATCTTAAAGTGAACATTCAGCTGTTTAAACAATAACGACTGCGTAATAAAGCTCTTTCGATGATTGACAAAAGAGCAGTTTCCCACTCTTGGGATTTGTTTAGATAGTTTGCTCTGTAAGAGTGTGTCTTAAATACAAACATTACCAATGGGGAGCAGCAAAGTGGAAAAAGCAGACGATTGTGGTAATATGAAATTTATTATTACTGATTCGCACACTGTCGCACGCTCCAATGACATTATGAAACAATTAAAAGGCCATGATCTGTTACATCCCTGTGCGTTATAACTCTGGAATATGATGAGGAAATTTGGGGAAACGGGATTTAAAATCACAAACAACCCAAATATAAACTCGTTCTGGTAATATCAACAAGTTTTTCAAAATAAAACACATTACACGGAACAACAATTTCATATTATAAACCAGAACTGCACATCGATTTCCCATGATTTAAAGACCGTCAATACTACTGGGCCAGAAGGGATTAGACCACACAGCGAGGTCACTGACAGGTGGCTATCTCATTAACTCAGCTCTCAACTAACATAAGAAAAAGAGGATCATGGGGGACCAACAGGCACCGATTGGGAAGTTTTCTATATAGAGGGAGCAAGTAGCTACAAGTAGGACAGTGGGGCTTTAAGCGATTTTTTTAAAATATTTTTTTTGTTTAAAGAAAAAAACATGAAAAACAAACTGCTAAAATGATCTATTTCTGATATGAAAACAATACACCAGTTTACAGTTGTATCAGTGCGCATGCGCAGACAGTTGACCTCGGGTCATTGGCCCCAAAATTGGGGCCAATAACCTCTGACCTCTGGTATTTATGCGTAAATTAAGATTGCGCCCATGCAAATGATGATGTGCGCGCACAACGCAGCGCGTAGGGCAGTGATATCATCAAAATTTGCATGGGCGCAATCCTAATTTACGCATAAATACATGACCTCTAGGTCATTGGCTTTGTTTAAAATGGCGCACACAACTGTAAACTGGTGTATTTTTTAAAATGCCGGCGGCCATCTTGAAAAATAGCCCGACTGTCAGGGGAAGTGTACCGGGCGGCCATTTTGAGCGGCCATTTTGAAAAAGGTTATCAAGAACAACTGGTATGAAAACGGATAGACAACTGTAAGTTTTAGTCCTTTGAAATTAATGATGTTATTCGTTGGTGATTCATCACATATTATTCTGCCATTTCCATCATAAAGTTCAAAAGGTGTTTTCTCTAAATATCACACAAAGTCTGTGCACTTGTGACAAATTGATTTTATCTATTAAATTATGTTCCTTCAGCATTGACATACAAAAAAAAATCACTCAAGGTCCTCAAAGTCTATATTGAAATACCGCCACCTTGGGCCAGACTCATCCTACAGTCAAACAATGATAACATGGGACTTATTTGAGGACATCCCGGAAACCTGGTATTTCAATTTAGTACATAAATGAAACAAAGAGTTTTCATGAGGTGAAATGAACGGAATAACTGATGCAAGAATAAATGTTCAACAATGGTCCCGTAGGCGGGGGCGGATCCGGGCGGCGGCAGGGGAGGGGGCCGATTCGTGGGAAAATATTTAGCGGCGAAATAGCCGGCCGATAATTCGCTCAGTGGGGGGGGGGGGGGGGGGGGGGGGTCTGTGAGCATTATTAATATTATTTATTTATTTTGTTTTGCTCCCGAAAATTGGATAAATCGCGCTGGCCGATAATTCGCTCAATAGGGGGGAGGGGAGGGGGGGGGGGGGGGGGGGTAGTGAGCACTAAAATTAACGTGTTTTTGCGCTCAAAAATTTGAAAAATCGCACCCACAACCCCCCCCCCCCCCCCTTGAGCGCCAGGGGAGGGGACCCATCTCCAAAAAAAGGGTAAAATTAACTTTACACGTTTTTTTCACCAGGGGTGGGGGCTCCCCCTGTATCCGCCACTGCCCGTAGTCACAGTGAAAATTGCGGCGAATTCAAAGTCAGAAAAGATCTATTTTCAATTTCCTATTGAAAACTCTGTCCATTCTGAAGAGTGAAACTCTCTTCACAACGCAGCGTGAAACAGTGGCGCCATGAACAGGTAACTATTTGCTCACTACAGAGAAGACCAGTCTACTCAACCTGAAGGGTAAAGTTGCCTCCAGCCGAAGAGTGTACTCTCCATCAGAATCTAATGTGAAATCTTTCATTGAATAAAGTTTTAAAGGTCGACAAGAGTCGTCAAATAAAGATTTATAAAAGGAAGAAAGAAAAGTATTTTGTAAATGTTAAAATCGGTACGAAAAATCATTTATAAAGATAATGCCCAAATTTCATTCCACCTCACTTATTGTAACGTAATATAGGGAAATTTTGGAAAGTGTCTTCAAATCAATCTCCAAAAAATATAAAATCAGGCAGCAAGCATAATCAATAATACCCGTTGGGATTTCATCGGGAAGTCACAACCTTGAAAACCTTGGATGGGATACACTTGAACAGAAAAGAAAACAAAATATCATTAGAATGATGTTCAAAATATGTTTAATTAATACTCAAGAAAAAAAAAAAAACTCGGCTTAACATACCATTTTTATATAGAGGCGCTGTTTTGTGCAATTCTTTACCGTATGACACGGAGGCTGCACAGACTTAAACGATTGGAAATGTGTAACTACTGTTGTACATGTATATTAATGAGTACTCGAATTCTTATTATTTAGTACGGGGGTGTTTCATTCTGTGATGTTTGAGTTATACATTGTTGTGTTATTGTTTAAAAGAAATCTTCTTCATTAACAATGTTTGATGTTTCCGTTTGGGTATTTTGAATTATTGTATCCTTCTGGTAGTTATTAGAGATGGAAAGCCTTATTGGTATCTGTGCTTTCTAATGTTGACTATGCAATCTCTTATTATATTTCGTTGCTATACAAGTTTTACAGGTTAGTGTATTTTCTCTCTCTTTACATTTCTTTTAATCTTTCTACATTATTTCATACTTATTTTGAACGTTTACACTTTTAAACCTTTAAACTTTTCGATCTGTTGAGTATTAATGTTTTGTGTTTTATCATTTTTTCTAAGATTGTATAATTTCTTTTTTTAACCATCACTTGTTTTAATTTCTTTATTCATTATTTATTGTTAATTATTAAATGTTTTTCATTTTATCTATTTCTTTATGTTTGACACGGCCGCACCAGAATCAAGTTTTGTCACCTTTGTGGTTTTTACCTTGTATAAATATATGAATTCAATTCAATTCAATTTAACAAAACATACAGACAGACAAAAGACAGCAATACAAATGAGAATTGTTAAAAACCTAAGAAAACAAAGGCAAAAAGGATTTTAAAAGAAAACAGAACATATCGCATTACACTCGACAAAAATTAGTACAGTACTATCACTCAAGACAGGATATCGGTCGTCGAAAGGCATTGATTATATCAAAACTTGAAATAAAAAATGGATCAAAGCCAAGAATATCAGCCACAAGCTGTAAAGTAACCGTTAAACATCGTTTCTTTAACTAATGAAATACCTAAGCATAAAATCTATTTGATTAAATCAATGGGTGTTTTTTCTCCCCGAGATTTTCCTTTAAAGTGTCCTTCCTCTTGAAAACTAAGTATCACAGTTCCTTGTTTGCTCAATATTAAGCACCGTCATTTCCTTATCTATTACAGACCGCCCAATTAAAGTAATTGTATTGTCTTCTTTTTTTTTCAATGATCGTGTGATATAATTACTAAACTGATCACATGGCTTAACCAACGCTTCATTTCATGTTGCATCTCACGGTGTTTCACAATCTCGACTCTTGTCTCATTTTGAAATAATACCTGAACTTAAAGCATCTTTGACTCCGCTTTGACAGGATTTATTCCTAAAATAATACACGTCAAGATGAGGGAAGAGGAAAAATGTTGATCAGGGTCATCAAAAAGAGAAAGGACGATTTGATGGGAACAATCTTGAAACAATTCTGCTGATGAAGGATTTAATTTTAGACTAGCCTTAATTCTCTGCCGAGAACCGAGTCACTGGACTGCAATCTTACATAGGTGTATCATGATCATAGACACTACACATTTGGCGAAAAGAAATTAGATGCTTGTTTCAAAAGTCAAAGAAAAATGACAAAGTTGGAAATGAGTCAATGAAATGGTGTTACAGAGATCTGAGACTGAACAGCGCATATCCTATAGGACAAATACACGAAAAGAACACAGAGGGACAGTCAAGAGCACAGTTGTAGGAACTATTGACTTTTCATACCTGCGGATATTTCTCTGATGTAGTCCAGGACTTGGCCTATCGACCTTCTTGCGAAGCAAAAAAAAAGACCATCGAGTCGACTCTTGGATCAGCTTGGTAGGCCAAAGTTAGAAATGGTGCTTAAATCATTCTAATTTTTACATCAAGTTGTGATATTCTGGGTACGTGATACAAAAATACTTTCTTAGCGGTCCCCTTAAACAAACACATTTTGAGAAAGCATGAAACACGATTTCTACAGCAATCACGAAGACTTCATCGTTCTACCGTGGATGTTTTCTTGTAAGATAGGCCTAGGTTTCATTTTAAGATAAAAAAAAAGGCTGACTTATCCTAATCATCTTTAGGGACCGAGTACTCCTTCGATTTTCCTTCTGTTTTTCTCGCATCAATTCAGTATCAGTATCAGCGACCTGTTGGTTGGAACTCATGATGGCTGTGTACGCTCAGGCAATAAGCTTCGTAGTACTGTGTGGATTCACTTTGCGATATGGTGTTGTGATGGATCACACCAGCAAAACTCTTAATCATACGTGCTCGGAAAACCCGGGTGACCATAGCGCCAATTGCTCATATCGCGGTCTTACATCGGTTCCCCGGAATCTATCACACGACTTGCGTTCCCTCAACGTTTCTAATAATAACATCTCTATGCTCCTCGACAAATCGTTCGTGAACTATACACAGTTAGAAACTGTAGACGCTAGTTATAACTCCATCTACCTCATTGAGAATGAAACATTTCATGCTCTCCTGCTACTTAAGGTATTAATGCTCCATCACAACAATATCAGTGTCCTACCAATTTCCCTCCTGGAGAAGAATTGTCATCTATACTTGCTAAGCCTGTTTCATAATGAACTCAAGCGAATTCCTCGCATCTTTGGAAACAATCTGCAAACTACTCATGTTGCAGAAGATGGGAAGGGCGCATGCGGATGTAAGAATTTGTCACGTTTTGATTTGGCTTCTAATAAAGTCAGTTTACTAGAGAAGGGAGATTTTTTAGCTTTACGGAATTGCTCCTTTGATAGATTTGACCTGGATCATAACGATATAGAGAGTCTCCCACGTGCAGTTTTTACGGATTTACCAGCAGTACATTTACTCATCAATTATATATCATTGGCTAAATTCCAGGCCGATTCCTTCCTGGGTAATAAGGCAATAATAAAAGCGACCATAACCGGGTCGGGCATAACATCTATTGTACCCATGAATACATCGGAAATACAAAGAGATCTTTTTCCAGGTATAACAAAACTTTATCTACAGTACAACAAATTGATAACTATTCCAAAGTATGCCCTGGCTGGTTTCGAAAAACTCCAGGTACTAGACATTGGATCCAATCATTTATCTAGTCTTCATAACGAGTCATTTTGTGGATTGAAATCGCTGATTAATTTGGGACTAAATGTAAACAGAATTAAGTCGCTTCAACGAGGATCTTTTGCTTGCGCCGAAAAGCTTGAGAGCATTGATTTATCATGTAACGACATTGCTGTATTAGATCCTCAATGGTTTGACGGAAGCCACAGTCTCAGCACTTTGAGATTCTATCAAAGCAACATTCGTGAAATCAAACCTATACCATGGAATGCAACAAATCTTCAAACACTTATCTTGATCGATAACAACATTAACTTAGTGAACAACAAAACGTTCGTTGGTTTAAACAATTTAACAAATGTTGATTTCTCTATAAATAAGTATCTCTATTTTGCCGTTGATGCCTTTGAAGAAACCAGTTCTTTAGAAAAAATCAGAATGACCAATTTGGTTAAATTCACCATGGCTGGTTGTTTCAGAAACATGCATCAGCTAGTATTCCTCGATATGTCCTATCTTCATACTCGCTTAGAAATTACTTCCTGTGGCCAATTTAGTCATACGTCGGCTCTGAGAACTTTAAATTTATCCAGCACTAAAATCAACGCCGAAGATCTAGTCCAATTTACAAGCAGTACATCACTGTTTTCAGGACTGGTCTCGTTGCACACCCTTAAACTGCAAAAAAACTTATTCCATGATTTCCACCACGTTCCTAATGCATTTAACACACTTTGGAATCTTCATGAGCTAGATCTGTATAACTGTCGCATACAACAAATTGACTCGGGGATATTTAGGAATCTCACGTCACTAACAGATCTCTCGTTGGCCAAAAACTTAATTAAAATCATTCCCGCAAAAGCTTTTCAGGATCTACAGAATTTACGTAACCTGAATCTAACATCTAACTATATTACAGTTATCGAGAAGCAATTATTTTCCAGAACATCTAGTCTTCAGTATCTATATCTCCAGAATAATCAAATCTCCACGATAGATTCTTTCACACTATTACCAACAAGTCTAAAGGTGTTGATCATTGCGAACAATCCCTTCACATGTACCTGTCAACTTGCGTGGTTCAGGGAATGGCTGGACAAGGTGAATACAAACATTTATGAAAGAAATGAAATTCGTTGCTCTAGTACCTCCTTCAAATCGCTAAGGAATCAGACTATCTGGTCGTTCCATCCTAAAGATTACTGCGGAGTCAATATCTATCTTATCGTTGGTGTATCTTTGGCAATCGTGACCGTTCTGTCGCTAAGTATCCTTGTGTACCAAAAACGATGGTGGCTGAACCACAAACTATTTCTCTTAAAGTTGGCCATCCTTGGGTATCAAGAAATCACTGAAAATCAAGGTCCTGAGGACTACGAGTATCAGCTTAACCTCATGTTCCGTGAAGATGATGATCGGTGGATCAACGATTACATGAAGCCATTCCTACAGGGGAGGATGCCACACCTGGAGCACATCGTTTTTGGGGATAATGGCCTTCATCCAGGGTCTTTCTACTTAAACGCCATCTATGACGTCATCGAAAACAGCTACAAGACGGTATTGTTGCTTAGCAACCAGTCAGTGGAGGATACCTGGTTCATGACCAAACTCCGTATGGCCGTGGAGCATATGAATGACACCAAGTTGGAGAAGGTCATCCTCATATTCTTAGAGGACATCGATGATGACCACCTACCGTATCTTGTAAGGCTGTTGCTGAGTCGGAACAAACCTTACTTACTGTGGGTGGATGATGATGAAGATGGACAAGAACTCTTCTGGGCAAAGTTTGAGAAGAGCATGAGGGCTAATAGGGAAATGAATAATGTGATTCCAGTTTAGCACAGATCAAACAAACGTGGCTTCTTACGCTTTCTTGAACTCAACGGACAGATTTTTCTTTTTTACCCAAATCTGTGTAAAATAAAAAAAAATCATACAATAAGGATGGGTTAAAAAAAATTACCCAAATTCTGGGTAAAAAATTACACAACAACAAAGTAAACGAGTTTACCCAGGATGAGTTGGGTAAGAATTACCCAATGTTGTGTCAAAAAGGGAACATGGTTGTCGTTGGGTAAGATTTAACCTTTTACATTGGGTCTAATATATAGCACATCAGTTGGGTAAAGTATTAAACATGTGCTGGGTAAATTTTTACCCAACTACCCCTGTATCAAATTTATCCAACAAACATGCATGTTCCCTTTTTACCCTCGTAAAGTGTAAAATTTACCCAATATTGGGTATCCTTTTTTTTTAGAGTGTAGACCTGAAGATATGTATTTCTAGTGCTGTGGTCAGGTATAATCAATGAATGTTTATACAACGAGAATGTATATTGATTCGTAATCTGGATTTTAAAGATTTGTCTATTGTTTAGGAATTGAAAAAAGAAATAGATGGACAAAAGTGTAGGTCTAATTCTCATAAGGAAATGGTATTATCTATTGAACTGGATTTATGAAACTACCCCTGTATCAAATTTATCCAACAAACATGCATGTTCCCTTTTTACCCTCGTAAAGTGTAAAATTTACCCAATATTGGGTATCCTTTTTTTTTAGAGTGTAGACCTGAAGATATGTATTTCTAGTGCTGTGGTCAGGTATAATCAATGAATGTTTATACAACGAGAATGTATATTGATTCGTAATCTGGATTTTAAAGATTTGTCTATTGTTTAGGAATTGAAAAAAGAAATAGATGGACAAAAGTGTAGGTCTAATTCTCATAAGGAAATGGTATTATCTATTGAACTGGATTTATGAAACTACCCCTGTATCAAATTTATCCAACAAACATGCATGTTCCCTTTTTACCCTCGTAAAGTGTAAAATTTACCCAATATTGGGTATCCTTTTTTTTTAGAGTGTAGACCTGAAGATATGTATTTCTAGTGCTGTGGTCAGGTATAATCAATGAATGTTTATACAACGAGAATGTATATTGATTCGTAATCTGGATTTTAAAGATTTGTCTATTGTTTAGGAATTGAAAAAAGAAATAGATGGACAAAAGTGTAGGTCTAATTCTCATAAGGAAATGGTATTATCTATTGAACTGGATTTATGAAACTACCCCTGTATCAAATTTATCCAACAAACATGCATGTTCCCTTTTTACCCTCGTAAAGTGTAAAATTTACCCAATATTGGGTATCCTTTTTTTTTAGAGTGTAGACCTGAAGATATGTATTTCTAGTGCTGTGGTCAGGTATAATCAATGAATGTTTATACAACGAGAATGTATATTGATTCGTAATCTGGATTTTAAAGATTTGTCTATTGTTTAGGAATTGAAAAAAGAAATAGATGGACAAAAGTGTAGGTCTAATTCTCATAAGGAAATGGTATTATCTATTGAACTGGATTTATGAAACATGCTGTCTAAATTAAATTCGACATACAATTTAAAGCCTATTAACATTTATTTACAAAACGTACTTTACCGACTCAGTGGAAGAGCAGTGGTCCCGTAACCTGGAGGCACCGGGTTCGAAACCAAGTCGATGTAAAGGTTTAATAGTTTATACATAGATGAATTAAGAGAGAACAAGGCCATCAGATGGCGGAATTTTTCCATTTTAAACTCTCTCTCTCTCTATCTCTCTCTCTCTCACATACACACAAACACACACACACATCCTTCTATCTCTTTCTTTATTGTTTCTCTCTCTCTCTCTCTCTCTCTTAACCCATTTTGCTATGTGATGAGAGGGGGCAAATCGATTGCCTTCACATGAGAAAGAAGAATGTCAATTGAAATTTCTCGCAATGTACACAACCAATGAAATTTCAGGATAGTTTATTTCGATGACAATACTTGGTACCATAACAATTATGTAGCTTTCAATCTTCATTTTGTACAATAAGAAATTAAATCATGAACTTAACATTTCAACATAAAATATAATCTGTACTTGTATTGCAATAATATTCGTATTGATGTATACATTTTTATAATCCGTGTTAGTTTAACAGATCAATTTTTCCTGTAAGGAACTCTATTTTTGAGAGAAGTTTTATAATCACGAAATATTTTTTCTCATTAAGTTTTTCCCCCTGTTTTTTTCTTCTTTTTTCTTCACTTTTTAAACTGTAATTTTTGTCTTAATGTACAATTTTCACAATGAATAAAGTATTTTCTATTAGTTCAGTCAAAGGTATTTTAGTTGTTCTTCATATTTATTTCATAAAAATTCATGAATGCACTCACACAAAACACATCTGTGAATATAATGTATATGAGTACGAACATGCATAAATACTTTGACAATTTATATTCAATATTTTTTTGTTAATGATTAAACCCTTAACAGATGTTGATGTTGATCCCGATATTTGGATTTTAAATTCGCATGATGATTGCTCTTCTCTTACTCCCACTGCATTCAATTTAAATATACAAAATGATAATGTCAACGTCAGTATTATACATTTTAATGCCCGCAGTCTCTCTAGAAACTTCGGAAATATTCACATATTTTGGGATGTACTTTCACAACAATTCTCTGTTATTGCTTTATCAGAAACTTGTATTTGTTATACCCCTATTGTTCCTTTTCGTTTTAATAGATGGTTACATTTTATACATTCAGGAAGAGGAGGTGGTGTTGCATTATTTGTACTGTTCGCAATTTCGCACTGATTTATTTGATTTGTAAGATCGTTATGTGAATATTTATGTGTAGATCTTATGCTTGGACTGGCCTTTAATTATACAATAGGTGTTATTTACAGAAAACCTAACTCTGTTATTTAGAATGTTTTACAGTTTTATAATTATGCACTTGGTACTTTATCGCATGGGCATGTTGTTATAGCGGTTTATTTTAATAAAGATCTTCTTAAATTAAATAATGTTCAAGTGATTATTTCTGACGTTTGTAAATTTGTAAATATAAACGCCTCGTTCGGGCTTCAAAGTTTAATTACAATCCCAACTCGAATTACAAATAATAGTGATAATATATTTACTTATGTAACAAATTGCAAATGCACGAGTGGAACTATAAGTACTGACATTACTGATATATTAACTATTTTATAGTTATTTGAGTTAGTTTAATAATAATAAACTAATAATCTCACGTTCGTAAAAATCACCATAAATCTGTCAGTTTATTGAGAGGGTGTTTAAACGATATAGATTGGTCATGTTTGTATATGTATTACAATGCAGAACAAATTTATAATGTATTTATTCTCTTGTTAAGTAGATTTTATGATAATTATTTACCTTTTGTACTTAATAAATCTAAAAGAACTAATATACCTTAGCCATTGGTAACTGGATATTTATTAAGGAGTACTGAAAAGAAATATAAATTGTATAAAACATTTATTCGTAATAGATCTTATATAAATTAAGATAACTTTAAATCATACCGAAATAAAGTAAATAATTCATGAAAGAAGGCAAAGAAACGTTATTATTGTGCTCAATTTGGGGATATGGAAATTAATGTTAAGGGTACATGGACAATTATTGATACTTTATTGAAAAAATGAATGCCCTCATTGCCTTTGTATTTTGTAAATAATGATGAATTTATACAGAATGAACAAACTATCGCAAATGAATTTATTTCCTTTTACTTTGCATGAAAATTTTGCTCGAATGGATTTGTTGTCCCAAACTGATTATTTGTGTGATTATGTATCTAAAAAATTATATTTTAATGATATGATTGAAAGTTAATTGTTTGTAAATTATTAAAAGAACACTTATTCGTGTGGATATGATAATACAAGTTGTAAAGTATTTAAACAGATAATTTGTTCGAAAACTTAACCTTTGGAACATTTTTAATAATGTGTTATCAAGTGTTTTTTTTTCCTGGTAAATCAAAGATTGCAAAGATTATACCTCTCCATAAAATAGATGATTGTCATTTATTCAAAAATGATCGATTGATATCTTTATTGCCTTGTATATCCAAACTATTAGAAATATGTGTTTATAATCGTTTAAATAATTATCTTTCTAAAAATTGATGTACTTTCTGATTGTCAATTAGGTTTTAGAAGAAAAAATTCTACAACCCATGTTTTAATTGATTTACAAGATTAAAATAATTTTACCAATTGAAAATAATAAGTTTTATATTGGAATTTATTTATGGACTTATCGAAAGCTTTCTATATTTTTGATCATTAATATGTTTTGTCAAAATTGTATTTCTAAGGATTACGTGGAATCCTATTTAATTGTTATAAAGATTATTTACACAATCGTCTCCAATATACTATGTTAAAATATTCTATTGCCGATTTTCTGTTATGACATGTGGAGTCTCCTAAGGGTCTATCATAGGTCCCTTGTTGTTCTTAATACATATTAGTGATCTGGTAGAATATTTTATGTACGCTGATGACACAACTCTTATTTTTACTCAATCGTATACTAGTAATGTGAAAAGTAATGTTAATGAAGAAGTGAATAACGTGGCTAAGTGGCTTAAAGCTAACAGATAGGTTCTTAATCTGAGCAAAACCAACTATTATATATTTCATAATGAAAAACATACTCTTTCGAATTTGTTTAATAATCAGCCTATATCACTTTGAATTAATTATGTATGTATATCTAAGAAAGAAGTTGTTAATTTTCTTGGTAAATATGTAAATAATTTGTTGGAACGCACATATTAATATTGTTATAAGTAAAGTGTCAAACTGTATAGGTATACTGCATAAATTAAAGACTTATGTAACTCTCTCGATATTAATTACACTATATAATTCACTCACATTGTTTCATTTCACACATTGTATTGTTATTTGGGGAAACTCAGGTCAAATGAAAATGAACACTCTTTATTTTTAAGTAACAGACATTTTTTACAGTTACAGTAGTAACAGAAGGTATTTATACATCTCATTCTGGTCCATTATTCTTAAGATAAAAGTGCTTGGATATTTTCGTTTTGTTTATATATCACAAAGCATAAGTGGGCTTCAATTTGGGTCTCTTATTGCTTCAATGTAAAAAAGCTGTATTGTTTTCAAGCTTAAAATATTAGATTTTGTAATTTATTTCATTTATGGAAAGTAAAAACAACTTTTGCCCCCAAAATCAGTTAGAAATGCTTTTAAATTCCATTTGGAAAAATTTACCACAGTGCACAAGATGCATTACACTTTAAACGAAGGAAAAAAAAAATATAGTAATGTGAATGCAGACCATCTGGGAGAGTCGGAGGGGGAATAGGATAGCAAGCGACGCACGCAAAGTAAAATTGTTGTGTGGACATTACAGACAGAGAGAGAGAGAGAGCGAGAGGGAGAGAGAGAGATAGAGAGAGGGAGAGAGAGAGAGAGAGAGCGAGAGGAGGGAAGGGGTATCATTGAGAGCCCCTGAATATAGTGTTCTCGGACCGAGACTACAATAAAGGTGCGTTGAAAACTAGACTACGCTCACTTAGCGAATGAGTGTCTTGATTGGGCATGTATGAGAGAAAAGGGTCTCAATTTGTCATAGTTATATATCAGAATAATGTTCCTGGGAAACTGTTTTGTACCTGGTTTGCTGTCCTTGAGCATCTCTTGGGGTGGATATGTGCGCATTATAAATGTTGTTATTATTATTATTATTATCAAAGAAGGATATTAGGCGACGACTGAACTATCTATAGTAAGTTGATAACAGCGATATGTTTTGGCTGTTTTTTCTAATAACGTGTGTTATGATTAGAGCATAAAGGTGTTTCTGAGCTTACAATTACACTATATACTACTATTCACATTGCAAACACACGATGCATTCACAATGCTCCAATTCTTACCGAAACATAGGCACACAAACAAAACCATTTGTTCTGTTCATTTGTTTAGAACACAAATTTTTTTAAAGTATTCGGTCACTGGTTCAATTTAACTAATATTTCACATTTATTTCTCAGCTTATTTTCACGAGGCAATTAATAATCTGCTTGGCATAAAGGAATTGAAGAGTAATGTATATTTCTGTCACAGCTATACTACATGGATGTTATCTGTTCATGTAATGTTTCTGTCATGAGGCATTGGGGGCAAGTATGAATCCTTTTTGTATTCTTCATTTTAAATATTAGTAGATGTTTATATTCCACAACCACACACCAACATAGAATGACTAATTGAGAAAGAGAGAAGAGAGAAACAAAGAGGCTATAATAAGAAGACTGAAAGCGGTATAATGATGGACAAAGAAAGTTCATAAGGGAGAGAGTGATATGAGAGAGAGAGAGGGAGAGAGTGATATGTGAGAAAACGAGAGAGAGAGAGATAGAGAGAGAGGCAGAGAGGTAAATAGAGATAGGGAAAACATAACTATTTGATAATTAGGTATATAGGTCCACCTTGTAATCGCAAGGGGGGGGGGGTCAAAGTTGAGATAGGGAAGTGCACTATTTTGTGTATCAGAGGTACATTCATGTCACTTATTTGCACTTAACCAAACGAATCAGAGCAGTTTGGGTTTCCAAATCACGACCCTGCTTTCCAAATAGTAAACATAATGCTATACAGTGTATGGACAGAAGCGCCAGAAAACAAAACAGTTAAGGACAGAGTCAGAGGAAGTTTATAAACAAAAAGATTAGCAAGTGGTGAGGAAGAATACCATAATCATATATTAAGTAGTAATCGTCACACTATTTCTGATATTAATAAGGAGACAATAGTAAAGCGATACACAGTGAATCAAAAATTCGATTGAACCACATATTTGTTCAATATAAGGTATATATAAATATTTGCAAGAATCAATTACATGTCTTTACAAAATAAACATTCTTCTATTTGCTAGAAGAAAAAAAATACAAAGGCAACTCAAAAATTGTAGTTTAAGATTGTTGGCTAATATCAAATTAGATCCTTCATCTTTTCTTTCTTATCTTATTTCTAAGAAACTATTAACTCATATTTCAGCCATTTCTCCACCGCTGTGTATTTGTACTTATTATCGAAAGAGGAATGATCAACTGGAAATGATAGGGGTGTTTATTTATTGATAAAATCAGTTAAAATCATAGTTTTCATCCAAGATCCCGTGGTATTCAAGGCTCGTGTGCTACAGCATTTTTTAAAGTAGGTTTACTGTTTTATTATTTCATGCCCGCACCGAGGCCGACTCAATTTACTGCACTGGAAGTGTTACGTCTTATGCCTACATATGCAGATGTCTCCTCTACGTCTATCGATCCCGCTATTCTTGTTTTATGTCTATGACGTCACTGGGTTCCAGAAGCTCCAGCCAATAGGAGAGCTTCTTGGATTGGATCCAGCTGTGACTGTTGTCAAATGTGACCACACCTTGTAGTAAATGAGAAAAAAGCGGGACAAATTACATTTGGTTAAAAAGGCCCCAAGTATGCAAAAGGTGTAACAAACAAGATAAGCAGAAAATCTATCAAGTAGGCCTAGTAAATCTGCATTATATGATTTGTGATGTATTGTTAGGTAATATAGGTGTTATAACGAACTGTATGGTTCTATTTAAAGTGAATATCGACTTGATTTTGACCCCATCCTGCTCTCTCAAAATGTGAGAAAGATAAAGACTCGTTGTAAATAAGAAATCCCTTCCTGTATAAACGAGAATATACGGTGAATTGTATATATCAACAAACGAATTTTTACTATCCGATTTCTATTTTCTATCATGTAATGGGCTTCATGCAAAGGAATCAAATGTGGACAGATGCAAAATATTATCAAAATGATGAAACAGTCGCCCACTTACATTTGCCGGGTTCAGTTATCAAGACTTCACCGTTTTCCGGTACCATGTGACTGTTGTATTTCTCCAGTTTCAAAATGGCCGTCTTCTTACCCTTCGAGTCCACGAGATGAAACCCGAATTTGATGTCGTTGCAATCTGTCTGGAACTCGTACCTAAAATACCCAAATAAAAGCAAGAAAAGAACATGTCAAAGCGATATAGCTATTCACGTGTGCAATGCGTCAACATTTGCTACCACATGGTCGCTTAAAATATGTTACCGTCATAATTATCAAATTTGATGCATAAGTATTTGATAAGCTAGCACTTCGATACTTATTATTTCATTCACCTGTTGCGAATAATCGTGCTATTTGGTAGGTCAAGCCACAATGTTTGTCCTACCTAGCAGCAACTTTTGTATGCGATATGCATTCTGACTATTGAGATTGAAAAAAAAACAGACATGAATGACAGGTGAATGTAATAGCTCTTCGCTAGGTTAACGTATATATATATATACAATTTATCATTTGTTCAGTTTGAAAGGGTAATATCTCAGCATAACTTCTGGAAGTGGTGTCGCCCGCACTAGCCGACCTCAATCCAGCTTCTGCATCGAAACCGCACGAAAACTTACGCTATCCTCTAGTGCTGTGTAAGCGCGTTACTCCTGGAAAATTCCAGGAGTAAATCAGTCGGCGTAAAGGTCCGGGTAGCTAACACGACTATCGTTCAGACGTTCTCTACTCCGACCTTTACGCCGACCTTACCATACTATTGCCGACTAGCTCTAATTTAACGCCAGCCAAAATTGCCATCGAACACGAATGATGTCCGTTAAAGGCTAGATGTCAAATTCCCACGAATGCCAAAGAAAGAGCTGCATCAACATTTTTGAAACAATAGACCGGTTTACTAACATATTCTAGTTTATTGAAATTTATTTCCTGGGAACCTAGTGAAGAGTTTTTCCATTGACCTGTCGTTTAATGAATGAACTACAATATTTGGAACCCAGTCTGCTTACATTACTTGTTGCTGTGTCTGGCAAGCACCATGTATGCTTTCAGTTTTTCAAGTACAACCCCGGGGTACAACCATTGTTTGAAATTTATGCCTCAAATTTGAATATGTTAGGAAACTGGTCTATTGTATTGGTGGAACTTATACATACCTCAAGACACTGTTGGGCTTTGTAACCTGGTACTCGAATTCCACGACTCCTGCCCTAGATACCTGGTGTGTAGCCCATGTGTGGGGCGGCTCCCTGTCTTTCAGGTAGAAAGAGGTGGGTATCTTGCCTCCAGTCCTGATCTATACAATGTTTCATGGGAACAATTTAACATTAAAAAAGGAGCCAAGAACAGTAGATTAAATATTATTTACTCACATAATATATGAACAAGGCATTAGACAAATACATGTAGATAAATCTCCCTCACTTGCATATCTCGCTAGTACCCCCCCCCCCTGCATTTTTATTTTACGTGGGGAGGGGGAGCTTCAACAAAGACAGTAAACATTCAGAGTACTGCAATAAACCAGATGGCAGATAGTTTATAATTAACTGTTTTAATACTAGAATTTGATATGTGTTGATTAAAAGGGAAATTCAAAGAAAAAGTTATCACCTATGCATGCAACAACAAGGTGAGATAATACAATAATTTCATGTGAGATGAAATATTGGAGATAATGCTACACACCCATGAAACAAATGACTATGACAAATTACTAATTTATTGATTTTGGATCGCCTTCCATTAGGATTCCGGGCTAGTTCATAAATGATATCTCGATTTACCAGTGAAGTACACATCTCGTTTCCATCAGGATCTGTCTTGGTTCCTCCCCAGTAAACCGGCAGCTGATCAGGGTCTATCTGCTTCAACAAAACCTCCTTCCAGTTACCTGGAAATGTTAGATAATTCCAAAATTATGTTAATAATAGATCCATTGTTAAACTAAGTATGTTCCCTTATGGAAATGGAGAATCAATTACACGTATAACTTGTCAATTAGAAGGGAAGCTTTTGCAGGTCCCTCGGATAAGACTTGAAACTGTAGCCCCTGGTTGATTATATAAACGCAACTACTTTGATCTTAACAGTCAAGTAAAAATAAGATGACACCATCATCAATTCATCTTGTTTTCATCATCATCGTCATTATTACTACTACTATCATCATCATCATCATCACCAAAGCTTTGTTGATTTCTGTCAGCAATTATTGATTTAAACCCCCCCCCCCCCACTCAGTGCTACTTAGGGTACGCATGTGCGTGTTCCAAGCGACCCCCCCCCTTTTTTTCAGCAAAAGTCCGGTGTATAAAGTCAATACGGGTTGACCTTTTCCTTTGTTATACAAGCCTTTTTCAGCACCCCTCTCCCCCCCCCCCCCTTTCAGCAAAAGTCCGGTGTGTAAAGTCAATATAGGTAGACCTTTTTCTTTTGTTACGAGCCGGAGAGTTTGGGAACACGCATGGTCATCCCTCCGTTCACGGAGTGGGGGGGGGGGGGGGGGGGTAACCTCACTTCCTAAAACTTGCAGTTTCTTCCTTGTCTCCTCTTGTAGGAATGGTTTGAAGATGGTGTAAGCGACCGGGAATACCATGGGTGCACGGATAATGTACATACGATGGATGAGCTCAGGATAATGCTGCTCAGCTAGGACAGCCATCTTGCGATAAGATAAAACGGCAACAAAAAATGAATAAGAGAAGAGAGAAAGACAGACAGAAAGATACAGACACAGACACAGACACGGACAAATCAAAACTGAGAGAGTGGGAAACACACACACACACACACATACGCACACAGGGTGGGAAGGGAAAGATCCCCTCCGAACCGTCCATTTAATTGGTGTCTCTGTCAATTGACATTATTTTCATCTACATCCTAAGACCGGCTCCACCACCACCCCGCCCCCCCCCCTTATTGTGTTGACAAGGCCCCTCAGTCAAGGAACATGGTTATTTAATCGAGCCTCTTTACATTATATTTTAATGCACAGATAATATCATAAATAACTGTTAATCTTTTCACTCTGTTGGTGTCGCCATTTAGTGGGCTGTTGACCTAACGATGACATTTTAATGTCCCGTTTTCGTTTATTTATGCTACCCCTCATATAAATGACTTGAATCAAATTCGATAGTAAGCATATACATCATGCCAAACTTATTTACTTCCTCCTTTCGAAACAATTTTGATTTCATTCTCCATGAAGATTTCAAGTAAGGACAATAGAATCAAATCAATCAAAATAATCATTTAAAACACATCAAAAAAATATTTTAAAAATGACAAATGAAGGTAGTCACCTTGAGGAAGATATCAATACCAGGTTTCCATAGATGATGTACTACAAGGTTCTCCATGTCAAAGATCATCAAAGATCCCTCAGTATGCTTCAATCCTCTCTAAGAGAATTATAATAACAATGCATTATGTATTGTCCGTTCTTTTCAGTAAAATGTTCATGTATATACAGGGCCCTCAGGAAGAATGGGATTGATACGGATGACAAAATATAGCCGAAAAGAATAGAAAGAATAGTCATAGAAAACATGGTCATAGAGTGAAGGTCGGGTGTGCTAGAGTGTCATCTTTCCACGTTGCATTTCTTCATTCCATTCTGCATGTTTGTCTTTATTTCTTTCTTAATTTTCTATATTTTATCTTTGTATTCGACGGGGAACGCACCCCCCCCCCCCCCCCACCCCCGTGACTACGCCACTAAATATACCTGTTCTGAAAGACGCTTATGGCTGTGCATCAGGTCCTCAAGTGAATGGGCATAGGTCTTGAGGATATCACTGGTCTTGGCTGAATATAGCACTCCTAAAATCAATCATAAAACCAGTTTAAGTGGTTCATTCATGGCGGATTCATCATCCATATATCTGACAATCCCCCCCCCAAAAAAAAATAAAAATAAAAAAAAAATAAAAATGTGTTCCTGTTTGGGGAGGGATGCATATGAGTAGGTAGGCCTCCACGATTTTACAGCTATGTATCAAAAGTATAGCAGGTTTGGTTTGCCGGGGAAGTCCCCCTGTGCCCTCCAGCTGGGATCTCCCAATGTATATTCAGACATGAATTTCTTTTGATTTATATATGATCACTTGATGGCATTGGTAGCAATAAGACTGAATACGTTTGTTATAAAACAATTATACAACTTCCACCAGTGGCGGATCCAGGGGGGGGGGGGGCCGGGTGGCCCGGCCCCCCCCCCCCCTTGAGAAAAAAATCATGTAAAATCACGCGATTTTTACCTTTTTGGGGGTTTGGGCCCCCCCCCCCCCTGGCGCTCAAGGGGGGGGGGGTGCAAATTTTAAAATTTTCGAGGACCAAAAAAAAAAAAAAAATGTGCTCACTACCCCCCCCCCCCCCCCCCCCACCCCCCCCCCCCCCCCCCCCCCCCCCCCCCCCCCCCCCACTGAGCGACTTTTCGGCTGGTTGAGTCGTTGCGATTTTTTTTTGGACTCCAAAAAAAAAAAAAAAAAAAAAAAGTGCCGCTTACCCCCCCCCCCCCCCCCCCCCCCCCCCCCCCCCCACTGAGCGTGAGCGACTTTTCGGCCGGCGCGATTTTCAAATTTTCGGGAGCAAAAAAAAAAAAAGTTGGGCCCCCTCCCCTAAGAAATCCTGGATCCGCGCCTGACTTCCACACAACTGCGCCAGGAGTGTCATTTTTGACAGACATGGCGCATTATAAATGTTCACTGTTATTATTTATTATTATTAACATGAGTGTATCTAACCCCCTATGTAGTAGTTTAACATATTTCACACATTCTTATTTTACAATAAATACCTTTAGGATCGAAGTTACCCATTGGTGATATATAAACACCATGACCCTCTTTGTCCAATCCAGATACTCCTCCACACCAGTATGTTTTCAAGGCCTTCAGGAAAAGAGGGAAAATAAATCAAATTCAAAGATGACACTTTAATTTTCTTTAGATTGTTGTAATAATTTAAATGAGGCGAGAATAAAAATATAGAAAATACATACCTATATAATTATATAGAGAGAGATATACCATGGACCAACTTGGTGTATTAACCGCACATCTATATGTATAACCTCACGTGGTACATTAAGCGGGCATCATAAAAACTGGTATATTTATAACCCTAACCCTAACCCTAATTCTAAATAAAAAACAATATAACTAATTTACCTAATGACTAATGATTAAACCTTTTATTTCTTGGGAGACCTTAAATTTATCTCTGCCTGCAAACGTAATTAGAGGGCAATAATTCTTTTGTGCGATCGTAAAAGGGACACGCAATTGTGCTGTTAATAATGACTTATTGACTCATTTTTTCACGTCTTTTTTTTTGTCCGTCTAATAACGCCTTAAGTACGATTTATATATATATATAATGACGGCGTCATTAGACGGACATATCTAGTGACAAAATGAGTCATTAAGTAGACATGGTTATTAGCAGAACTTGTCATATCCTGTTAACATATAAACAAAAGAATTACTACTCTCTACGTACGTTTGCTGGCAGAAGAACTTAAAGGCCTGCCACGAAAAAAAAGGTTTAATCATTAGCCATTAGTTTAATTAGTTATAGGGTTAGGGTTAGGGTTAATATACCAGTTTGTTGTTGTGTAGTCCGGTTAATGCACCATGTAGGGTTATACATATATGTCCTGTTGATACAACATGTAGGGTTATATATGTTCCTATCTGCGGCTGTAAGCTTATATTCATATAGTAGTCAAATTGTTAAATATCAGAAGAAACATGACGTCAAAGATTTACCTCAGGGACCTCGAACGTTTCCAAAATGGTGTCGATGTTGTTCTCTTTTCTCCAAGTAACATCCTAAATAATTGGAATAATCGAACAAAATAAGGTTCATCAAAATATGGAGAGAAAAAAAACATGGACATTTAAAGATACGCAAAAATTCAGTAACGGATACAAACTTATCTAGCATCGGGGGAGGGGAATAACGAAGGTATTGTATTCTAATATCTTTTTAAGTATACTTTATTTCAATCTCATGGAAAAGAATTGCAAAAAATATATTTTATAATTATTTTGATAACATCTACATGCATTCAATTACAAATTAAACGAGTATAGGCCTACCGGAATGGAATTATGGTAAGATTCAAGCATCTTCAACTTTCAATTTCAATTAAACTGAAACTGTTTGAATGTTGGGTAAAACAAACATTTACCAAACTTAATTTTGTTTAATCCATTACAAAAAACAAAACAAAAAATAATTCACGCGCTTAAAAAAATTAAAACCAAAACGCACCTTCACACAAAATTTAACCTAACACAATTTGAGTCAATTAACTATAATTTTTTCTTAATGAAAAATATTTATCATGATTTTTATCTTTAATATCCTACTGACAACAAAACTTTGGACTATCTGGCATGAAGTCAGATCAAAAGTTTAATTAACTTACGTTTCTGAACATCACCTCGGTCTTATTGAGGTCAAATTTCCTTGCTGAAAGAAGTAAAGAGAAGAAAAAGACCAGAAAATATATTTTTACACGAGTTCATGAATCGAACAGTGTTTAGCAAACCTTGTAGAATATCAGGGGAGCGGACACGCACGTCCGCAATATATACAAAGAGAGGGGGATAATAAAGATGTTAGCTGCCCTTTGAGGCTCAAAACGCTGTCGGGACACAAAATAGGGGCACATTAAAAAAAAGTAAATTCCCAGATCAGAATTTGCCAACCATTGTGGCAGTGCCCCCTCCCTGGATACGCTAATGAATGTATACAATCAAACATAGAATCCTTTGCATATAGTAGTCACCATGTTCGTGCCATGTTCGGACATTTCAATAAATAACGCACAAGCCTATTGAAATCGCCTTAGGTTGATTTTTCAACAATATTTGCGACCGTGTTAATACTTATTTCAGAAAAACAAATGATCGTTTCGACTTACCCCGTAGGAACCGCAGTAATAATACATCATTATGCTCTGGTTTCAAGATATCTGCAACATTTTCCTTGAACTAATTTAGATGAATGCATGCAAAAGAAGAAAAATGAATGCTAAGATAATCAACATTTCAGAAAATTATTATGTTTTTGTTTTTATTGCACTAAGACGTTTTTGTTGTTGCTGTTGTTTTTACACTATTTTTTTTAACTGACCAGTTTATAGGTAATTTGCTCTAAAAGCACAACAGCTTATAAATTAGTGAATAGTAATTTTGAAATGACACTGACAAAAAACAAATTGATACTCGGCGTGACACCAAATCAAGCAAGCATATGAATCAACCTGTAAACTGTAAATCAGTAGTTAGACCTTCAACATGCCACTTGTATTAATTACCATGACAATAATAACGTGGCAATTAATTAGCGATTGTTACGGGCAGTGTTTAATAAGGCAAAGATATGCTTCACCTGCCAATAACTAAATAGTGCAAGCCAAATAAAACTCGCCTTTCAGACCACCAAACTCAAGCAAATTAGGAAGTTCGACCAATTACGTTCACGCAAGCGGATCCGCACCAGCGACCCTCCAACGACTCAACCCATTAAGGACACAGTAGTCAACCTCAGTCAACACAGACTCTCCCAAGCCGAACACAAGGTTTTATCCCTAGGACTCAACTTCGCCGTAGCTCCCAAGAAGATACCATTCTCCGACATCGTACAACAAGTAGAACCCAAGCTCCGTTTCCTCTCCAAAGCTGCTGCCAACGACATCCGACTCAAAATTTCCAACGCTCTCGCCGAAGCTAAACCACCCAAACCCAACCTATCTAAAGAAGAACGATCCGCTATTCAAGACCTCCGCAAGAACCAATCCATCCACATCCTACAAGCAGATAAGGGAAACGCCACCGTCGTCATGGACCAAGATACATACGAAGATAAGATCTGCGACCTACTCAAAGATAAGGAAACCTACTCCAAACTTAAGAGGGACCCAACCCCGGCCAACGAAAGGAAGATCAACCAACAACTTTTGACCCTACACAGATCCGACGCACTACCCAAGGCACTCTACTTTCAACTCAGATCCTCGTCAGCTAAGTCACCCATCCTCTTCGGACAGCCCAAGATTCATAAGCCGCTCATCCCTCTCCGCCCTATCATCTCTACCCGAGGATCATCCTGCTACAACACTGCACGTCATCTCGCCAACATTCTACAACCACTCGTAGGCCAAACCCAGCACCACGTCACCAACTCTAAGCACTTCATCGACATCCTCTCCAAAACCAAGATCCAGCCATCCGACACACTCGTCAGCTTCGATGTCACCTCCCTATTTACCAACGTTCCTGTAGACCAAGCATGCGACATCATCAAACAACGCCTCATCTCAGACCCAGACCTCGAATCTAGGACCAAGCTCACACCTGACCAGATCCACGACCTCCTTCTCACCTGCCTCCACTCCAACTCTTTCAAGTGGCGCAGCAACTTCTATAAACAACTTCAAGGAGCAGCCATGGGATCTCCACTCTCACCAATTATCGCCAACATCTTCATGGAACACCTCGAGCACCAAGCACTCAAGTCCGCCGACAAGTCTCCCTCACTCTGGCTACGCTACGTCGACGACACCTTCGTCATCTGGCCACACAGCACACCAGACCTCCACCAGTTCCTCGACCACATCAACAACCAACACCCCAGCATCAAGTTCACCATGGAGACCGAACACGACAACTCAATCCCTTTCCTAGACGTACTCATCACTAAGACACCATCAGGATTCCCCGCGCACCAAGTATACCGGAAACCAACCCACACAGACCGCTACCTCAACTTCCGATCTCACCACCATCCATCAGTCCACCAATCAGTCTCCAACTCACTCATCAGACGAGCCCACCAACTTAGTGATAAAGCACATCTCCAGCAAGAACTCAAGCACATCACGCACGCACTTACTTCCATCAACCAGTACCCAAGAAGGAAAATCAACACCCGTACTCCCTACCACAAGACCAACAACATCACCACCGGAACCCAACCTGATACCAAGCCCACCGCCACCGTCGTACTTCCCTACATCGGCAAGACATCACACCGACTACAACGCATCCTCCGCTCAGCTAACATCCTCGTCAGACACCAATCCAACCACAAGCTCTACTCCACTCTTCACTCTCACAAGGACAAGCACCCATCCAACAAACAACCAGGCGTCTACAAGATTCCCTGCGATTGCGGCAAAGTCTACATTGGAGAAACCGGCCGCGATTTCGACACCCGACTAAAAGAACACAAGACCCACCACCGACGCAGCGAATGGGACAAGTCAGCCATCAAGCACGCACAACAAGAGCTCCACCAAATTCACTGGGATAAAAGTCACCTCATCACCCCCATCCGACATTGGCACACCCGAAGGATCCGAGAAGCCATCGAGATCCACCAACACAACACCGTACCCCAAGACCCAGGCCTTCACATCAACAGTATCTGGCACCCAATCCTCCCTCACCATCCTACTTCCGACCAATCTTCAACCAACTTCACAACCAACACGCCAACCACCAACACTTCACCAATCCAGCCATCTGTTAGCCCGGACACCACCTACAACCACCCAACCACACCCACTCAACTAGCCTCTTCACCCACACAAGCACCGCCCACGCCCACACCTCGCTACAACCTACGCCAACGCCGAAACCGCCGACCAACACACACAGACCGACACCACTAATATCTATCCTCACCGCCGATCGATACACCCACTCAACGAACCACACAACCCCCCCCCCCCCCCGCTACCCCGCCGACACCTACCACACGACGTCCGCATAACCGCCGCCCACTCGTTTCCCGCCAATTCACGCAACCGCGCGCCACCACCGACAGCTGCCTGCCAACCTGCCGAGCCCGCCGGCTCATTGCTTTCCCCCAAGTCCGCATCCACGCCATAAGAACCGCCGCACACCTAGCGAACACTCACTCCTGAAGACGGACAGTCAACCTGTCCGAAACGTCGAGTCTACTCTCCTGCTCCTGCTCTGCAATTCTACTCGCCTACTCAACTCTCCAACTCAATCCAGTCTTCTACTCAAACCTCTCATCCTGCCCAAACTTTCTGGGTTACAGTCCTTTTCAGGACTAAACTCACTTCCGAAAGATACTTTTCCTTCTAACCTCCACTTTCTCGCCTTTCATCTCACCTCTATTCTCTATCTACTTTCCTCAGTCCCTCGAGGACTTTACACATGGTGTACCGTAAACTCTTCCGTGATTATTCATACCACCATGCAAACCTTCAAACATCATCCGAAAGACACTTTAGTATATGAAATAATTGTCAAATAGCACTCGAATATAAATAGTTACTCGACGTGGCACTAACTCAAGCGATCACACGACTCACCTGCACAATTTTAGACAGAGTGAACTCAGTTGAACTTATCATTGAAGAGCACTGTATCAGTGAAACAACTGGAGTTCAACATAAAAAATGTTCACTATTATATATTATTTTTACTCGACGTGACAGCAAATTTAGCAAGCATAATGTTATTTAAATAGAGTGAACCCCAATGAACCCATTGACTGCGGAACAAGAGAATATCAATGAATTAGAATAAAAACTATGTTGTGTATGCATTCAGTCATATATTTATCATAGGCATCATGATACAAATACAAATGCAAGAAATTTATGATTCAAAGAAGAAAACAAACTATACCTTTTTCAATTTCTCCTTGTTGGCTTTCAGTGAGGTCTTCCAGGAAGCCGCTCATCTTTAAAACGGAAATTCTCACTTTAGCGAGCCAATAATCTATGTGATATCAAGTTCCAGTTTCAGCTTCATAATCTCACTGAATCTGTAGACTCTCGGGCTCTTCCTGATGTGTGTCTTTCTTGATTCCACAGACTCACTGCCTCATTGATTCAGAGCATTGACGGATTGATTCTTAATGTGATAACTTCTATAAGTAGGACTGATCCTGGGACCCTGGTTTCCGAGGGAGCAACGACTTTGATCTGCTTCACGTATCAGCGATAAAAATCCTACCTTAAATTTGGATGCGTGTTGCTTTTAAAAGTTCTCTCGATCAATTGAAAACTCAGAATGATTCAGAGTTCTCTACCGTCTGAAACAATCAATCGAACAAACAAACACACGAACAAATGAATGTCTGTCTTGAGAACTGTTACAAATTTTGAGCCACGGTATAACATCGAAGATAACTTATTATCGCGTTTAAGTATGACGACATTGACGAGTCAATAATTATCGGATAACCAGGTTGATAAACCCATCTTGTAATCGCAAAGGGGGTCAAAGATCAGAGATGGTAGTGCACAATAATTTGTTTGTATCTGTAGTATGATAAAATATGAGGAGGTCTTTATGGACAATATTAATCAATCTTAATAAGATCAGTTAAGGTTTCCAAACCATTAAAAATAACCATGCATTCCAAATAGTAAACGATTACCGTATAATGAATACATTGTATTTGGCTACCTCTGTTTGTGTGTGTGCCGGGTTTGCGTGTGTGTGTGTGTGTGTGTGTGTGTGTGTGGGGGGGGGGGGGGGGTCCTAACGCAACTCCAAAAGCCTTGTTCATCATTTATTGAATATGTAAACATTACAGTGAAATATTAATTTTTTCGAACATAATTTTTAAATGGGATATACACAAGAGTATTGAAATAACAGGTGAGTTGATTTTTCGAAAATATTTGCGATCGCAATACTAGAAACAGGCTCACATTAAATAACTTGAGAGAGAGAGAGAGAGGGGGGGGGGGGAGTGGGAGCAGGGTGGAAAAGGTGGGCAAATAAGTTGGGAGCAACATAGAAGTTCATTAGAAAAGACAGCCATATTGTGATACTCAAGAGTCAAAGTAAAAAAAACATAGATCCAATAAACAGATTGAATTTTATTTCAGTGATTCAACATTCGCAGCAGTGTATAAGAGACTAATGTACAAGCAAAAACTAGCTTTGCAAAATAATAGTTTTATTTTCTGATACCACGCCATTGAATTATAAATATATAACTGCAAACCAAACACAAAAGAACATCAAACTTTCTAATTCGTCATAAAACTCACAAAACAATACAACTGTCTATAAAATGATAAGCTGGTTCACACGACACATTTCACTTTTGCTAAAAATCTGAGTATGAGCCACCCACTGCTACTATATTTATTTTCTCAACTTTATGTCACGTTTGACTGATTTTACCAAACTATTTTTTTATTTTTTTCCCCGTAATTACAGATCATTTAGACTGATTTTAGATATCAATACGCCACAGGGGGAGATTTCACAAAGACTGAGATTGACTTAAGTCGGATTTGAACTATGGCAGACCATTCATACCACTGGTTGCTCTAACCATTGGTCCCTCAAGGGACGTCAGAACGCGACAGAATTACATTTGTTGATAGTTTATTGTCGAAGAAAAAGAGTTACTTGCATTGTAAACTTAAGTTATATTTAAGACTTGGACTTATACTACGGTAGGCGATTTATGCCCTTACAAAGTCTTGAACCAGATGTGAAATTGGATCAATTTTTTTTAATAGAAATTATGATCTTTAATAAAGATGTTTTCCTTCAATAATACACTATCGAAAAATAAAAGTTCTGTAGATTTGTGAACACGATTTGTCCGTCCCTTGAGAGACTAATGCCAGGAATGGTGAGAGCAACCAGTGGCATGGACATCCTACTATGGTTCAAGTCCAACTCAAGTCGATCTTAGTCTTTGTAAAACACCAGACTTAATTTCAAAATTATGGGCAAGGGGTTTAAATGGGAACAAATCCCACAACCCCACTTTCCTGGTTCCCCCACCCAAAGCTGCTAAAAATAAGTATAAGTACTAGTAAACTAAAAGCTATTGATTTCATATTCATTATTTCTTTTCATGAATGTGGGTTTATATTGACCATAATAGCAATAGTACTACAAAGTCATTGTAAATAGTCCTTTATTGTTTTACTCTTGACACAACATTTACTTACAACTATTTGTTTGATATATTCATATCGCTGTAGAACATGTATTTTAGTTCATGTCATGTTCATATTTAGGTTGACATTGTCATTGTATATTTCTATATCTTTTGTTTCAATGGTTTAAATGGTGGTGAATAAATACATTCAATTCAACTCCATTAAATTTAACCGTGGAGCTTATTAGCACATTACTACCTTTTAGAACTATGTAGCTGTTAATAAACACTGTGTCATAAGGAAAAGTGCTTTGTACATCCAACTATCATTAGTTCACAAGGTCGCATTTTTGTAGACCACCCCCTTCAGAATCTTTAATTGTTGAGGTTCATGCTATCTGCTCCTTCCACCATCTCCTGAAACTCTGGTTCTACGTCACTAGGCTCCAGTAGCTCCAGCCAATAGGAGAGCTTCTTTGATTTAGTCCAGCTGTGACTGTTGTCAAATCGTGCAACGTCTGTTAGAAAGGAGAATAGGATACTGAAAAGTCACAAGATGGCAGTCACCTGATATTTTCAACGAGTTTTACCACGTGACGTGAGGAAAGCATACTAGTGCCTGTTGCACATGGAGCTTCATTATTTTTGACTGTCTTCAATCCAAAGACCGGGGTAATTATACGCTGTGAATTGTTTTGGTCAATTATTTAACTGGAAAAGCTAAAACAGTTGTTATTAACGATTAAAACCAAATGAAAGCATTTAGTACATGTACACTCGTAATTCGAAGCGATGTTGACATTGTTCATTCAGTGTTTATTCCTTGTACAACATTAATCTTACATGAGGTGTCATAAAACATCACTAGCCGCTGACGGAGTGCTAAGTCAGACAAATGTCACATCGTTTGCAACGGGCTTACGTCATGCCGATCATCAGATACGTTTTAACATATGAAAAAAGCACTCCAAAATATGACACGTTTTTTTTGTTCGTCTTTCTTTTTTTGCTCGATTTTTGTTTAGATTGTGCCCCATCCCCAACCCAGCCTTAAATCCTAGGAACAACAACATCAACCCAGAATCGTTCGTCCACTATTAAAAATGATATTTCTATAAAACTTCTTATCTGATAAGTAATCCAAATATTTTCTACTAAAATTCTAAATATTATAGTATTCGACAGCAATTTCAGTAAATCTACTTACATGTGCCAGTTTCAGCGATCAGGATTTCTCCGTTCTCAGGTACCATGTGACTGTTGTACTTCTCCAGTTTCAAAATGGTAGTCTTCTTACCCTTCGCGTCAACGAGATCAAACCCGAATTTGATGTCATTGCAATCCGTCTGGAACTCATACCTATAACATTGATGATAAGTTAAAATTAAAAGAAGTTTCATGTATCACTGGCCGATTTGTAAAAGGGGGCACAATAGTATAGTATAAGCTCACTTTTTGCATTTTGCTTATCAAAAATGTTCCTAATTTTGGAGGAATAATTGTATTCTTAAAGTTATCTGGGTTGCATACTTGTACCTGTGTTACGCAGCCAAATCGACTCTACACCGACAGATTATTGCTTCTTGGGGGCAATGTAATTAATTGCTAATTCGGTCTGATGACGGTCTTGAATCGGTTTCGTAATTGTGAATAGTGTATATGAGTGTAATGAACTATCAAAACTCATAGGTTTGTACCTCATGACGCTGTTGGCGTTCTTGACTTCATACTTAAATTCGATGACTCCCCCTCTTGACACTTCATGCGTTGTCAGTGTATGCGGCGGTTCACGGTCCTTTAGGTAGAATGACTTGGGAATTTTGCCACCCACTCTTATCTACACGAAAGAATAATAAGAGCTTCGATGTTGAATATGAAGCATGAAGGCCACAGAATTACAGACAATATGAACTATTTATAACATTTCATTAATAAAATAGAGACAAAGATAAAGTTATCAGTTGCTCAATTTCAGAACCATGAGAATAATTTTATAACTTCTAAAGCAGGAAATGAGTAACGTATTGACTGTATTATAGGTAGAGTAAATCACGACAATTCATATCAATCCAATGTAAATAGTTGTATGAATACGCCCTCTGTTATTATTAAATATGTCTTTGAGGATAGATCGTGTTCATGCATAGTTGATTATAAATCATCGGAAAAAATGGATTCCTGTATCAATTCGCACATGAAACATTAATTGAGAGCTATAAACATAAATAAACGTGTTCAGGTCGTACACTTAGATACTGTAAAAATATGCTTTTTATATTAAAGCAAAGTTTGTATAGTAGCTGCGATATGTGAATGGACGTATTATTATTATATATTATTACAAAAATATTTTGAATCACCAGTGAAGTACACATCTCGTTTGCATCAGGATCTGTCTTGGTTCCTCCCCAGTAAACCGGCAGCTGATCAGGGTCTATCTGCTTCAACAGAACCTCCTTCCAATTACCTAGAAATGAAGCAGAAAACCCACATTCATGTTACCCCTTGTTTCCTACTCTCGGAGCTTCGTCCGTCTGGTCGTAACAAATTGAGCAACACCTTATACCTTCCCCAAATCGATCTGCACCTGTCACAGTTCATGATACATACGGCCAATCCATTCTTACATTTTCACCTTATTTCAAACCGTATTTTTGTGATAATTCACATCAACTAACCTAAGATAAAATTCATTAATGATTAAGAATTCAAAGCAGAGATTCTTACTTCCCAAAACCTGGATTTTCTTTCTGGTGTCCTCACGGAGGAAAGGCTTGACTAGTGAATAGGTCACCGGGAAGATCTTGGGTGCTCGGATGATGAAGAGACGGTAGATTAACTCTGGATAATGCTGCTCAGCAATTACAGCAGTCTGTCAGAAAATTAAAAATATGCCTTCTCATTGAAAAATAAACGTAATTCTTCCAAATTTACTTATATTTCTGTGATGGCATGATTTGCCGAGATTTAACTTTTAAAAAAGAAGGTATGGAGCAATTTGATCCTTTATCAAGTGGGAGTAGATTAGAGGCATAGTATGGGCAAAAATATCATAGGGAAAACTGGCATTATAGAGGGGACCGGACTTTAATACTCGGTGAAAGAAATACAAATAAGCAAACAAAATTATTATGGGGGGTCCGTGGTCATGGTGTCTTCTTTATACGTTGCTCTACCCCTCTCCTTTTCAGTCCTTTAACTTTCTCTGTTTTATTTATTTATTTATTTATTTCTGATACAAAATAGATAAATACACAAGCATATAAACAGGTAAAATACAAATTAATTACCTTAATTACCTTATTTTTTCGCCATTTGATGGGGTGTGTCCCCAGTAGCTAGCCTATTGAGTAGGCGCACATTTTTTATCAATGTGGGGATAGAAAACTGAGGATCAAAGCTTACCAAAGTGCACTACATGTGCACAGACTTGGTTTTGGAAGCACAGATTGGTTTTTATCGTTAATCATCCCACCATGTTATGGACGTAGAAAATATGCAGTATAATTATGAAAACGTATTATCAGATGGTACAATTTGAATGCTTGCCTTGATGAACATATCAATAGCCGGTTTCCATAGATGATGTACTCCAAGGTTCTCCATGTCAAAGATCATCAAAGATCCCTCAGTATGCTTCAATCCTCTCTGTGATAATACACAAATGTTGGTAGTCAAGGGGACGCGAATACACACAACATTTTAGATGAAGCTAACCTATAATCATAGTCACAATTGGATAACACTTAATACAACGTTTCTAAGCACTTTACAATGTAATTGTAATTATCATTACCTATGTTAATATAATCTAGGAGGTAATTTAGCGCATGCACCAGTAATTAAACAATTATTAAAATGCAATGCTTGGACTTTTCATTTCGCATTTGACTTTATACGATGCCACCCTCAGTCATTGACACAGTCTTGCGTTAATAAATGACGCATTGTATATGCAACGGGCACAAGGGGTGATATTAGGAGTAGTTCTCATACCTGTTCAGAGAACCGCTTGTGACTCCTGAACTGGTATTCAATTGAATGGATGTAAGTCTTCAGAATGTCACTGGCCTTCGCCGAAAATAAGACCCCTTGAATAAAAAATTATTAAAAATATAGAAAGATATAATAAACAATAATAATAATACAATATTTATATAGCGCATAATAAACATAAGTTTCTCTATGCGCTGTACAAGCATAATGACGAGAAATATAATCACATAAAAGGAATGAACACAGAGAAAAAATAATGATATCTTTCCTTATTTTTACATGAATTTTTGTATTAATCAAAATGTAAGTATAGATGACAAAATATATGTAGGCACTGACAGCGAAAATATAAATATAAATTAACGAAACCTTGCTGTAAATTACAAAAACACACACACACACACACACACGCACAAACGTGCACGGTGCACGCACGCGCGCACACACATACACATACCCACGAAACAAGAAGCATACGAAAAATAAGACTTATCCACTCGGTCAGAATACAAGCTAAAATCCTTTCCTAGTTGTGCTCATTCCTCAGCTGTTCCTCAGCTGAGTTAAATTGGTTGGCAGGAATCAGTTAATTGTAGATTCTTGAACATTCAAATTAATTTTGATTGATTCTTGAAAGAAATATTGATGATTATCAAAATTCAAATCGAATTTATCTCAATGAATACCTTTAGGATCAAAGTTTCCAACCGGTGATATGTAGATGGCATGACCCTCTTTATCCAATCCACACACTCCGCCGCACCAGTACTTCTCGAAAACCTGAAATATAAAGTATTGTGTCAATATTATGCAAATATCGATCAAATCTATTGTCTATTATATTTTATTGTTGAAGAGGAATGTCCATCATGGTGAATACCATATTTCAATATAATCTAAAAGTGTGGGAAAAACCAGATGAGTGATATTTTGAGGAAATTCCATCCAAGAAAGTTATGAAATGCGATATATTAAACAATAAAGTAAACAATTCCCTTGTAAAAAAAAAAAAGTGTATTTGCAGGGGGCACCCATAGCCTTACCATCGGATGGCCAAAAAGGGTAGGGAAGATTTTTTTTCTGTGCAGGTACGAGAAAATACTCTTCAAAGCCTAGGTGTTACTGACTTCCCAACTCTCACTCTGTTTTTCTCAAGATGAACATTTTTCTCCATTGAACAAAAAGATAATGTTTAAATATGAGCAATGGGGTTTTGTTAAGAGATATCCAAATTGCATCCATGTTTTGCCTTGATAAAAATGGTCCCTGATAAAAAAATTGTACGAGTTTGATCTGACTTCCTTAAGAATATACGCAAACCTAAGAAAATATACAAGTTAGAATTGGCATAAGACCTTATTAACGCCTTATGGCAAGATATTAATCTAAATTTACCATACTCCACTCAGGTGAAGTAAATGGGTACCTGGTTGGATGATTGCAGGGCGCTCCGGGAGACATATTCTTATTTTGTAATTATTGCTATTAAAATTATTATTATTATCATCATTATTGTTATTATTACCTCTGGGATCTTGTACCAATCAAGAATGGTGCTGACCTTATTTTCCTCTCTCCACTTGATATCCTAAAACAAAAAAAGAAATTGAAAAGCTAAACGAAAAATTACGTAACAGGTGAGCATTTCCTATGTGCAAAATTATTCAGTAAACAAAGGTCAACTGTTTGCAAGCAAAAACAAAAACAAACAAACTAAAAATTAGATTTTTTTTTTGCGAGTTACTGGCTCATAAAGCATTAGTTTAAGCTTGTACTTTGACAACTAGACATATTTAAATGGGAATGACAAAGATGAATAAAGAAAATATTCATGTTTTAATGTGAATGAACATTATTTTACACAACTTTTGATAGTACTAACTTACCATCCTTAACATCTTCTCTGTCCTTTTCAGGTCAAATTTTCTTGCTGTTAGGGAGTAAAACATAGAGTTGATCATTTTGGTATACTGCGAAGAGTAACTGGAGCGAATTCCCCCCTAAGTGTTTACATTTTTATTTTATTTTGTAATGGTATGTAAAGGCATGGCACTTTCCTCCCAACAATATTTGTTCGATCATGGGCTAGATGAGATTAGATAGCCAGGCCGCCTTGTTTTTTAAGGGGGGGTGGAGTTGGACGGGGTTTTGGGAACCATACCCGCCGGCTTTTAGACTGATCACCTTTTTTGTGAAGTAAGTAAGTGTTAGGGATCGGGATATACTCTTGGCCTATATGCTTAATAAGACATTATCGGAATTCAGAGTGAGGAAGAGAAGGGAATCTACCTTTATGATGGGAGATGCAAATGCATGAATAATTGTTTAACGCTCAATATAACAGACACATAGTATATTCCAATATAATTTACCATGTTTACGGAGGCACACATACTAATCCACTACTCTGTTGCACCTCATTATGGTTTTATTATTTCTTATTATTTTAGCACGGTGGCATACTATAGCCAAAGGCTGTTCTTTGGCATGGCCGTGCATATATAAAAGCAATCACAATTTTGCAAAGAAAAATACATTATAGATTAACATGGTTTACATACAAAGTTAAATAAAACATTCACATACATATATACAAATAGGTTAGAAGGCGATAAATCCAAGGAAGCCCTAATTTAGAAAAAGAAAAAGAACAGAAAAAATGAAGAAAAACAAATCAGTATATATTAGATAATATTATTTTCACAGCCTTTTTTCCGCCAGGAATTTCCCAACCTGTATATAAAAGATGATTTCCTTGTACGTTAATTACTATAATTGATCTTGACTTCTTAATGTCAGTGGGGGGAGGGGGCACACTCTGCACCCCGCCTTTATATTCACATGCTTTAGGGGGAGGGGCGGGGCAATATACTTACCCCTAAGGAACTTCAAGAGTAAGACATCGTCATGCTCTGGCTTAAGAACGTCTGAAACATTTTCCTTGAACTGAGTGAAAGAAAATATGACAGGGAGATTAAGCTACCGCATTGTTCGTGACAACTTGACTCGATTTAACTCATTTTATCAATACAACACAACGTTTGATTCTGGGATTCGATTGTTTGTCTTAACAAGCTGAACTTTTTATTACAGGACATTGTTTTCTAGTTGTTTAAATATCATCATTTCAACACTGAATTATTTCAACAGTGAGGAGGCGAGTTGGCTCAGTCAGTAAAGCATCTGACTGTCGAACCAAAGATCGTGGGTTCGAATCTATACCAGGCGGACGCATGAAGCCTGCGCTGTGTGTTAACATGCCCCTCCCCTGTTTTGCGGACGCAGGTTATGTTAAGTGGAAAACACTCTGTCCCTCGTAAAGGACGTTAAATGAAAACCCCGTGTACAAGACAGTCACCACCTTTGCACGTAAAAGAACACACTGCACTATTCGTTTAAGACTAGGGAAAACCCCGTTTTAGTGGTCCACCTGCACACCCCTAATCAGTTATACCTGGAGGAGAGACCTAAGGGTCACAGTGGTTCGCTTTTCGCCTCTCAGACACAAGTGACGTCAATACTTAATAATAATATTAGTAAACCCAATAAAAACATTTTCATGTTATACGCAGCATCAAGTTGATGCCATAAATGTTATACCTGTTTTTTCGAAGCTCGTATTGTTTTCTCTGTTTTAAAAAGAATATTGTATATGTATTTTATTTCATTATTCGATAGCATCAATAGACTTAGAATTTGAAATTGAAACCATAAATGCACTCTAAGTGGACCTTTAACCGAACGAAGGTGCATTAAGTGTATAACAAGGCATGTTGATGATACAGTGTGATGAAAAAAAGGATTCTTTACCTTTCTCAATTTCTCCTTCTGGCTATCTGAAAGGTTACCCGGGAAGCCGCTCATATTGACCTTGAAATTGGCAACACTCCGTACGAAAAGCTTGGACGACTAGGTTCACTTCCTTTAAATGCTCTTCTCATGTATACACTCTGTATTTTCTTTTGGACGCTTGGATCACAGACAGCTTACCATTTTAAATGCATAGACCCTCAATGACTCTATCAACAACTTTTCACAAAACTCTCAACTACAGGATCGAAAAACATGGAAGCAGAGAGAGGCAAGACCAAGTCCTTTTTGGAGGTGTGTCGCGATGCACTTCTTATCATAACAGATCATTAAAATCTTACAATCTGGTGCTCTTGTACTCTAGGGCTTCATATATATATTTACCATAACATCAGATTACGCCAACTCGTATTATGTTAATTAAGCTGTAATTATAACTGATGGAGGAGGTCAAAGTCCATCACAGAGGACTGCCGTTCACACCTAACACACCGAAGGGAGGAAAATAAGCAACAAAGTTCAAAACAAGTGGGGTGAAAGATTTCAATCTTGGAGATATCGGAATGATTGGTGTCCTGCAGGGGCGAAGCTAGTCTATTTTGGAAAGGGAGGGGTTCCAGATCCGATGTGTTACATTTGTAACATCATCCAGCATGTACAAACAGAACATTAAACAAAAATACATACATAAAGAAAGAAAGAAAAAGTGGTTTTGAAAATTACTGACAAGGCTCTAAGGATATGTCCAGAAAAAGGGGGATGCACAACCTTGAGTCGCCCCTTCACCCGTTACCCCTCCGTAGCAGAGACGCATATCGTTCTTGACATTGCCCCCCTTACATTATTTTGTTTTGCTGATATCCTCTAAAAAAATGTGTATGAGGTTACTGGCCAATGGTATAGGTCTAATGCACTCCATTAAGGTACACATAGAAAAAGCTGTACAATCACAAGTAGTGGCACAACTATTAGGGGACGTGTCCTCCTACCCCCCCCCCCCCCGCCACATCGGACGGCGAATTTAAAAAAAACGAGAAAGAGGAGAAATATAGAGAAGAAGAAAGAGGAAAGAGGGAATGAAACGTGAACAAAAATACCACTCCCTCCCATATGTTGTGGCCTTGTTCATTTTTCTTTCATCCACCTGGTAAGATGACAAATGCCCCTGATGTTGGTGCACCTTACATGCAACTAAGCAATTCCACTATTCATTAACCAAGGTGTCCATTACTTAAGTTTCCTTTCAGTATCATAATCATATTAATTCGTTAATTAGTCGTGGCACGTCACTAGTATACTGATTTAAACAAAGGGGCGTATCCAGGACTGTGTAAAGAAGGGGGTAGGAGGATACATTTCAGATATTTCTATCAAGAAAAGCATATAAAAAGAGAGTATTGGTCTCCTCATGGATTGTCTCCCCAAGTTTGTTTTGGGTAAAAAAAGAAATTGAAAAAAATGGAACACATATTTTAAATTTGGTTAAAGATTACGAATATCCCCATTAATACGAACATAAGAACACGATACAAAAATTATTATCAACGTAGGTAAACGACTGCTACTTACCCTAAACTGGATTACAGTTATTCTAATGCTATGTGAAACTACAGGCCTGCCAAATATATGGGATTCCTATGAATCTCCTACCCCCTCCATCTCCACCCACTCTGAATGTATCTGTCTCTCTCTCTCTCTCTCAAACTAAAATAAATATAATTAATTTTGTTGAAATCAAACCCGGACATCCCTCTGTCTCTCTCTGACTGTCTCTCTCTCTCTCTCTCTCTGTGTCTCTCTCTCAAATCTAAAATAAATATGAATAATTGTTTTGATTTAAAACCCGGGCATATTAAGATTATCATAAATCAAACGAAAATCTGTCATGGACAGACAGCGTAAAATGTGTACATTATGGGGGTATGTCATTCTGTGATGTTTGAGTCTTTCATTGTTGTGTTACTATTTTTTAATAAATCTTCTTCATTTACAATGTTTGATATTTCCGTTTTGGTATTTTGAATGATTTTTTCCTTCCTGTAGTTATTTTAGATAGAAAAGCGTTATTCATTTGTGTTTTTTTAATGTTGATTGTGCGATATCTTATTATATTTCGTTGCTATAAAAGTTTTACAGGTTCGTGTATTTTCCCTCCCTTAACCTTTGTTCTTATATTTATACAACTTATTTGAAATTTCCCAAAATGTTGGACTTTTTTTTATCTGTTAAGTAATAATGTTTTTATTTTTATTATTTGTTCTCTAAGGTTGTATAATTTTATCAATTCTTATACCATCACTTTTAATGTTCTTTTATTTAAACTACATGTACATGTATTAGTATATCAGTATTTTGTATAAATAAATGTAATGCTTCCTGGGAGAAATTTCAATAGTTTAAACATATTTTTGGCTTACACCCAGAACCAGGAGAGCTTATGTATTTGTTTCTAGTTCATCGTGACTGTGCCATGGACCAGTGATGGCCTGGTGGTAGAGTCGCTGCCCGGCAAGCAGTAGATGGCAGGTTCAAATCCTGCTAGTTCCAAGATTTTTTCTGACTTGTTTTTCAATTACAGATCGATCAATCGATCTTATTTACTGGGTGTAAGCCACAAATATGTTTAAACTATATATCAGTATTGTTCAATGTTTTCGATTGATCTATTTTGTCATGTTTGACATGGCCCCAACGAAATCCAGTATTGTCAGTTTGTGGACTTTAACCGTGTATGAATAGATCAAGATCAAGAGAAGGATAGCTCTCGCTAAATCTGCATTTTCATAGTTAGGCAGATTTCTGATAAATCGCACAATGCGTATGAGGAACAGTATAAGAGTACTGAATTGTTACATTTACCCAGTACTTATGTATGGTAGTGAAACATAGATTAAGCCTCTGTTACTAACAAGTGTTTGGAAAGTTGCGAAATGTGGTTTTTAAGAAGAATGATGAAAATCCCTTGGACTGACAAAGTTAGTAATGACGAACAGAATAAGAGTACTGAATTGTTACATATACCCAGTACTTATGTATGGTAGTGAAACATAGATTAAGCCTCTGTTACTAAAAAGTGTTTGGAAAGTTGCGAAATGTGGTTTTTAAGAAGAATGATGAAAATCCCTTGGACTGACAAAGTAAGTAATGAGGAAGTTCTTAGACGAGCTGGAGTGCAAAGGAAAATGATACGTAAGATGTTGAAATTCACGGGTCACATTACACGTAAAGGGAAAATTGTGGGAAGAATTAGGTGTAGAGGAAGGAGGGGACACTTTGGGTGGACAGTCTGCAGAAATTGTTGGAAGGGGGAGGAGTAAAAGAACTAGGAATGGTGCTAATAGAGAGGGCTAGGAACCGAGGGATGTGGAACAGCATGATCTCCAAAGTCAATCGATATGGCACTTAGAGAGAGAGAGAGAGAGAATAGATAAATTCAATCCAATTCAATTCAATTTAACCAACATACCAACAGACCAAACAAAGCAATACAAATTTGGAGTATGTTAAATAGAATTGTGAAATGCTCAAGAAAACAAAGGCAAAACGTAAAACAGAACATATCGCATTACACTCGATGAAAATTAGTACAATGACATCACTTAAGACAGGATATTGGTAATTGAACATATCGATACTTGAAAATTGCCAAGATAAAAACCAAGAATAATAGCCACAGGCCGTAAAGTAATCGTTTCTTGAAATAATAAGATACTTAAGCATGAAATCAATTTGATTGAGAGCTGAATACCACAGTTCTGTGTTTGTTCTATATTAAGCATCGTCACTTTCTCATCTTATTTTTGTTCACTGATCACGTGATACAATCAACAAACTGATCACATGTCTTAACCGACACTTCATTTCATGTTGCATCTCACGGTGTTTCACAATCTTGACTCATTCGAACTTAAAGCATCTTTGGCTCATCACGCGTTGCTTTTTGAGGATTGATTCCTGTAATAATATACACCCAGACGGTGGAATAGGAGCAACGTTGATAAGGGTCATCAAGAAAAGCGGAATTAAACGATATTTGACGTACTGAAGAAGCTTGAAGGTCGGTTTGATGAGAACAATCTTGAAACAAGTCTGCTGATGAAGGATCTAATTTTAAGCAAGTCTACAAATAAACGAAAAGAACACAGGGACAGTCAAGAGCACAGTTGTGAGAACTAATGACTTTTCATACCTGCGGATATCTCTCTGATGTAGTCCAGGACCTGACCTATCGACCTTTTTGGAAGCCAAAGAAGACCATCCAGTCAACCCTTGTAGCAGCTGGGTAGTCCAAAGGTAGAAATGGTACATTACTCCAACTATAATACATCAAGTTGTGATATATTCTAGGTATGTGATGCAAATATACTTTTTAGCAGTCAACTAAAACAAACAAACGCATTTTGAGAAGGGATCAAACACGATTTCTGCAGCAGCCTCAAAGACTTCATCGTTCTACCGTTGACATTTCTTTTTACGATAGACCTGGGATTCATCGTTATCATCTTTAGGGAATGATCACTACTTCGATTTTCTTTCAGTTTTCTCGCATCAATCCAGTATCAGCGACCTGTTGGTTCGAACTCATTATGGCTGTGTACGCTCACGCAATAAGCTTCGTATTACTGTGTGGATTCACTTTGCGATATGGTGTTGTGATGGATCACACCGGCATAACTCTTAATCATACGTGCTCGGAAAACTCGAGTGACCATAGCGCCAATTGCTCATATCGCGGTCTTACATCGGTTCCCCGGAATCTTTCACACGACTTGCGTTCCCTCAACGTTTCTGATAATAACATCTCTATGCTCTTGGACAAATCGTTCGTGAAATATACACAGCTAGAAATTTTAGACGCTAGTTATAACTCCATCTACCTCATTGAGAATGAAACATTTCATAATCTCCTGCTACTTAAGGAATTAATGCTCAATCACAACAATATCAGTGTCCTACCCTTTTCCCTCCTGGAGAATAATATTCATCTATCATTACTAATCCTTTATAATAATACACTTATTGGAATTCCTCGCATCTTTGGAAACAATCTGCAAACTACTCAGTTTGCAGAAGATGGGGAAAACGCATGCGGATGTAAGAATTTGTCACTTTTTGATTTGTCTTTTAATAAAGTCAGATCACTAAAGCAAGGAGATTTTGTAGCTTTACGGAATTGCCTCTGCGATAGATTCAACTTGAATTATAACCATATAACGAGTCTCCCTCGTGCCGTTTTCACGGATCTACCAGCAGTACATTTGCTCATCAATCATATATCATTGGGTAAATTCCACGCCGAGTCCTTTCTGGGTAACAAAGCAATAGTAAAAGCGACCATAACCTCCTCGGGCATAAGATCTATTGTACCTATGAATGCATCGGAAATACCAAGAGATCTTTTTCCAGGTATAATAAAACTTTATTTACAATACAACAAATTGATAACTATTCCAAAGTATGCCCTGGATGGTTTCGAAAAACTCCAGGTACTAGACATTGGATTCAATCATTTATCTAATCTTCATAATGAGTCATTTTGTGGATTGAAGTCGCTGGTTAATTTGAGCCTGGCTAGCAACGAAATTAAGTCGCTTCCACGAGGGTCTTTTGCTTGCGCCGAAAAGCTTGAGAGCATTGATTTATCACGTAACGACATTTCTGTATTAGATCCTCAATGGTTCGATGGAAGCCACCGTCTCAGCACTTTGACATTCTATCAAAGCAACATTCATGAAATCAAAACTATACCATGGAATGTAACAAATCTTCAAACTCTCATCTTGATCGATAACAAACTTAATTTTGTGACCAAATATACGTTCGTTGGTTTAAAAAATCTAAAATTTCTTGATTTCTCTAAGAATATTCCACTCGAAATATCCGTTGATGCCTTTGAAGAAACCGTTTCTTTAAAAAAGATCATAATGAAAAATTTAGCCAAATTTACTATGACTGGTTCTTTTAGAAACATGCATCAACTAGTATTCCTCGATATGTCCTATCTTCATTCTCGCTTAAAAATTACTTCCTGTGGCCAATTTAGTCATACGTCGGCTCTGAGAACTCTAATCTTATCCCAAACTAAACTCATAGCCGAAGATCTAGTCCATTCTAAAAGCAATAGGTCACTGTTTTCAGGACTGGTTTCGTTGTACACCCTTGAACTGCAACATAACTCATTCAATGATTTCCACCAGGTTCCTAACGCATTTACCACACTTTGGAATCTTCGTGAGCTAGATTTGACTGACTGTCGCATACAGATAATTGACTCGAGGATATTTTGGAATCTCACGTCACTAACAGTTCTCTCGTTGCGCTTTAACTCGATTAAATTCATTCCCGACAAAGCTTTTCAGGATTTACATAATTTACGTATCCTGCGACTAAATTCCAACTCTATTTCAGTTATCGAGAAGCAATTATTTTCTAGAACTCCCAGTCTCCTGTGTCTATACCTCCATGATAATCAAATTTCCACGATAGATCCTTTCACATTAATACCAACAAGTCTAAAGGTATTAATCATTGCAAACAATCCCTTCACATGTACCTGCCAACTTGCGTGGTTCAGGGAATGGCTGGACAAGGTGAATACAACAATATATAAAAGAAATGAGACTCGTTGCTCTAGTACTTCCTTCATATCGCTAAAGAATCAAACTATCTGGTCGTTCCATCCTAAAGATTACTGCGGTGTCAATATCTATCTTATTGTAGGTGTATCTTTGGCAATCGTGACCATTCTGTCGCTAAGTATCCTCGTGTACCAAAAGCGATGGTGGCTGAACCACAAACTATTTCTCTTAAAGTTGGCCATCATAGGGTATAAAGAAATCATTGAAAATCAAGGTCCTGAGGACTACGAGTATCAGCTTAACCTCATGTTCCGCGAAGATGATGAGTGGTGGATTAACGATTGCATGAAGCCATTCCTACAGGAGAGGATGCCACATCTGGAGCACATCGTTTTCGGGGATAATGGCCTTCATCCAGGGTCTTTCTACTTAAACGCCATATATGACGTCATCGAGAACAGCTACAAGACAGTGTTGTTGCTTAGCAACCAGTCAGTGGAGGATACCTGGTTCATGACCAAACTCCGTATGGCAGTGGAGCATATGAATGACACCAAGTTGGAGAAGATCATCCTCATATTTCTAGAGGACATCGATGATGACCACCTACCGTATCTTGTACGGCTGTTGCTGAGTCGGAACAAACCTTACTTGCTGTGGGTGGATGATGATGAAGATGGACAAGAATTATTCTGGGCAAAGTTTGAGAAGAGCATGAGGGCTAACAGGGAAATGAATAATGTAATTCCAGTTTAGTAACATATTAAAAACGTAGCTTATTACACTTTGTAAAATATAGCGTGTCGTGACGCGTGGTTATAACTAGACGTGCGTTTAAGAAAAAAATCCTTGCGTTGAGATTAGTGTATATAATATGTTGGCGAATCCAACGTTATTTATAGTTAAGTTCGTCTCATACAATTTCAGTCATAACTTTGAACATACTTGTAAGTTGTCAATTGTTCAACTAGGAAGTATTGAATAGAGCACACACTTCAACCCCCCCCCTCCCCCCACCGCACCAAGATGATGTTTTATTTGTGGAAGTGAAGTAGTTCGTTCTTTGTCAAGAATATAAAGAGAACGTCGTTAGGGTTAAAGTGAGAATTTGACCCCAACACACATCACATACACGCATGCACCTCCCAAACTCACACATACAGAGCATAACTTTAAAATAATATTTTCAGTTCTGTGGGCAGGTATAATCACTGCATGTGTCTAAAAAGATAATGTATATTGATTCGTAATCGAGGTAATGAAGATTTCTCTATGATTAACGAATTGAATAGAGAAACTGTATAATAATATTTTGGGTCTTTTCTAATAATGAAAAGGTATAATTTATGATCTACTCTTGAAAAGAATTAATGAAGAATGCAGTCTAGACATTGGTATTATGCGCTATATAAAAGTTTAATATTATTAATTATTATTCGATATAAGAGTCAATTGAAATTTATTGAACAAACGTCCTTTGGTTCAGTGGTAGAGCACTGGTCTCGTAACCAGAAGGGGGGCAAGGGTTCGGAACCCAATCGATGCAAAGGTTTTACTCGTTGTCGAAGTATTAAGTAAAGCAGGGCTCCCACTTAGCCGAGTTAGCGCCTCGAGTTGTGGCGAGCTGGCACGATCTTATGGCAAGCAGTTTTATCATTAAAACATATTTCTTGATATCAAGAATTCAATTCTTGATATCACGAAATCAAATTCTAGATATCACGAAATCGAATTCTTGATATTAAGAATTACCATTGCTTTACAACGTAAAATTATTTTTTGATATCAAGAAATATGTTTTAATGATAAAACGGCTTGCCATAAGATCGCGCCAGCTCGCCACAACTCGAGGCTCCAACTCGGCTAAGTGGGAGCCCTGCTTAAAGGCCCGGTCACACAGAGGGGACGCATCGGGAACGCACGGCCAGCGCATTGGAAATTTGCAATTTTGGCCAGTGCGTTGTCGTGCGCCCAACTTTTGTCGAAGCTACAGCTAGCTGACACCAAATGCATAGCGTGTTGCTAGCGCGCAAGACGCATACAGGGCGCATACAGGGCGCAAACAGACCGTACCCAGAGCGCACATAATAACAACTTCCACGAATGCACAGCGTGTTGCTAGCGCGCTGGACGAATGGTCCACGCATGCACCGCGTTCTACGTCGCACGGCCAGCGCATTGGAAATCGGAAAAGGCCGTGTGCCTAACTTTTGTCATGATTTTGGAAAAGCTAGCGAGCTGACACAAAATGCACAGCGTGTAGCTAGCGCGCTGTGCGTATACAGGGCGTGTGCTCCGCGTATGTCTGGCGCTGGTCTAGCGCGCTCAACGCACGTCTGGCGTGCCTTTGGCGTGTACATTCATGCGTCGAGCTCCGCGCACACTTTTGAGCATGCTAAAAAAATCCCGACGCACACAGCGAATGACGACGTATGCATAGCGCTGGTTCAGCGTTGGTCCAGCGCGCTCGACGAACGAGTAACGAGTGATGACGCACGCCTAGCGAACGACAACGCACTGGCCAAAATTGCAAATTTTCCATGCGCCGGCCGTGCGTCCCCCATGCGTCCCCTCTGTGTGACCGGGCCTTTAAGAGAAATAAAGGCCATCAAATGACGAAGTTATTCAATTTTTCTATCTCTCTCTCTCTTTCTTTCCCTTTTGTTTCTCTCTCTATCGATCACCCCCTCTCTATCTCTTTCTCTCTCTTATCCCTTTCATGCTATGTAATGGGAGGGGGCAAATCGATTGCCTTCACATGAGAAAGAATAATGTTAGATGAAATGTATTGCAATGTACACACCCTATGAAGATTCAGGATCGTCAATCTCGATCCTGATGGCAATACTTGGTTGCATAACAATTATGTAGCTTTCAATCTCCATTTTGTACAATAAGAAATTAAATCAGGAACTTTACATTTCAGCACAACAATCTGTTCTTGTATTGCACTAATATTCATCCTGTTGTATACACGTTTATAATTTTTTTTTCTTTCTTAACTGTGTTTCCAATCATTGGATAATGTCATTTTGGGATTTTGAGTAAATCTATAAATTTTCACCTATGTCTCTAATCGCTGGTTATTTTATAAAATGTCAAATTATTTAATATCTGTATTATATATATTTTATGTTTAGCTTATTTCATTGTTATTCTGTATGTCAGGACCAATGTGAAAAACAGCTTTGTCATCCTGTATAAATATTTTTGAATAAATGAATAGATCAATCAATATTCCGTGTTGGTTTAACAGTACAACTTCTCCTGTAAAGAACTCTATTTTGGAGAATATTTTTATAATCACGGACTTATGAAATTATGAAATATTTATGAAAAATTGTTTTCTCATTAAGTTTACCCCCGTTCAGTTAGAGTAAGTTATGTTGTTCTTCAAACATATGTCATAAAAACCCATGAATGCACTCTCACAAAACAAATATAAAATGATAATATCAACGTCATTTTCATACATTTTAATGCCCGTAGTCTCTCTAGTAACTTTGAAAATATTTACATTTTGGGGAATACACTTTCACCAAAATTCTCTGTTATTGCTATATCAGATGAAACTTCGATTTGTGATACCCATATTGTTCCTTTTCGTTTTAATAGATGGTAACATGTTTATACATTCAGGAAGAGGAGGTGGTGTTGCATTATTTGTACTGTTCGCAACTTCGCACTGATTCATTCAATTCGTAAGATGATTATGTGAATATGTATGTATATATCTTATGTTTGGATTGACCTTTAATTATACAATAGGTATTTTTCTTACAGAAAACCTAACTCTGTTATTTTTATTTTTTTACAGTTTTATAATGATGCACTTGGTACTTTATCGCATGGAAATGTTGTTATAGCCGTTGTTTTGAATAAAGATCTTCTTAAATTGAATAATGCTCACGTGATTATTTCTGACGCTTGTAAATTCGTAAATATGAACCCCTTGTTTGGGCTTCAAAATTTAAATACAATCCCAACTCGAATTACAGGTAATAGTGATAATATGTTTACTATTAAGTGGAACTATATGTACTGACAAGTCAGATCTATGAACTATATTATCGTTATTTGAGTTAGTTAAATACTTTAACAATAACCTTATAATCTCATGTTCGTAAAATCACCAATAATCTGTCAATGCATTAAGAAGGGGGTTAAATAATATAGATTGGTCATGTTTGTGTATGTATTACGATGCAAAACAAATGTATAATGTTTTTTTTTAATTCTCTTGTTAAGTAGATTATATGGTAAATATTTACCTCTTGTACCTAATAAATTTAAAAGACCTGGATATTTATTAAGAAGATTTGAGAAGAAAATAAATTGTACAAAACATTTATTCGCAGTAGATCTCCTGGAAATGAATATAAGTTTAAATCATACCGAAATAGAGCAAATAATTGATTAAAGCAAAACATTTTTATTATTGTGCTCAATTTGGGGGAAATGAACGGTAATGTTAATGGTACATGAAAAATTATGAATACTTTATTGAACAAAAGAATAACCTCATTGTCTTTGTATTTTGTAAATAATGATGAATTAATACAGAATGAACAAACTATCGCAAATGAATTTATTTCGTATTTTAGTTCTTATTGTTCTACTTTGCATTATAATATTGCTCGAATTGATTTTTTGTCCCATACTGATTATTTGTGTGATCCTGTATCTCAAACATTATATTTTAATGCTAAAACTGAAAATGGATTGTTTGAAGTTTGTAAATTATTTAAAAAAACACTTATTCGTGTGGCTATGATAATATAAGTTGTAAACACTATGAACATGACGGACAAAGAAAGAGGAAAAAAAATATACAGTTCCTCATTCTACCCTCAACAATTGCTGTGGTAGGCAAAAGAACATCCCTTCACTGCTATTATGTAAAAATGTGTAGAACAGGTGAATATGCATGTGACACCTGTTCTACACATTTTTGCATAATAGCAGGGAAGGGATGTTCCTTTGTCTACCTGAGGAACTGTATATTTTGTCCTCTTTCTTTGTCCGTCATATTTATAGTGAAAGTATTTAAAAAGATAATTTATTCAATAACTAAACCTTTGTAATATTCTTAATAATTTGTTATCAAGTGGTATTTTTCCTGGCAAATTAAAGATTGCAAAAATTATACCTGTCCATAAAAAAGATGATTGTCATTTATTCAAAAATTATCGACTGATATCTTTATTACCTTGTATATCCAAACTATTAGAAAAATGTGTTTTTAATTTTCTATCTAAAAATGATGTACCTTTTGATTGTCAATTTTATTATACTGTCCATGCTTTAATTGATTTACAGGATGAAATAACTTAAGCAATTGAACATAATTTTTGTATTGGAATATATTCATAGATCTATCGAAAGCTTTCAATATTGTTGATCATTCAATTCTTTTGTCAAAATTGTGTTTTGATGGAATACGTGGGATCCAATTTAAATGTTTAAAAGATTATTTACACTATCGTCTCCAATATACTATGATTAGATATTATATAACTGATTTTCTGTTATAACATGTGAAGTCCCCTAAGGGTCTATCCTAGGTCCCTTGTTGTTCTTAATACATATTAATGATCTATTTAGATCTTCTGAAAACTTAGAATATGTTATGTACGTGATGAAAGAAGTCTTATCTTTACTCAATCGGATTATTCGGATATTAGTAACGTTGAAAGTAATGTTAATGAAGAAGTGAATAACGTGGCAAAGTGGCTTAAAGCTAAAAGATTGATTCTTAATCTGAACAAAACCAACTATTGTATATTTCATAATAAAAAACATACTGTTTCAAATTTATTTAGTAATAACCCTATATCACTTCGAATTAATTATGTAATATATAGCTAAGAAAAAAGTTGTTAATTCTCTTGGTAAAATGTAGATATTTTGTTGGGATGCACACATAATAATGTTATATTAAAGTAAAGTGTCAAACTGTATAGATATACTGCATAAATTAAAGACTTGTGTAACTCTTTCGATATTAATTACACTATATAATTTACTTACATTGTTTCATTTCACATATTGTATTGTTATTTGGGGAAACTACAGAAAATTTTACAGTTACAGAAGATAGAAATACATTTCATTCTGGTCCATTATTCTTAAGATGTAAGTGCTTGAATCTTTTCGATTTGTTTATATATCACAAAACATTAGTTTGCTTCAATTTTTTCTCTTAATTCAATTTTTTCATTTAATAATGAAATTCAAGCTTAAAATACTACATTTTGTAAATCATTTCACTTATGGAAAGTAAAAACAACTTTGCCAAAACAATCTGTTTGAAATGCCTTACATTCCATTTGGAATAATTTACCACAGTGCATTAAACTTTATACGAAGAAGAAGAGATATATAGTAATGTGAATGCAGACCAACTGGGAGAGTCGGAGGGAAAGAAAAAAGGTAGAAAGCAACTTAAAGTAGGAGTGTTGTGAGGAAATTAAAGAGATAGAGAGAGAGAGAGAGAGAGAGAGAGAGAGGGGGAGGGAGAGAGAGGAGGGGAGGGGAGGGGGAGGGGGATCACCGAGAGCCCCTAAATAAAGTGTTCTCGGACCGAGACTACAATAAAAGTGCGTTGCATACTAGACTACGCTCACTCAGCGAACGAGTCTCTTGATTGGGCATCAGTACATGTATAAGAGGAAAAGGTCTTCATTTTTCATAATTATGAATCAGAATAATTTTTCTGGGAAAACAGGGATATTTTTTGGCTGTTTTTCCTGATAACGTGTGTTATAGTTGGAGCATAAAGGTGTTTCTGAGCTTACAATTATAATATATACTACTATTCACATTGCATACACACAATGCATTTAGCCATTTACAATGTTCCCATTTATACCGAAACATTGGCACACACACACAAATCCATTTGCTTCCTTCATTTGTTCAGAATAAAATTTAATTTGTTAATATAAGTATTCAGTCACTGGTTCAATTCAACTAATATTTCCACTTTTTTTTCTCAGCTTATTTTTACGAGGCACTTAATATTCTGCCTGGCATAAAGGATGTGAAGAGTAATGTATATGTCGGCCACATTGAAGCATCGAAACTACATGCATGTTAGATATTTTTGTAATATATCTGTCATGGGGCATTGAGTGGAAATATGACTCCTTTCTATTTTCTTCATTTAAATATGGGGAGATAATTATATGCCACAACCACACACCAACATGGAATGAGTATTTGAGAAAGAAAGGAGAGGAAGACAGAGAGGCAAAAATAAGAAGACTAAAAGTGGTAGAATGAAGGAGAAAGAAAGAGAATGTGCATGGGAGATAGAGAAAGAAAGAGCAATATAAGAGAAAGGGAGATAGATATTAAGAACACCGAATTAATAATTATTTGATAATCAGGTATATAAGCCCACCTTGTAATCGCAAGATGGGGGAAGAGCACTATGTTGTGTATCAGAGGTTGACACGTCACTTATTTGCATATACAGCGGCCATGACATACTAAAATCATGTAAAGAGGGCATGCATGAAGTCTGGTACATGTATACAATAGAGACACAGTGAAGAAGAAAGGAGAGAAATAAGAAAAAGTGGTAGAAAATCGAGAGATGCACACCTAAAACAAAGCTTCAGGTGAAGTGAGGGAAGAGGGAAGAAGAAAGAACATAGCAGCTGGCATTCATGCATGCACTCAACTAAATTATTCATCAATTTAAAGATCACTATTTTGCATCATTGTGGACAAAGTGAATGGCATTTAAACACTGTCATAAAGACAGTTATTTCCTTTAAATAGATAAAAACACTTTTTCTTAAATATCCAAATTTGTTGAGTTGAAGACAGTAACTGTAAAATAGGTTACATTATTGCACTTAATACTAACATTTCAAATATTAAAATTGATTAAAATAAGCATGGCAAAAGACAACAACTGTTTAAAAATAGTTATCTAAAAGTGACCTTGCTTACATGACAAGACATGCAATAAAGTTGTGATCAGAGCATAACATACCAATTACATGTATGCATGTATGTGTGCAGGCATGCGTAGAGTCAGGTACATGTATGCAGTAGAGATAGAGGAAGGAGATAAATAAGGAAATAAATAAGAAGAAAAAAAAGTGGTAGAATGGAACAGATGCACACCCTGGGGACCTAGTGATGATTCGTTCCATTAACGACGTGTTATTAATGAATGAAGTACAATACTTAACATCCAGTCTGCATAAACTACTTATTGCCATGTCGGGCAATCTTCGGGCAAGTCTCAGGTTGTCAAGAGCAACTGGTATGAAAACGGATTGACAATTGTACGTTTGACTCCATTAAAATTAATGATGTTATTCGTTGGTGATTCATCACATATTATTCTGCCATTTCCATCATAAAGTTTAAAAGATGTTTTCTCTAAATATCACACAAAGTCTGTACACTTGTGACACATTGATTCTATGTATATAATTATGTTCCTCAACATTGTACATAAAATATCACTCAAGGTCCTCAAAGTCTATATTGAAATACCGCCACCTTGGGCCCGACTCATCCTACAGTCAAACAGTAGGATGCCCCAATTCCAGGACATCCTGGAAACCTGGTATTTCATAAATGAAACAAAGAGTTTTCATGAGGTGAAATGAACGGAACAACTGATGCAAGAATTAATGTTCAACAATGCTCCCGTAGGGACCTTTGTGTATTGTTTATTTTATTTGGCTCAAATGCAGTCACAGTGAAAATTGCGGCAAATTCAAAGTCAGAAAAAAATCTATTTTCGATTTCCTATTGAAAACTCTGTCCATTCTGAAGAGTGAAACTCTCTTCACAACGCAGCGTGAATCAGTGGCACCACAAACAGTGAACTATTCGCTCACTACTCATTCTGAAGGGTAAAACTTCCTCGAGCCGAAGAGTGTAATCTCCATCAGAATCCAGAGTGAAATCCTTCATTGAATAAAGTTTTAAAGGTCGACAAGAGTCGTCAAATAAAGATTTATAAAAGGAAGAAAGAAAAGTATTATTTAAATGTTAAAATCGGTACGAAAAACATTTATAAAGATAATGCCCTAATTTCATTCCACCTCACTTATTGTAACGTAGTATAGGTGAAATTGTGGAAAGTGTCTTCAAATCAATCTCCAAAAAATATAAAATCAGGCGGCAAGCATAATCAATAATACCCGTTGGGATTTCATCGGGAAGTCACAACCTTGAAAACCTTGGATGGGATACACTTGAACAGAAAAGAAAACAAAATATCATTAGAATGATGTTCAAAATATGTTTAATTAATACTCAAGCAACAAAAATAACTCGGCTAAACATACCATTTTTATATAGAGGCGCTGTTTCGTGGAATTCTTGACCGTATGACACGGAGGCTGCATAGAATTTTGTTAAACGATTGGAAATTTGTAACTACTGTTGTACATGTATATTAATGAGTACTCTAATTCTTATTATTTATTATGGGGTGTTTCATTATGTGATGTTTGAGTTATACATTGTTGTGTTATTGTTTTAAAGAAATCTTCTTCATTAAACAATGTTTGATGTTTCCGTTTGGGTATTTTGAATTATTGTATCCTTCTGGTCAGTGGCGTACGCAGGATTTTTTCAAGGGGGGGGGGGGTTAAAATCGGGCCCAAAATTTCGCAACGACTCAGCCAACCGCTGAATAAGCGGGGGGGGGGGTAAGCGGACACCCCCCCCCCCCTGCGTACGCGCCTGCTTCTGGTAGTTATTAGAGATGGAAAGCCTTATTCGTATCTGTGCTTTCTAATGTTAACTATGCAATCTCTTATTATATTTCGTTGCTATAGGGCCTACAAGTTTTACAGGTTAGTCTATTTTCCCTCTCTGTACATTTGTTTTAATCTTTATACATTATTTCATACTTATTTTGAACTTTTACACTTTTTAAACCTTTAAACTTTTCGATCTGTTGAGTATTAATGTTTTTTTTAACCATCACTTGTTTTAATTTCTTTATTCTAACTACATGCATTAATATATCATTATTTATTATTACAAGTTTTTCAGCTCTAATTTAATGCCAGCCAAAATTGCCATCGAACACGGCTGATGTCCGTTAAAGGCTAGATGTCAAATTCCCACGAATGCCAAAGAAAGAGCTGCATCAACATTTTTGAAACAATAGACCGGTTTACTAACATATTCTAGTTTATTGAAATTCATTTTTCCATTGACCTGTTGTTTAATGAATGAACTACAATATTTTGAGCCCAGTCTGTTTACATTACTTGTTGCTGTGTCTGGCAAGCACCGTGTATGATTTCAGTTTTTCAAGTACAACCCCGGGGTACAACCATTGTTTGAAATTTATGCCTCAAATTTGAATATGTTAGGAAACTGGTCTATTGTATTGGTGGAACCTATATCAAATACCTCAATACACTGTTGGGCTTTGTAACCTGGTACTCGAATTCCACGACTCCTGCCCTAGATACCTGGTGGGTAGCCCATGTGTGGGGCGGCTCCCGGTCTTTCAGGTAGAAAGAGGTGGGTATCTTGCCTCCAGTCCTGATCTATGCCATGTTTCATAGGAAAAATTGAACATAACAAAATTGAGCCAAGAACAGTAGGTAAAATGTGATTAACATATATCAACAAGGCATTTGACAAATAAATGTTAATAAATTCCTCCTCACTTGCATTTCTCGTTAGTCCCCCCTCCCCTGCAGTTTTATTTTACGTGTGGGGGGGGGGGGGACTTGTACTACAATATACCAAATTTGATATGTGTTGATTAAAAGGGAAATTCAAAGAAAAAATTATCACGTATTCATGTAACAACCAGGTGAGATAATACAATTTCATGTGAGATGAAGTATTGGAGATAATGCTACATACCCATGAATCAAATGACTATGACAAATTACTAATTTATTGATTTTGGATCGCCTACCAATAGGATTCCGGGCTACTTTATAAATGATATCTCGATTTACCAGTGAAGTACACATCTCGTTTCCATCAGGATCTGTCTTGGTTCCTCCCCAGTAAACCGGCAGCTGATCAGGGTCTATCTGCTTCAAAAAAACCTCCTTCCAGTTACCTGGAAATGTAAGAAAATTCCAAAATTATGTTGATAATAGATCTATTGTTAAACTATTATGTTCCCTTATGGAAATGGAGAATCAATTACACGTATAATTTGTCAATTAGAAGGGAAGCTTTGGCAGGTCCCTCGGATAGGACTTGAAACTGTAGCCCTTGGTTGATTTTATAAACGCAACTACTTTGATCTTAACAGTCAAATAAAAATAAGATTACACCATCAATTCATCTTGTTTTCATCATCATCGTCATTATTACCACCACCATCATCATCATCATCATCAAAGTTTTGTTGATATCTGTCAACATTTATTGATTTTAACCTCACTTCCTAAAACGTGTAGTTTCTTCCTTGTCTCCTCTTGTAGAAATGGTTTGAAGATGGTGTAAGCGACAGGGAACACCATGGGTGCACGAATGATGTACATACGATGGATGAGCTCAGGATAATGCTGCTCAGCTAGGACAGCCATCTTTCGATAAGATAAAACATAAGAATTTGGAAGATATTTAAGCAATAAACCCCTTTAAAGTGTTCAGATAGCGCAATTGTCAAGGATCAGCAGCGTAGATACTTGGGCAGCCAGGAGGCCACATCAAAAGGCGAAAAAAAATGAATAAGAGAATAGAGAAAGACGAACAGAGAGAGACATACACAAACAAAAACTGAGAGATGGGGACACACACACGCACACGCACACACAGTGGGAAGGGAAAGATCCTCTCCGAACCGTCCATTTAATTGGTGTCTCTGTCAATTGACATTTCATACACATCCTAAGACCGGTTTTACCACCACCCGCCCCCTTCCCCTCAATGTGTTGACAAGGCCCCTCAGTCAAGGAACGTGGTTAATCGAGCCTCTTTTCCATGTTATATTAATGCACAGAGAAAAATCATAAATAACTGTTAATTTTTTCACTCTGTTGATGTCATCATTTAGTGGGCTGCTGGCCTAACGATGACATTTTAAGACCCCTTTTTGTTAATTTATGCTACGCCTTATTATTAATGATATAAATTGAATTCGATTGTAGGCATATACATCATGCCAAACTTATTTACTTCCTCCTTTCGAAACAATATTGATTTCATTCTCCATGAAGATTTCAAGTAAGGACAATAGAATCAAATCAATCAAAATAATCAATTAAAACACATCAAAAAAATATGAACAATTGACAAATGAAGGTAGTCACCTTGAGGAAGATATCAATACCAGGTTTCCATAGATGATGTACTCCAAGGTTCTCCATGTCAAAGATCATCAAAGATCCCTCAGTATGTTTCAATCCTCTCTATAAGAAATATAATAACAATGCATTATGTATTGTCCGTTCTTTTCAGTAAAATGTTCATCTATATGCAGGGCCCTCATGAAGAATGGGATTGATAAGGATGATACAATTTAGCCGAAGAGAATAGAAAGTATAGTTATAGGATCATGATCATAGAGTAAAGGTCTGGTGTAGTAGAGTGTCTTCTTTCCATGTTGCATTTCCTCCTTCCCTTCTGCATGTTTGTCTTTATTTCTTTTCTTACTTTCCTCTATTTTCTCTATGTATTCGATGGGGGACACCCCCCCCCCCGTTTTTACACAATTAAATATAACACTAAGTCGGTACCTGTTGTGAAAGACGCTTATGGCTGTGCATCAGGTCCTCAAGTGAATGAGCATAGGTCTTGAGGATATCACTGGTCTTGGCTGAATACAGCACTCCTAAAATCAATCATAAAACCAGTTTAAGTGGTTCATTCAGTGGCGGATTCATCATTCATTTAAAAAAAAAATATATATATGTTTGCCTGTTTGGGGAGGGATACATATGAGGAGGTAGGCCTACACGTTTGTACAGCTATGTATTGAAAGTATAGCATGTTTTTTTTTGCAGGGGATGTCCCCCTATGCCCTCTCACACAATGTCAGCATATTATTCAGACATGTTTTTTGATCGCATTGGTAGCAATAAGACTGGATAAGTTTGTGATAAAACATGAGTGTTTCTAACCCCCTATGTAGAAGTTTGACATATTTCACACATTGCCATTTTACAATAAATACCTTTAGGATCGAAGTTACCCATTGGTGATATATAAACACCATGACCCTCTTTGTCCAATCCAGATACTCCTCCACACCAGTATGTTTTTAAGGCCTTAAGAAAAAGAGCGAAAATAAAATAAAATATCAAAGATGACACTTTCATTTTCTTTAGATGAGTGTATTGATTTTTTTTTTTCTCTTTAACCTCAATCAGAGGAACTTTATTATTCAAATTGACATTCCTTTTTGTTTCTTTTCCTTCAAATAAACAAATTCAACTCATATACAATCATAAACAAATAAAATATTGCAACGTCCCATTAGTTTGTTCATGAGTACATCTGTTTTCGTTGTCTACAGCATCTCAATTAATTTCTGTACCATATTGTTATTTTCTCTTTTAATACTTTTACAGTTCAAATAAAATGTCAACTCATATTTAAGACTACGATATAGAGTTCTCGCATGTGTTCTATTAAATGATTGTAAATTCTTTATGTGGTTTCTATATATTACATACTCAGCAAAATTTATTATTAAATTTACTAAATGACAAATTGAGTTTTCAACTTCATAACCAAGTATTAAAATCTGTTCAGTCATCTGAATATTTAGACCACATAAATTGAAGATTACACCTGAAACAATTCTCCAAAACAATCTTACGTTTTCACACTCCAACATCATATGCTTAGTGGTTTCTAGCGTATTACATATCTCACATGTATTATAATCTAAGATCTTCCATTTGCATAAATTGTATCGTGATGGTAAAATCATATGCAAAAGTTTAAAGTTAAATTCTCTGATTTTATTATTCCGTACAACATGAAATTTAAACTGTAGAACAGATGACCAATTAAAATCCGCATGTAAGTGTAGTCGTTGTTGCCATGCGTTTAAAATATATGGTTTTTTCTTATTTTTTTGCACAATCAGTGAATATATTATTTTCGTATTAAGTTTTGACAAATCTATCATATCCCCTGTCGAAATCTCAATGGTCTGTAAATCAATTACTTCATCACGTTCTACATCTTGTGATTTACGCAACCATACCAAGGGGAAAGCCTTTTTCAACATAGCAAACTTAAAAGCAAATAACATTTTGGGTAACCCATATCTTTGGGCAGTTTCGTCAGAGTTTTTCCATCGACCGTCATTAAGAACATGGTGTACTCTTTTTATTCCTCCTCTCTCCCACACCTTAAAATGAAGCATTCGGTTCCTTATTTTAATATTACTATTATTCCATAGTATCGTTCTCATTATGTTATTCGTCCCCTCAATATTTACATATTTTAGTTCAGACCATGTACAAAGCAAATCAAAGTAAAAATATGGCAAATTTGCTGTTTTACATAATTTTTCCATGTCTTTCTTGTGACAGTTAAATTCTAAACATAAGGGTATTCCCCCAACCTTGTCAATCCAATAGGAAAACAATGTTTTCCATGAGGTATTTTGACAGTTCAAATATTTCATTATCCATGAAAGACGCAATGCACTAACTCTAGCTTCCAGATCAATCATTCCCAACCCCCCACTTGTAACATCATTAATACAAATATTTCTTCTTATTTTTTCTGTTTTTGAGCGCCACAAAAAGGAGTATAATAACTTATTAATTCTTTTGATGGCATCTTTGGGTGCTGGAACAGCAGTAGCCACATATACTATTTGTGATGCAGCTAGCATCTTTATAACTGTGATTTTCCCGTAGTACGTCAGATGACGCATTTTCCACAAATCTAAAATTCTTTTAATCTTGTCAATTTTTCCTTCCCAATTTAGTGTTTCTACTTCTTTTATATTCATCCCTACATAAATCCCAAGAAATTTAAATGGATCGTTTGAAAAAGCCAATCCTTCAATTTCATTTGCATCACATCTTTGTGAAAGCTGCATTATTTTCGATTTATCCCAATTCACCAAAATACCAGCATATCTGCCAAATTTTTTTATTTCGTCCATTGCATGTCTCACTGACGCAAGTGAACTGAGTGTCATTACCGTGTCGTCTGCATATTGTGCAATTTTAATTTCTGTTTCAAGTCCTTCATGATTTTTATCTAGAACTTGTATACCTTTAATATCTTTATTTTGATTCACCTTTAACGCTAAGATTTCTGCAGTAATAATAAATAACAATGCTGATAGTGGGCATCCTTGCCTTACACCTTTCTCAATTGTGAAATTTTCTGAGAGCCATCCATAATTCATAACACTACCACATGCATTGTGATATAGTGTGCGAATCCATTTTATATATGTATCTTTGAACCCAAATATTTCCAACGTTTTAAAAAGAAAAGAATGATTAACATTGTCAAAAGCTTGTTTGAAATCGATAAACATAATAATACCCGGAACATGTTCTGACTCACAATAGTCTATTATATCTTGTATAAGACGTACATTTTCAGTAGCTGACCTTCCTTTCATAAAACCCGACTGATCGACCGATACTATAGTATTTATTACACGCTTCAGTCTATGTGACAAGGCACGAGCAGCGATTTTGTAATCGACATTGAGTAATGATATTGGCCGCCAGTTGCCAAGGCGCGTCTTAGGACCTTTTTTATACATAAGAGTAAGAACAGATTGTTTTTGTGACCATGACAACTCCCCATTACAAAATCCCGTATTCAGACTTTCCAACACCAGGTCTTTTATCTCTGACCAGAAACATTTATAGAATTCCACTGTTAGGCCATCACTGCCTGGCGATTTATTATTATTCATGCCTTTTAATGAGTTCCAACATTCTGCTTCAGTAAGTAAACCTTCGCAGCTGTCTGCTTCTTCTTCGCACAATGAATGAATATCTATGTTTGTAAACACGTCGTGAGAGCTATATTGATGATCATCGATTGAATACAAATTCGTATAATAACTATGTATGTGCTTTAAAATATTATCTTTCTGAATTTTCCCATTAACTTCTAAAGAGTCTATTTCTTTTTTCTGGCCCCTTCTCTTTTCGAGTTGCAAGAAATATCTATTTGATTTTTCACCCTTTTCTAACCATTTCTCCCTTGAACGTACAAAAGCACCTCTACATTGATATGTATACCATTTGTCAATATTATTTTTTAGTTTCTTCATTCTATCGTTATCCTCTACAGATAGGTTACATTCATTTTCACATAGATCTCTTAATTCTTTTTCTAAATTAACAATGTAACATTTTTTCTTTTTATTCACATCTATTGCATATTTCATACTAAATTCCTTTATCTTTATTTTACAAAGTTCCCATTTTTGTTGCAAATCTAAGTGTCTATATTCAAGTTTTAGTTTTCGAATAACATCTGTGACATTTGTTCTATATGTCTCGTCCTCAAGCAGAGAGCAGTTTAGTTTCCAAATACCTTTCCCACGCTTCTGTTCATGAACCTTAATCGTAAGTGAAACAGCATTGTGGTCACACTTTAATGCAGGTCTGATATCGGTTGAGTAAACCCTGTGCATAAAATCAGCTGGAACAAGCCAATAGTCTAATCTTGAAAACATCTTTAAAGAAACCTGTCTCCATGTAAACTGCCTTTTATCTGGATTTTGCTTTCTCCATACATCAATCAAATTGAACAAATGTTGAAAACATGAAAGATTACGCTTACGTATATTTATGTGTGAAATACCCCTAGTATCTAATTTTCGGTTTTGGACACAATTAAAATCACCACCTACAAGAAGCACATCATTATGGTTCTTGTACTTATTTGACCATATTTTTAAAGTTTTAAAAAACTTTTCTTTCAGCGTACTCTTTGTTGGTGCATATATATTAATACAAAAGTATGATTTACCATACAAGCAAAACTGTATTGATTTAAATGAGGCGAGAATAAAAATTAAAATATTCATACCTAATATTGATATATATATACACTTTACGGCGTCAATATACGGACATTACGAACTTTTAGTTTTGCGTGGACTGATATGTGTGACGTCTATTCAAGGCAGTGCATTAAAAGGACGTCGATCGTAGCAATCCCCATTGTCTTTGTGCGAATCTAAAAGTCCCTATTTTCGTGTCCTGTTAACAATTGAACAAAAGAAGTACTGCCCTCTACGTACCTTTGCAGGCAGAGGAACTTAATTTTTTTTTAATGTAGGGTTAGGGTTTGGGTTAGGATTAATACACCAGTTTTTATGAAGTCCGGTTAATGCACCATGTAGGGTTATATATAAATGTCCTGTTAATACAACATGTAGGGTTATGTAATTTTATGTTCCCATCTGCGGCTGTAAGCTTGAACTTCATAAAGTAGTCAAATTGTTGAATATCAGAAGAAACATGACAGCACATAATTATTTACCTCAGGGACCTCGAACGTTTCCAAAATGGTGTCGATGTTGTTTTCTTTTCTCCAAGTAACATCCTAAATAATTGGAATAATAAAACAAAATAATATTATGGTTTATCAAAACGGAAGAAAAAACATGGAAATCAAAAGATATGTAGACATTTCAACTGTCAACTTTGAATTTAATTTAAACTGAAACTGTTTGAATGTTGGGTAAAAAGAAGTTATACCAAACTTTATTTTGTTTAATCCATTACAAAAACAAAACAAAAAAATTACCAAAAATATCACATTTCACGCGCTTACAAATTAAACGTACTAACACGCACCTTCACACGAAATTTAACCTAACACAAGTTAAGTCAATTCAGAATAATTTTCTCTTAATGAGAAATATTTATCACGATTTTCTATCTTTGATATCTTACTGTCCATAAAACTCTGGACTCTCTGGCATGAAGTCAGATAAAAAAAAATAATTAACTTACGTTTCTGAACATCACCTCGGTCTTATTAAGGTCAAATTTCCTTGCTGAAAGAAGTAAAGAGAAGAAGAAAGACCAGACAAAATATTTTAAAACACGATCATGAATCGGACATTGTTTAGTAAACTTGGTGGTTCAAAACGCTGTCGGGACGCAAAATAGGGGCACATTTAAATAAGTATTGTGCCCCCTCCCTGGATACGCCAATGAATGTATACAACCAGAAAACAGAATCATTTGCATAATATTCATCATGTTCGTGCCATGTTCGGACATTTCAATCGATAACGCACAAGCTTATTGAAATCACCTTTGATTTTTCGAAAATATTTGCGATCGTGTTAATACTAATTTCAGGAGAAAAAAAATAATCGTTTCGACTTACCCCGTAAGAACCGCAGTAATAATACATCATTATGCTCTGGTTTCAAGATATCTGCAACATTTTCCTTGAACTAATTTGAATGAATGCATGCAAAAGAAGAAGAACAAATGTATAAATACCATACTGTATGAATGCTAAGATAATCAACATTTCAGAAAATTATTATGTTTTTGTTTTTATTGCACTAAGACGATTTGTTGTTGTTTTTACATTGCTTATTTGCTGACCAGTTTATACGTAATTTGCTCTAAAAGCACAAAAGCTTATAAATTAATCAATAGTAATTTTGAAATGACATGACAAAAAAAGATTGATACTCGACGTGACACCAAATCAGGCAAGCACGTGAATCACCTGTAAATATAATCAGTAGTTTGACCTTCAATATGCCACTTGTATACATGAAAATAATAAAATGGCAATTAATTAGCGATTGTTATGGGCAGTGTTTAATAAGGCAAAAATTATGATTCACCTGCAACTAACTAAATAGTGCAAGCCCAATAAAACTCAACGATTTGCAAAAGAAAGGCACTTTAGTATATGAAATAATTGTTAAATGGCACTTTAGTATATGAAATAATTGTCAAATGGCACTCGAATAGAAATAGTTACTCGACGTGGCACTAACTCAAGCGATCACACGATTCACCTGCACAATTTTAGACAGAGTGAACCCAATTGAACTTATCATTGAAGAGCATATCAGTGAAACAACTGGAGTTCAACATAAAAAATGTTATTAATAAACACAGGTTTCCAATAATAATGACATTCAGTTATTCTGAGCAAACATAAACATATTTAGCCATTCCACTTGCCACTAGTCTCAATCAGCATAACAATCATAAATTGGCACTTCAGTAGGGATTGTTATTCGACGTGATACCAAATGAAGCAATAGAGGAAGCCAAATCAAGCCCAATCATTTGCAAAAGAAAGCATAGGCGTAAATTAAAATAGTAATATCGAAATGTCTCTTCAATAAAGACTTCAATTATGTGTATTTTGCTTTCTTTTTTGAATTACTTGATAGACGGATTCCCACAATTATACAATTTTTCACAACTGCGCCAGGAGTGTCGATTTTCACAGACATGGAGCATTATGAATGTTCACCATTATATTTTGTACTCGACGTGACAACAAATTTAGCAAGCATAATGTTATTTAAATAGAGTGAACCCAATTGAACCCATTGACTGCTTCATGATACGAATACAAATGCAAGAAATTCATGATTAAAAGAAGAAAACAAACTATACCTTTTTCAATTTCTCCTTGTGACTTTCAGTGAGGTCTTCCAGGAAGCCGCTCATCTTTAAAACGGAAATTCTCACTTTAGCGAGCCAATAATTTATGTGATATCAAGTTCCAGTTTCAGCTTCATAATCTCACTGAATCTGTAGACTCTCCGGCTCTTTCTGATGTGCGTCTTTCTTGATTCCACAGACTCACTGCCTCTTTGATTCAGAGCATTGACGGATTGATTCTTAATGTGATAACTTCTATAAGTAGGACTGATATCAGTTTCCCAGGGAGCAACGATTTTGATCCGCTTCACATATCAGCCATACAAATCCTACCTTAAATTTGGATGCGTGTTGCTTTTAAAAGTTCTCCCGATCAATTTAAAACTCAGAATTATTCAGAGCTCTCTGCCGTCTGAAACAAATGTCTGTCTTGAGAACTGTTACGATTTTGCGCCACGGTATAAGATAAAAGATAACTTATTATCGCGTTTAAGCATGACGACATTGACGAGTCAATAATTATCGGATAACCAGGTTGATAAACCCATCTTGTAATCGCAAAGGGGGTCAAAGATCAGAGATGGTAGTGCACAATAATTTGTTTGTATCTGTAGTATGATAAAAATATGAGGAGGTCTTTATGGACAATATTAATCAATCTTAATAAGATCAGTTAAGGTTTCCAAACCATTAAAAATTACCATGCATTCCAAATAGTAAACGATTACCGTATAATGAATACATTGTATTTGGCTACCTCTGTTTGTGTGTGTGCCGGGTTTGTGTGTGTGTGTGTGGGGGGGGGGGGGGGTCCTAACGCAACTCCAAAAGCCTTGTTCATCATTTATTGAATATGTAAACATTACAGTGAAATATTAAATATTTCGAACATAATTTTTAAATGGGATATACACAAGAGTATTGAAATAACAGTTGAGTTGATTTTTCGAAAATATTTGCGATCGCGTTACTAGAAACAGGCTCACATTAAATAACTTTAGAGAGAGAGAGAGAGAGAGAAAGGAGAGAGAAGGGGGTGAGAGAAAGGGGTGGGAGCGGGGTGGTAAAGGTGGGCAAATAAGTTGGGAGCAACATAGAAGTTCATTAGAAAAGACAGTCATATTGTGATACTCAAGATTCAAAGTTAAAAAACACAGATCCAATAAACAGAATAGATTTTTATTTCAGTGATTCAACATTCGCGGCAGTGTATTTTTATTTTTATTTATTTATTTGTTTCTAATCTTTTGACAGGGTAGCCCATTCAACAACAAGTAGTGGTCTTCCATGGGACCTTGAATGAACATATTTACATGGTTTATAACATTTATACAGAACAGTTACAAAAATAATACTCGTTTGCAAAATAAACATATATCATTAACCTAGTAAACAGTAATGTCAATAGGAAAATATTAATTAAGTCTCAATTATGTGAATATTATGTTAATATTACAGAACATGCACGTAGTGTATGTTCGGCTGAGCCGAACATAGAGACTAATGTACAAGTAAAAACTAGCTTTGCAAAATAATAGTTCTAACTTCTGATACGACGCGCCATTGTATTGTATATAACTGCAAACCAAAAACAAAAGAACATCAAACTTTCTAATTCGTCATAAAACTCACAAAACAATACAAACGTTTATAACATGATAAGCTGGTTCACACGACACATTTCACTTTTGTTAAAAATCTGAATTCGAGCCACCCACTGCTACTATATTTATTTTATGTCACGCTTTACTGATTTTACCAAACCAATTTTTTTAATTTTTTCCCCGTAATTACAGATCATTTATACTGATTTTAGATATCAATATGCCACGGAAAGATTTCACAAAGACTGATATTGACTTAAGTCGGACTTGAACTATGGCAGGCCATTTATACCACTGGTTGCTCTCACCATCGGTTATGTATACAGTTATCGCGTCACGGTTGAATTATATACATGTATGGAATTGGGGATGAATAAATTACGAGAACGTGAAAGGTGAGTACGGGGAGGGCACAGTCTTATTCCAGAACGGTTGAACCGGAAACAATCATTGAGAAGATGAATATTGTCCGCAGTAGCGTACGCAGAGTTTTTTTCAAGGGGGGGGGGGGGTTTAAAATCAAAAGGGGGGGTTTTTCCCAAAAAACATACATAAAACATACACATAACAAAAACTCGAGGGGGGGGGGGGGTTTAACCCCAAAACCACCTCCCTGCGTACGCGCCTGATTGTCCGTTATTATAACATTAACTTTTGCAAGTAGGCGTTTTTCATAAAGTGCTGGAACAGGGGGTAGATCTGATCCTATAATTCTCTGTGCGACTCTTCTAGTTCGATCTACTCTTCCCTTTTGCTCGTTTGACATGTTATCAAAAGTGCAAATCAGATTGAATGTCATTACGCTTTGGATGATCGATTGGTAGAAGAGCTTCAGGATCGATATGAAAGCTCTTTAATTTCCGTAAGAAAAACATCCTTGTGTTCGTTTTCCTTTGTACAGACAGACAGTTTTGCTTCAAAGAAAGCTTGTCATCAATGATTGTTCCCAGGTAGTTGTACTCATGTACCTGCTCAATGACGTCTCCATGAATACGGAGTGGCTCACGTATTGTATTGCCTTTCCGGAAGTCAACGATAATTTATTGATTTTACTGGTATTCAGTGATAGGTAATGGTTGTCACACCAAAGGACAAAGTCTTCAACTTGGGAGACTTAAGTCATATTTAAGACTTGGAATTATACTACGGTAGGCGATTTATGCCCTTACAAAGTCTTGAACCAGATGTGAAATTAGATGTTTTCCTTCAATAATGAACTATCGAAAATTAAAAGTTCTGTAGATTTGTGACCACAATTTGTCTGCCCCTTGAGAGACCAATGCCAGGAATTATGAGAGCAACCAGTGGCATGAACGTCCTGCTATGGTTCAAGTCCAACTCAAGTCGATCTTAGTCTTTGTAAAACACCTGACTTAATTTCCAAATTATGGGCAAGGGGTTTAAATGGGAACAAATCCCCCGACCCCACTTTCCCGGTTCCCCACCCAAAGCTGCTAAAAATAAGTATAAGTACTAGTAAACTAAAAGCTATTGATTTCATATTCATTATTTCTTTTCATGAATGTGGATTTATATTGACCATAATAGCAATAGTTCTACAAAGTCATTGTAAATAGTCATTTATTGTTTTACTCTTGAGACAAAATTTACTTACAACTATTTGTTTGTTATATTCATATCGCTGCAGAACATGTATTTTAGTTCATGTCATGTTTATATTTAGGTTATATTGAAATTGTCTTTGTATATTTTTATATCTTTTGTTTCAATGGTTTAAATAGTAGTGAGTAAATACATTCAATTCAACTCCATTCAATTTAACTGTGAAGCTTATTAGCACATTACTACATTTTAGAACACTTTATAACTATGTAGCTGTTAATATACACTGTATCATAATGAAAAGAGCTTTATACGGTAGATCCAACTATCATTAGTTCACAAGGTCGCATTTTTGTAGACCACCCCCTTCAGAATCTTTAATCGTTGAGGTTCATGCTATCTGCTCCATCTACCATCTCCTGAAACTCTGGTTCTACGTCACTAGGCTCCAGTAGTTCCAGCCAATAGGAGAGCTTCTTTGATTTGGTCCAGCTGTGACTGTTGTCAAATCGTGCAACATCTGTTAGAAAGGAGAATAGGATAATGAAAAGTCACATGATGGCAGTCACCTGATATTTTCAACGAGTTTTACCACGTGACGTGAGGAAAGCATACTAGTGCCTGTTGCATATGGAGCTTCATTATTTTCGACTGTCTTGAATTCAAAGACTGGGGTAATTATACGCTGTGAATTGTTTTGGTCCATTATTTAACTGAAAAAGCACAATCTAATACAGTTACTATTTACGGTTGAAACCATAATTTATGAACAAAATAAATGCATGTACACTCGTAATTCAAAGCGATGTTGACATTGTTCATTCAGTGTTTATTCCTTGTACAACATTAATCTTTCATGAGGTTTCAAAAAACGTCACTAGCCGCTGACGGAGTGCTAAGTCAGACAAATTACACATCGTGTGCAACGGGCTTACGTCATGCCGATCATCAGATACGTTTTAACATATGAAAAAAGGCACCCCAAAATATGACACTTTTTTTCGTCTTTCTTTTTTTTTGCTCGATTTTTGTTTAAATTGTGGCCTATCCCCAACCCAGCCTTAAATCCCAGGAACAACAACAACCCAGAATCGTTCGTCTACTATTAAAAATGATATTTCTATAAAACTGGTTATTTGATAAGTAATCAAAATATTTTCTACTAAACTTCTAAATATTTTAGTTTTCGACAACGATTTCAGTACATCCTACTTACATGTGCCAGGTTCAGCGATCATGATTTCTCCGTTCTCAGGTACCATGTGACTGTTGTACTTCTCCAGTTTCAAAATAGACGTCTTCTTACCCTTCGCGTCCACGCGATCAAACCCGAATTTGATGTCATTGCAACCCGTCTGAAACTCATACCTATGATAAGTTGAAATTAGAAGAAGTTTCATGTATCACTAGCTGATTTGTAAAAGGGGCCTCAATCGGCTCACGTTCCCCTCCCTTTGTAAATTCCCGCTGATATATACACAATTCTACCCAAGAGAAAAATATGTATTTCTTCTGCCCCCCCCCCCCTTTTTTTTTAAAGGCACATGCAAAGCTCATAGTTTGTGCCCCTATATCAGTTCCTGTAAATTGTGAATAAGGTTTTAGTGTTTAGTCGTCGATATAAGGCTATTTTCACCAGAAGTTTTGTGTTTCCAATAACAAAATTCAAATAGTAAAGGGAGGGGAGCTGTGTTAACCGTTAAAAAGAATTGGCGTATCCAGGGAGCACGGAGGAGGGTCGCGCTCCTGAAAAAAATAATTTGCTGTACTGTAAAGTGCAAACAAAAATAAAGAAAGGTGCGAACATTTGGGATCGAGCCCCCAAAATTGTGTTAAATTTTTTTTTTTTGCATTTTGCATATCGGAGATTTTCCTAATTTTAGAGGAATAATTGTATTCTCAAAGTTATCTGGGTTGCATACTTGTACCTATGTTATGCAGCCAAATCGACTCTACCTACAGATTATTGGTACTCCGGGGCAATTAATTGCTAATTCGGTCTGCTGCCGGTCTTGTATCGGTCTCGTAATTATGACTGGTGTATATTAGTGTAATGAACTATCAAAACTCATAGATTTGTACCTCATGACGCTGTTGGCGTTCTTGACTTCATACTTGAATTCGATGACGCCCCCTCTTGACACTTCATGCGTTGTCAGTGTATGCGGCGGTTCACGGTCCTTAAGGTTGAATGACTCGGGAATTTTGGAATTACAGACAATATAAACTATTTATAACATTTCAGTAAGAAAATGGAGACAAAAATAAAGTTATCGGTTGCTCGATTTCAAAACCATGAGAATGATTTTATAACTTTTGAAGCAGGAAATATGAGTTACGTATTGACTGTCTATAGGTAGAGTAACATAACATGTTCGAAATGGAAATCACGACAATTCAAACCAATCCAATGTCAATAGTTGTCTGAATACGCCCTCCGTTGTAATTAAACATGTCTTTTAGGGTAGATCGTGTTTATGCATAGTTGATTATATATCATTGGAAAAATGGATTCCTGTATCAATTCGCACATGAAATATTAATTAAGAGCTATAAACATAAATAAACGTGTTCAGGTCGTACACTTAGGTACTGTAAAAATATGCTTTTTATATTAAAGCAAAGTTTGTATAGTAGCTGCGATATGTGAATGGACGTATTATTATTATATATTATTAAAAGATTATTTTGGATCACCAGTGAAGTACACATCTCGTTTGCATCAGGATCTGTCTTGGTTCCTCCCCAGTAAACCGGCAGCTGATCAGGGTCTATCTGCTTCAACAGAACCTCCTTCCAATTACCTAGAAATGAAGCAGAAAACCACATTCATGTTACCCCTTGTTTCCTACTCTCGGAGCTTCGTCCGTCTTGTCGTAACAAATTGAGCAACACCTTATACCTTCCCAAAATCGATCTGCACCTGTCCAGTTAATGAAATGTACGGGCAATCCATCCTTACATTTTCATTTTATTCCGCACCATTTCGGGTGATAATTCACAGCAACTAAACTAAGATTAAATTCATTCATGATTAAGAATTCAAAGCTGAAATTCTTACTTCCCAAAACCTGGATTTTCTTTCTGGTGTCCTCACGGAGGAAAGGCTTGACTAATGAATAGGTCACCGGGAAGATCTTAGGTGCTCGAATGATGAAGAGACGGTAGATTAACTCTGGATAATGCTGCTCAGCAATTACAGCAGTCTGTCAGAAAATTAAAAATGTGCCTTCTCATTGAAAAACAAACGTAATTCTTCAAAATTTACTTATATTTCTGTGATGGCATGATTTGCCGAGATTTAACTTTTAAAAAAGAAGGCATGGAGCAATTTGATCCTTTATCAAGTGGGAGTAGATCAGAGGCATAGTATGGGCAAAAATATCATAGGGAAAACTGGCATTATGGAGGGGACTGGACTTACTCGGTGAAAGAAATACATATAAGCAAACAAAATTATCATGGGGGGTCCAAGTGGTCATGGTGTCTTCTTTATACGTTGCTCTTCCCCTCTCCTTTTTCCTTTAACTTTCTCTGTTTTATTTATTTATTTATTTATTTCTGATATTTTAACAGGGTGGCACATATCACCAACTTGTTGGTCTTCCATGAGGCCCTGTTTGGTAATAATAAAACAATTAACAGCATCAAAAACAAAATAGATAAATACACGAGCATATAAACAGGTAAAATACAAATTAATTACCTTAATTACCTTATTTTTCGCCATTTGATGGGGTGTGTCCCCAGAAGCTAGGCCATTGAGTAGGCGCACATTTTTTTATCAATGTGGGGATAGAAAACAGAGGATCAAAGCTTACCAAAGTGCACTACATGTGCACAGACTTGGTTTTGGAAGCACAGATTGGTTTTTATCGTTAATCATCCCACCATGTTATGGACGTAGAAAATATGCAATATAATTATGAAAACATATTATCAGATGGTACAATTTGAATGCTTGCCTTGATGAACATATCAATAGCCGGTTTCCATAGATGATGTACTCCAAGGTTCTCCATGTCAAAGATCATCAAAGATCCCTCAGTATGCTTCAATCCTCTCTGTGATAATACACAAATGTTGGTAGTCAAGGGGACACGAATACACACAACATTTTAAATGGAGCTAACCTATAATCATAGTCACATTTGGATAGCACTTAATACGACGTTTCTAAGCACTTTACAATGTAATTGTAATCATCATTTCCTATGTTAATATAATCTCCGAGGTAATTTAGCGCATGTACCAGTAATTAAACAGTTATTAAAAATGCAATGCTTGGACTATTCATTTTGCATTTGACTTTATACGATGCCACCCTTAGTCATTGACACAGTCTTGCATTAATAAATGACGCCTTGTGTATACAACGGGCACAAGAGGTGATATTAGGAGTAGTTCTCATACCTGTTCAGAGAACCGCTTGTGACTCCTGAACTGGTATTCAATTGAATGGATGTACGTCTTCAGAATGTCACTGGCCTTCGCCGAAAATAAGACCCCTTGAATAAAAATTATTATTAAAAAAAAAAAGATATAATAATGATATCTTTCCATATTTTTACACGAGTTTTTTTTATCAATCAAAATGTAAGTATAAATGCCCAAATATTTGTAGGCACCGACAGCGAAAATATAAATATAGATTAACGAAACCTTGCTGTAAATTACACACAACACGCACAAACGTGCACGCACGCGCGACACACATACACATACCCACGAAACAAGAAGCATACGACATTTTTGACTTATCCACTCGGTCATAATACTAGCTAAAATTCTTTCCTAGTTGTGCTCATTCCTCAGCTGTTATACAATCGTGAGTTAAATTGTTTGGTATATAGGAATCAGTTATTTTTAACTTCTTGAACATTTAAATCAATTTTGATTGATTCTTGGAAGAAATATTGATGATTATCCAAATTCAAAATCGAATTTATCTCAATGAATACCTTTAGGATCAAAGTTTCCAACCGGTGATATGTAGATAGCATGACCCTCTTTATCCAACCCACACACTCCGCCGCACCAGTACTTCTCGAAAACCTGAAATGTAAAGTATTGTGTCAATATTATGCAAATATCGATCAAATTTATTGCCTATTGTATCTGATTGTTGAAGAGGAATGTCCATCATGGTACATACCACGTTTCGATATGATTTAAAAGTGTGGGGAAAACCAGATGAGTGATATTTTGAGGAAATTTCATCCAAGAAAGTTATGAAATGCGATATATTAAACAATAAAGTAAACAATTCCCTTGTAAAAAAAAAAAAATGTGTATTTGCAGGGGGCACCCATACCCTTACCATCGGATGGCCCAAAAGGGTAGGGAAGATTTTTTTTCAGTACAGTACGAGACAATACTTTTCAAAGCCTAGATGTTACTGGCTAGTGGCTTCCCAAATCTCACTCTGTTATTCTCAAGATGAACATTTTTCTCCATTGAACAAAAAGATAATGTTTAAATATAAGCAATGGGGTTTTGTTAAGAGATATCCAAATTGCATCTATCTTTTGCTTTGATAAAAGTGTTGTACGAGTTCGATCTGACTTCCTGAAGAATATATCAATCCTAAGAAAATATACAAGTTACCTAATATTACCTTATTAAGGCCTTATGGCAAGATATTAATCTAAATTTACCATACTCCACTCAGGTGAAGTAAATGGGTACCTGGTTGGATGATTGCAGGGCCCTCAGGGAGACATATTTTTTGTTTTTATAATTATTGCTATTATTATTATTATTATTATTATTATTATCATCATTATTATTATCATTATTATTATTATTATTATTAACATTATTATTGCTATTATCATTATTATTATTATTATTATTATTATTACCTCTGGGATCTTGTACCAATCAAGAATGGTGCTGACCTTATTTTCCTCCCTCCACTTGATATCCTAAAACAAATAAAGGAATTGAAAAGCTAAACGAAAAATTGCGTAACAGGTGAGCATTTCCTACGTGCAAAATTATACAGTAAACAAAGGTTAAATGTTTGCAAGCAAAAACAAACAAACTAAAAATGAGATTTTTTTTTTTTTTTTTTTTTTTTTTTTTTTTTTTGCGAGTTACTGGCTCATAAAGCATTAGTTTACGCTTTTATTTTACCAACTAGACATATTTAAATGGAAATGACAAAGATGAATGAAGAAAATATTCATGTTTTAATGTGAATGAACATTAATTTACATAATTTTTAATAGTTCTAACTTACCATCCTTAACATCTTCTCTGTCCTTTTCAGGTCAAATTTTCTTGCTGTTAGGGAGTAAAAGATAGAGTTGATCATTTTGGAACTGCGGAGAGTAACTGGAGCGAATTCCCCCCTAAGATTTCACATTTTGATTTTGTTTTGTAAGGGTAAAGGCATTGCACCTTCTTCTCAACAATGTTTGTTCGATCATGGGCTAGATGGGACTAGATAGCCAGGTCGCCTTGTTTTTAAGGGTGGGGGGGGGGGGGGGTGGAGTTGGACGGGGTTCTGGGAACTATACCCGCCGGCTGTTAGACTGATCAAATTTGAACAGAATTGAACATGCTTAGTGAAACACCTTCGGGATATACTCTCGGCCTATATGCTTACTACGACATCATCGGAATTTTAAGAGAGGAAAAGAAGGATGGGGGTGAAGTGGGGGGGGGGGGGGTCGAGCGTCTACCTTCATGACGGGGGATGCAATTGCATGAATAATTGTTTGACGCTCCATACAACAGACACATAGTATATTCCAATATAGTTTACCATGTTTACGGAGGCACAAATACTAATACGGTACTCTATTGCAGCTCATTGTGGTATATATTAAATAATATTATTTTCACAACCTTTCTCCACCAGCAATTTCCAAACTTTTATGAAAGATGATTTCCTGGTACTTTAGTTACTATAATTGAGCTTGACTTCTTAATGTCAGTGGGGGGGAGGGGGCACACTCTGCATCCCGCCTTCATATTCACATGCTTTAGGGGGAGGGGCGGGGCAATATACTTACCCCTAAGGAACTTCAAGAGTAAGACATCGTCATGCTCTGGCTTAAGAACGTCTGAAACATTTTCCTTGAACTGAGTGAAAAGAAATATGACAGGGAAATTAAGCTACCGCATTGTTCGTGACAACTTCAAACATTTAACTCATTTTATCAATACAACACAACGTTTGCTTCTGGGATTCGATTGTCTGTCTTAACAAGCTGAACTTTTCATTACAGGACATTGTTTTCTCGTTGTTTAAATATCATGATTTCAACACTGAATTATTTCAACAGTGAGGAGGCGAGTTGGCTCAGTCAGAAAAGCATCTGCCTGTCGAACCAAAGATCGTGGGTTCGAATCCATACCAGACGGACGCATGAAGCCTGCGCTGTGTGTTAACGTGCCCCTCCCCTGTTTTGTGGACGCAGGTTATGTTAAGGGGAAAACACTCTGTCCCTCGTATAGGACGTTAAATGAAAACCCCGTGTACAAGAGAGTCACCACCTTTGTACGTAAAAGAACACACTGCACTATTCGTTTAAGACTAGGTGGAAACCCCATTTTAGTGGTCCACCTGCACACCCCCAATCAGTTATACCTGGAGGAGAGACCTAAGGGTCACACCAATTCGCCTTTCGCCTCTCAGACACAAGTGACGCCAATACTTAATAATAATATTAGTAAACCCAATAAAAACCGTAGTTGAGATGAAAGTATCAATGCCCCCAAAATAACATTTTTATGTTATACGCAGCATCAATTCGATGCCACAAAATTAATGTTAGACCTGTTTTGTCGAAGCTCGTATTGGACTTAGAATTTGAATTTGAAACCATAAATGCACTGTAAGTGGACCTTTAAGCGAACGAAGGTGCATTAAGTGTATAACAAGGCATGTTTTATGATACAGTGTGATAGGCGCGTACGCAGGGGGGGGGGGGGGGTTGGGGGGTTAACCCCCCCCTTTGGTATTTTTTATGTGTATAAACCCCACCTAAAACCCCCCCTTTTTTTTTTTTTTTTTTTTTTATAATAATAATTATAAAAAAAATATTCCCATGGTTGACCTAAAAAAGTTGACCTTACCCCCCCCCCAACGGAGCAAAATGTCAATTTTCATATTTCGAGACCCCCCCCCCCCCCCCAAAAAAAAAAAGAGTGTCCCCTTACCTCCCCCGCCCCCCCCCCCCCCCCCCCCCCCCGCTTATTCAGCGGCTGGCTGAGTCGTTGCGAAATTTTCGGCCCGATTTAAAAATGTTAACCCCCCCCCCCCCTTGAAAAAATCCTGCGTACGCGCCTGCAGTGTGATGAAAAAAGGATTCTTTACCTTTCTCAATTTCTCCTTCTGGCTATCTGAAAGGTTACCCGGGAAGCCGCTCATCTTGATCTTGAAATTGACAACACTCCGTACGGAAAGCTTGGCCTACTAGGTTCACTTCCTTCAAATGCTCTTCTCATGTATACACTCTGTATTTGCATTTTGACGCTGGGATCACAGACAGCTTACCATTTCAAATGCATTGACCATCAATGACTCTACGAACAACTTTTCACAAAACTCTCAACTACAGGATCGAAAAACATGGAAGCAGAGAGAGGCAAGACCCGGTCCTTTTTGGAGGTGAGTCGCGATGCACTTCTTATCATAACAGATCACTCAAATCTTACAATCTTGTGCTCTTGTACTCTCGGGCTTCATATATAATTATTTACCATAACGTCAGATTACGCCAACTCGTATCTGTTACTTAAGCTGTAATTTTACCTGATGGAGGAGTTTAAAGTCCACCACAGAAGACTGCTCTTCAAACCTAACATATCGAAGGGAGGAAAACAAGCAACAAAGTTCAATACATGTGGGGTGAAAGATTTCAATCTTGGAGATATCGGAATGATTGGTGTCCTGCAGGGGCGAAGCCAGTCTATTTTTTGAAAGGGAGGGGTTCCAGACCCAATGTGTTACATTTGTAACAACATCCAGCATGAACAAACAGAACATTTAAAAAAAATACATACATAAAGAAAAAAGAAAAAGTATTTTGCAAATTACTGACAAGGCTCTAAGGATATGTCCAGAAAAAGGGGATGCACACCCTTGACTCGCCTCTTCACTCTTTACCCCTCCATAACAGAGACACATCTGGGGGCTCTATGATTGACTCTGGTGCCACGCATATCGTTTTTGACATCGTCCCCCTTGTTTTATTTTGTTTTGTTGATATCCTCTGAAAAAAGGTGTATGAGGTTACTGGCCAAAGGTATAGGTCTAATGAACTTCATTAAGTTACACATAAAACAGCTCTACAATCACAAGTAGTGGCGCAACTATTGGGGGACGTGTCCTCCCCCCCCCCCCCCCCCCCCCCCCCACATCGGATAGCGAATTTAAAAAAACGAGAAAGAGGAGAAAGATATAGAAGAAGAAAGAGGAGAGAGGGAATGTAACGTGAACAAGAAAATGATAGGGACCCATACACTCCCTCCCCTATGTTGTGGCCTTGTTCATTTTTCTTTCATCCACCTGGTAATATGACAAATGCCCCTGATGTTGGTGCACCTTACATGCAACTAAGCAATTCCACTATTCATTAACCAAATTGTCCATTACTTATGTTTCCTTTCAGTATCATAATCATATTGATTCGTTAATTAGTCGTGGCACTAGTATACTTACTTAAACACAGGGGCGTATCCAGGATTTTGTAAAGAAGGGGTAGGAGGATACATTCCAGATAAATCTATCAAGAAAAGCATATCAAAAGAGAGTATTAGTCTCCTCATGGATTGACTCCTCAATTTTGGTTTGGGTTTTTTAAAAAATTGAAAAAGAGGGAGCACATATTTTGATTGGTCAAAGATTACGAATATCCCCATTAATACGAACCTAGGTTCACGATGCAACAATTATTATCAATGTAGGTAAGTGACTGCTACTTACCCTAAACTGGATTAAAGTTATTCTAATGCTATGTGAAACTACAGGCCTACCGAATAATATATGGTATTCCTATGAATCTCCTACCCCCCTCCATCTCCACCCACTCTGAATGTCTCTGTCTGTCTGTCTGTCTCTCTCTCTCTCAAACTAAAATAAATATAATTAATTTTGTTGAAATCAAACCCGGACATCTCTCTGTCTCTCTCTGACTGTCTCTCTCTGTGTGTGTGTGTCTCTCTCTCAAATCTAAAATAAATATGAATTATTGTTTTGATTTAAAACCCGGGCATATTAAGATTATCATAAATCAACGAAAATCTGTCATGGACAGACAGCGTAAAATGTGTACATTATGGGGGTATGTCATTCTGTGATGTTTGAGTCTTACATTGTTGTGTTACTATTTTTTAATAAATCTTCTTCATTTACAATGTTTGATATTTCCGTTTTGGTATTTTGAATGATTTTATCCTTCCTGTAGTTATTTTAGATAGAAAAGCGTTATTCATTTGTGTTTTTTTAATGTTGATTGTGCGATCTCTTATTATATTTCGTTGCTATAAAAGTTTTACAGGTTCGTGTATTTTCCCTCCCTTAACCTTTGTTTTTATATTTATACAACATATTTGAAATTTCCCAAAATTTTGAACTTTTTTGATCTGTTAAGTAATAATGTTTTGATTTTTATTATTTGTTCTCTAAGGTTGTATAATTTAATCAATTCTTGTACCATCACTTTTAATGTTCTTTTATTGAACTACATGTACATGTATTAGTATATCAGTATTTTGTATAAATAAATGTAATGCTTCCTGGGAGAAATTTCAATAGTTTAAACATATTTATGGCTTACACCCAGAATCGGGAGAGCTTAGGTATTTGTTTCTAGTTCATCGTGACTGTGCCATGGACCAGTGATGGCCTGGTGGTAGAGTCGCTGCCCGGCAAGCAGTAGATGGCAGGTTCAAATCCCGCTGGTTCCAAGATTTTTTCTGACTTGTTTTTCAATGATAGATCGATCAATCGATCTTATTTACTGGGTGTAAGCCACAAATATGTTTAAACTATATATCAGTATTGTTCAATGTTTTCGATTGATCTATTTTGTTATGTTTGACATGGCCCCAACGAAATCCAGTATCGTCAGTTTGTGGACTTTAACCGTGTATGAATAGATCAAGATCAAGAGAAAGATAGCTCTCGCTAAATCTGCATTTTTATAGTTAGGCAGAATTCTGACAAATCGCACAATGCGTATGAGGAACAGAATAAGAGTACTGAATTGTTACATATACCCAGTACTTATGTATGGTAGTGAAACATAGATTAAGCCTCTGTTAAGCTATGGTCACAAATCAGAGCAGCGACCGACCGATCAGTAGCCTGCTCGGTCGCTGCTGGAATTTAGGCATCGCCCAGCATTTAGGTCGGTGCCCGGCCGGCGACCGCCCAGGCACCGAGCGTATTTTGGGCGGCGAGTGAAAAGTGAGCAGGCGCCGCCCAAATTTTAACTCAGCGCTAAAACTTCAGCGGCGACCTGAGCGATGCCCTAAAGACGAGCGGTGCCTGGGCGGCCGCTGCTCGCTGGCCGGCAGCCGCCGGCAGAATTGGTTAAAAACTCGCCGTTCGGCCGCCGAGCAGGCTACTTTTGGGTAATGTGACCATAGCATAACTAACAAGTGTTTGGAAAGTTGCGAAATGTGGTTTTTAAGAAGAATGATGAAAATCCCTTGGACTGACAAAGTTAGTAATGAGGAAGTTCTTAGACGAGCTGGAGTGCAAAGGAAAATGATACGTGAGATGTTGAAAGTCACGGGTCACATTACACGTAAAGGGAAAATTGTGGGAAGAATTAGGTGTAGAGGAAGGAGGGGACACTTTTGATGGACAGTCTGCAGAAATTGTTGGAAGAGGGAGGAGTAAAAGAACTGGGAATGGTGCTAATAGAGAGGGCTAGGAACCGAGGGATGTGGAACAGCATGATTTCCAAAGTCAATCGATATGGCACTTAGAGAGAGAGAGAGAGAGAATAGATAAATTCAATCCAATTCAATTCAATTTAACCAACATACCAACAGACCAAACAAAGCAATACAAATTTGGAGTAGGTTAAATAGAATTGTGAAATGCTCAATAAAAAACAAAGGCAAAAGGTAAAACAGAATATCGCATTACACTCGATGAAAATTAGTACAATAACATCACTTAAGACAGGATATTGGTAATTGAACATATCGATACTTGAAAATTGCCAAGATAAAAACCAAGAATAATAGCCACAGGCCGTAAAGTAATCGTTTCTTGAAATAATAAGATACTTAAGCATGAAATCAATTTGATTGAGAGCTGAATACCACAGTTCTGTGTTTATTTTATATTAAGCATCGTCACTTTCTTATCTTATTTTTGTTCAGTGATCACGTGATACAATCAACAAACTGATCACATGTCTTAAACGACGCTTCATTTCATGTTGCATCTCACGGTGTTTCACAATCTTGACTCATTCGAACTTAAAGCATCTTTGGCTCAGCACGCATTGCTTTGTGAAGCTTGATTCCTGAAATAATATACACCCAGACGGTGGAATAGGAGCAACGTTGATAAGGGTCATCAAGAAAAGCGGAATTAAACGATATTTGACGTACTGAAGAAGCTTGAAGGTCGGTTTGATGAGAACAATCTTGAAACAAGTCTGCTGATGAAGGATCTAATTTTAGGCAAGTCTGCAAATGAACGAAAAGAACACAGGGACAGTCAAGAGCACAGTTGTGAGAACTAATGACTTTTCATACCTGCGGATATCTCTCTGATGTAGTCCAGGACCTGACCTATTGACCTTTTTGGAAGCCAAAGAAGACCATCAAGTCAACCCTTGTAGCAGCTGGGTAGTCCAAAGGTAGAAATGGTACATTACTCCAACTATAATACATCAAATTGTGATATATTCTAGGTATGTGATGCAAATATACTTTTTAGCAGTCAACTAAAACAAACAAACGCATTTTGAGAAGGCATCAAACACGATTTCTGCAGCAGCCTCAAAGACTTCATCGTTCTACCGTTGACATTTCTCTTTACGATAGACCTGGGATTCATCGTTTTCATCTTTAGGGAATGATCACTACTTCGATTTTCTTTCAGTTTTCTCGCATCAATCCAGTATCAGCGACCTGTTGGTTGGAACTCATGATGGCTGTGTACGCTCACGCAATAAGCTTCGTAGTCCTGTGTGGATTCACTTTGCTTTATGGTGTTGTGATGGATCACACCAGCAAAACTCTTAATCATACGTGCTCGGAAAACCCGAGTGACCATAGCGCCAATTGCTCATATCGCGGTCTTACATCGGTTCCCCGGAATCTTCCACACGACTTGCGTTCCCTCAACGTTTCTTATAATAACATCTCTATGCTCCTCGACAAATCGTTCGTGAACTATACACAGTTAGAAACTGTAGACGCTAGTTATAACTCCATCTACCTCATTGAGAATGAAACATTTCATGCTCTCCTGCTACTTAAGGTATTAATGCTCCATCACAACAATATCAGTGTCCTACCCATTTCCCTCCTGGAGAAGAATTGTCATCTATACTTGCTAAGCCTGTATCATAATGAACTCAAGCGAATTCCTCGCATCTTTGGAAACAATCTGCAAACTACTCAGTTTACAGAAGATGGGGAGGACGCAAGCGGATGTAAGAATGTGTCAAGTTTTGATTTGGCTTTTAATAAAGTCGGATCACTGGAGAAGGGAGATTTTTTAGCTTTACGGAATTGCTCCTTTGATAGATTTGACCTGGATCATAACGATATAGAGAGTCTCCCACGTGCAGTTTTTACGGATTTACCAGCAGTACATTTACTCATCAATTATATATCATTGGCTAAATTCCAGGCCGATTCCTTCCTGGGTAATAAGGCAATAATAAAAGCGACCATAATCGGGTCGGGCATAAAATCTATTGTACCCATGAATACATCGGAAATACAAAGAGATCTTTTTCCAGGTATAATAAAACTTTATTTCCAATACAACGAATTGATAACTATTCCAAAGTATGCCCTGGATGGTTTCGAAAAACTCCAGGTACTAGACATTGGATTCAATCATTTATCTAGTCTTCATAATGAGTCATTTTGTGGATTGAAGTCGCTGGTTAATTTGAGCCTGGCTAGCAACGAAATTAAGTCGCTTCCACGAGGGTCTTTTGCTTGCGCCGAAAAGCTTGAGAGCATTGATTTATCACGTAACGACATTTCTGTATTAGATCCTCAATGGTTCGATGGAAGCCACCGTCTCAGCACTTTGACATTCTATCAAAGCAACATTCATGAAATCAAAACTATACCATGGAATGTAACAAATCTTCAAACTCTCATCTTGATCGATAACAAACTTAATTTTGTGACCAAATATACATTCGTTGGTTTAAAAAATCTAAAATTTCTTGATTTCTCCAAGAATATTCCACTCGAAATATCCGTTGATGCCTTTGAAGAAACCGTTTCTTTAAAAAAGATCATAATGGAAAATTTAGCCAAATTCACTATGACTGGTTCTTTTAGAAACATGCATCAACTAGTATTCCTCGATATGTCCTATCTTCATTCTCGCTTAAAAATTACTTCCTGTGGCCAATTTAGTCATACGTCGGCTCTGAGAACTCTAATCTTATCCCAAACTAAACTCATAGCCGAAGATCTAGTCCATTCTAAAAGCAATAGGTCACTGTTTTCAGGACTGGTTTCGTTGTACACCCTTGAACTGCAACATAACTCATTCAATGATTTCCACCAGGTTCCTAACGCATTTACCACACTTTGGAATGTTCGTGAGCTAGATCTGACTGACTGTCGCATACAGATAATTGACTCGAGGATATTTTGGAATCTCACGTCACTAACAGTTCTCTCGTTGCGCTTTAACTCGATTAAATTCATTCCCGACAAAGCTTTTCAGGATTTACATAATTTACGTACCCTGCGACTAAATTCCAACTCTATTTCAGTTATCGAGAAGCAATTATTTTCTAGAACTCCCAGTCTCCTGTGTCTATACCTCCATGATAATCAAATTTCCACGATTGATCCTTTCACATTAATACCAACAAGTCTAAAGGTATTAATCATTGCAAACAATCCCTTCACATGTACCTGCCAACTTGCGTGGTTCAGGGAATGGCTGGACAAGGTGAATACAACAATATATAAAAGAAGTGAGACTCGTTGCTCTAGTACTTCCTTCATATCGCTAATAAATCAAACTATCTGGTCGTTCCATCCTAAAGATTACTGCGGTGTCAATATCTTAGTGTAGGTGTATCTTTGGCAATCGTGACCGTTCTGTCGCTAAGTATCCTCGTGTACCAAAAGCGATGGTGGCTGAACCACAAACTATTTCTCTTAAAGTTGGCCATCATAGGGTATCAAGAAATCATTGAAAATCAAGGTCCTGAGGACTACGAGTATCAGCTTAACCTCATGTTCCGTGAAGATGATGAGTGGTGGATTAACGATTGTATGAAGCCATTCCTGCAGGGGAGGATGCCACATCTGGAGAACGTCGTTTTCGGCGATAATGGCCTTCATCCAGGGTCTTTCTACTTAAACGCCATCTATGACGTCATCGAGAACAGCTACAAGACGGTCTTGTTGCTTAGCAACCAGTCAGTGGAGGATACCTGGTTCATGACCAAACTCCGTATGGCCGTGGAGCATATGAATGACACCAAGTTGGAGAAGATCATCCTCATATTTCTAGAGGACATCGATGATGACCACCTACCGTATCTTGTACGGCTGTTGCTGAGTCGGAACAAACCTTACTTGCTGTGGGTGGATGATGATGAAGATGGACAAGAATTATTCTGGGCAAAGTTTGAGAAGAGCATGAGGGCTAACAGGGAAATGAATAATGTAATTCCAGTTTAGTAACATATTAAAAACGTAGCTTATTACACTTTGTAAAATATAGCGTGTCGTGACGCGTGGTTATAACTAGACGTGCGTTTAAGAAAAAAAATCCTTGCGTTGAGATTAGTGTATATAATATGTTGGCGAATCCAACGTTATTTATAGTTATGTTCGTCTCATACAATTTCAGTCATAACTTTGAACATACTTGTAAGTTGTCATTTTTTCAACTAGGAAGTATTGAATAGAGCACACACTTCAACCCCCCCCCCCTCCCCCCCCCTCCCCCCCCCCCCCTCCCCACCGCACCAAGATGATGTTTTATTTGTGGAAGTGAAGTAGTTCGTTCTTTGTCAAGAATATAAAGAGAACGTCGTTAGGGTTAAAGTGAGAATTTGACCCCAACACACGCACACTCATCACATACACGCATGCACCTCCCAAACTCACACATACAGAGCATAACTTTAAAATAATATTTTCAGTTCTGTGGGCAGGTATAATCACTGCATGTGTCTAAAAAGATAATGTATATTGATTCGTAATCGAGGTAATGAAGATTTCTCTATGATTAACGAATTGAATAGAGAAACTGTATAATAATATTTTGGGTCTTTTCTAATAATGAAAAGGTATAATTTATGATCTACTCTTGAAAAGAATTAATGAAGAATGCAGTCTTGACATTTGAATTATGCGCTATATAAAAGTTTAATATTATTAATTATTATTCGATATAAGAGTCAATTGAAATTTATTTAACAAACGTCCTTTGGTTCAGTGGTAGAGCACTGGTCTCGTAACCAGAAGGGGGGGGGGGGGCAAGGATTCGAAACCCAATCGATGCAAAGGTTTTACTCGTTGTCGAAGTATGAAGTAAAGCAGGGCTCCCACTTAGCCGAGTTGGAGCCTCGAGTTGTGGCGAGCTGGCACTATCTTATGGCAAGCAGTTTTTATCATTAAAACATATTTCTTGATATCAAGAATTCAATTCTTGATATTACAAAATCAAATTCTTGATATCACGAAATCGAATTCTTAATATTAAGAATTACCATTGCTTTACAACGTAAAATTATTTTTTGATATCAAGAAATATGTTTTAATGATGAAACGGCTTGCCATAAGATCGCGCCAGCTCTCCACAACTCGAGGCTCCAACTCGGCTACGTGGGAGCCCTGCTTAAGAGAAATAAAGGCCATCAAATGACGAAGTTATTCAATTTTTCTATCTCTCTCTCTCTTTCTTTCCCTTTTGTTTCTCTCTCTATCGATCACCCCCTCTCTATCTCTTTCTCTCTCTTATCCCTTTCATGCTATGTAATGGGAGGGGGCAAATCGATTGCCTTCACATGAGAAAGAATAATGTTAGATGAAATGTATTGCAATGTACACACCCTATGAAGATTCAGGATCGTCAACCTCGATCCTGATGGCAATACTTGGTTGCATAACAATTATGTAGCTTTCAATCTCCATTTTGTACAATAAGAAATTAAATCAGGAACTTTACATTTCAGCACAACAATCTGTTCTTGTATTGCACTAATATTCATCTCGTTGTATACACGTTTATAATTTTTTTTTCTTTCTTAACTGTGTTTCCAATCATTGGATAATGTCATTTTGGGATTTTGAGTAAATCTATAATTTTTCACCCATGTCTCTAATCGCTGGTTATTTTATAAAATGTCAAATTATTTAATATCTGTATTATATATATTTTATGTTTAGCTTATTTCATTGTTATTCTGTATGTCAGGACCAATGTGAAAAACAGCTTTGTCATCCTGTATAAATATTTTTGAATAAATGAATAGATCAATCAATATTCCGTGTTGGTTTAACAGTACAACTTCTCCTGTAAAGAACTCTATTTTGGAGAATATTTTTATAATCACGGACTTATGAAATTATGAAATATTTATGAAAAATTGTTTTCTCATTAAGTTTACCCCCGTTCAGTTAGAGCAATTTATGTTGTTCTTCAAACATATGTCATAAAAACCCATGAATGCACTCTCACAAAACAAATATAAAATGATAATATCAACGTCATTTTCATACATTTTAATGCCCGTAGTCTCTCTAGTAACTTTGAAAATATTCACATTTTGGGGAATACACTTTCACCAAAATTCTCTGTTATTGCTATATCAGATGAAACTTCGATTTGTGATACCCATATTGTTCCTTTTCGTTTTAATAGATGGTAACATGTTTATACATTCAGGAAGAGGAGGTGGTGTTGCATTATTTGTACTGTTCGCAACTTCGCACTGATTCATTCAATTCGTAAGATGATTATGTGAATATTTATGTATATATCTTATGTTTGGATTGACCTTTAATTATACAATAGGTATTTTTCTTACAGAAAACCTAACTCTGTTATTTTGATTTTTTTACAGTTTTATAATGATGCACTTGGTACTTTATCGCATGGAAATGTTGTTATAGCCGTTGTTTTGAATAAAGATCTTCTTAAATTGAATAATGCTCACGTGATTATTTCTGACGCTTGTAAATTCGTAAATATGAACCCCTTGTTTGGGCTTCAAAATTTAAATACAATCCCAACTCGAATTACAGGTAATAGTGATAATATGTTTACTATTAAGTGGAACTATATGTACTGACAAGTCAGATCTATGAACTATATTATCGTTATTTGAGTTAGTTAAATACTTTAACAATAATAACCTTATAATCTCATGTTCGTAAAATCACCAATAATCTGTCAATGCATTAAGAAGGGGGTTAAATAATATAAATTGGTCATGTTTGTGTATGTATTACGATGCAAAACAAATGTATAATGTTTTTTTTTAATTCTCTTGTTAAGTAGATTATATGGTAAATATTTACCTCTTGTACCTAATAAATTTAAAAGACCTGGATATTTATTAAGAAGATTTGAGAAGAAAATAAATTGTACAAAACATTTATTCGCAGTAGATCTCCTGGAAATGAATATAAGTTTAAATCATACCGAAATAGAGCAAATAATTTATTAAAGCAAAACATTTTTATTATTGTGCTCAATTTGGGGGAAATGAACGGTAATGTTAATGGTACATGAAAAATTATGAATACTTTATTGAACAAAAGAATAACCTCATTGTCTTTGTATTTTGTAAATAATGATGAATTAATACAGAATGAACAAACTATCGCAAATGAATTTATTTCGTATTTTAGTTCTTATTGTTCTACTTTGCATTATAATATTGCTCGAATTGATTTTTTGTCCCATACTGATTATTTGTGTGATCCTGTATCTCAAACATTATATTTTAATGCTAAAACTGAAAATGGATTGTTTGAAGTTTGTAAATTAAAAAAAAAACACTTATTCGTGTGGCTATGATAATATAAGTTGTAAACACTATGAAGATGACGGACAAAGAAAGAGGAAAAAAAATATACAGTTTCTCATTCTACCCTCAACAATTGCTGTGGTAGACAAAAGAACATCCCTTCACTGCTATTATGTAAAAATGTGTAGAACAGGTGAATATGCATGTGACACCTGTTCTACACATTTTTGCATAATAGCAGGGAAGGGATGTTCCTTTGTCTACCTGAGGAACTGTATATTTTGTCCTCTTTCTTTGTCCGTCATATTCATAGTGAAGGTTTTTAAAAAGATAATTTATTCAATAACTAAACCTTTGTAATATTCTTAATAATTTTTTATCAAGTGGTATTTTTCCTGGCAAATTAAAGATTGCAAAAATTATACCTGTCCATAAAAAAGATGATTGTCATTTATTCAAAAATTATCGACTGATATCTTTATTACCTTGTATATCCAAACTATTAGAAAAATGTGTTTTTAATTTTCTATCTAAAAATGATGTACCTTTTGATTATCAATTTTATTATACTGTCCATGCTTTAATTGATTTACAGGATGAAATAACTTAAGCAATTGAACATAATGTTTGTATTGGAATATATTCATAGATCTATCGAAAGCTTTCAATATTGTTGATCATTCAATTCTTTTGTCAAAATTGTGTTTTGATGGAATACGTGGGATCCAATTTAAATGTTTAAAAGATTATTTACACTCTCGTCTCTAATATACTATGATTAGATATTCTATAACTGATTTTCTGTTATAACATGTGAAGTCCCCTAAGGGTCTATCCTAGGTCCCTTGTTGTTCTTAATACATATTAATGATCTATTTAGATCTTCTGAAAACTTAGAATATGTTATGTACGTGATGAAAGAAGTCTTATCTTTACTCAATCGGATTATTCGGATATTAGTAACGTTGAAAGTAATGTTAATGAAGAAGTGAATAACGTGGCAAAGTGGCTAAAAGCTAATAGATTGATTCTTAATCTGAACAAAACCAACTATTGTATATTTCATAATAAAAAACATACTGTTTCAAATTTATTTAGTAATAACCCTATATCACTTCGAATTAATTATGTAATATATAGCTAAAAAAAAAGTTGTTATTTCTCTTGGTAAAATGTAGATATTTTGTTGGGATGCACACATAATAATGTTATATTAAAGTAAAGTGTCAAACTATATAGATATACTGCATAAATTAAAGACTTGTGTAACTCTTTCGATATTAATTACACTATATAATTTACTTACATTGTTTCATTTCACATATTGTATTGTTATTTGGGGAAACTACAGAAAATTTTACAGTTACAGAAGATAGAAATACATTTCATTCTGGTCCATTATTCTTAAGATGTAAGTGCTTGAATCTTTTCGATTTGTTTATATATCACAAAACATTAGTTGGCTTCAATTTTTTCTCTTAATTCAATTTTTTCATTTAATAATGAAATTCAAGCTTAAAATACTACATTTTGTAAATCATTTCACTTATGGAAAGTAAAAACAACTTTGCCAAAACAATCTGTTAGAAATGCCTTACATTCCATTTGGAATAATTTACCACAGTGCATTAAACTTTATACGAAGAAGAAGAGATATATAGTAATGTGAATGCAGACCAACTGGGAGAGTCGGAGGGAAAGAAAAAAGGTAGAAAGCAACTTAAAGTAGGAGTGTTGTGAGGAAATTAAAGAGATAGAGAGAGAGAGAGAGAGAGAGAGAGAGAGAGAGAGGGAGGGAGAGAGAGGAGGGGAGGGGAGGGGGAGGGGGATCACCGAGAGCCCCTAAATAAAGTGTTCTCGGACCGAGACTACAATAAAAGTGCGTTGCATACTAGACTACGCTCACTCAGCGAACGAGTCTCTTGATTGGGCATCAGTACATGTATAAGAGGAAAAGGTCTTCATTTTTCATAATTATGAATCAGAATAATTTTTCTGGGAAAACAGGGATATTTTTTGGCTGTTTTTCCTGATAACGTGTGTTATAGTTGGAGCATAAAGGTGTTTCTGAGCTTACAATTATGATATATACTACTATTCACATTGCATACACACAATGCATTTAGCCATTTACAATGTTCCCATTTATACCGAAACATTGGCACACACACACAAATCCATATTGCTTCCTTCATTTGTTCAGAATAAAATTTAATTTGTTTATATAAAGTATTCAGTCACTGGTTCAATTTAACTAATATTTCCACTTTTTTTTCTCAGCTTATTTTTACGAGGCACTTAATATTCTGCCTGGCATAAAGGATGTGAAGAGTAATGTATATGTCTGCCACATTGAAGCATCGAAACAACATGCATGTTAGATATTCTTGTAATATATCTGTCATGGGGCATTGAGTGGAAATATGACTCCTTTCTATTTTCTTCATTTAAATATGGGGAGATAATTATATGCCACAACCACACACCAACATGGAATGTGTACTTGAGAAAGAAAGGAGAGGGAGACAGAGAGGCAAAAATAAGAAGACTAAAAGTGGTAGAATGAAGGAGAAAGAAAGAGCATGTGCATGGGAGATAGAGAAAGAAAGAGCAATAGAAGAGAAAAGGAGATAGACATTAAGAACACCGAATCATTAATTATTTGATAATCAGGTATATAAGCCCACCTTTTAATCGCAAGGTGGGGGAAGTGCACTATGTTGTGTATCAGAGGTTGACATATGTCCCTTATTTGCACTTAATCAATCGAATCAGAGCAGTTTGGGTTTCTAAATCATGACCCTGCTTTCCAAATGGTAAAACATAATCCTATACAATGTATGAACAAAACAGTTTAATAGCTAGGACAGAGTGAAAGGAAGTTTATACAAGAAAAGATTAGCAAGTGGTGAGGGAGAATATACCATAATCATATATTGCGTAGTAACCGTCACAATAATATGTCGGTTTAATAATAAGGAGACAATAAATAAGCGATAGACAGTGAATCAAAAACTTAATTAAACCACATATTTGTAAAATATAAGGAATGAACATTGGCAAGGCATCAATTACATGTATAACAAAATAAACATTCTTCAATTTGATACAAGACAAAATAATACAAATGCAACTCAAAAGTTTGTAGGTAAAGTTTTTAGCTAATATTGAATTCGAACCTTCATTGCTTCTTTCTTTCTTCTTTCTAAGGAACTATTAACTCACCTTTTAGCCATTTCATGCCCACACCGAGTCCGACTCAATTTACTCCACTAGGAGTGTTGAGCCGTGTGTCTTCAGATACAGATGTCTCCTCTAAGCATGGATCTATTACGGATGGAACTTCAATGTGATTCCTCTTTTTGATCCAACGAGATCCGCCACCTTCTGATTATGTGCATCTTAATGTGAACATTCGACAAAGTGTCCCGGGCGGCCATTTTGAGCGGCCATTTTGAAAAAGGTTGTCAAGATCAACTGGAATGAAAGCGGATTGACAACTGTAAGTTTTAGTCCTTTGAAACTAATGATGTATTCGTTGGTGATTCATCACATATTATTCTGCCATTTCCATCATAAAGTTCTAAAGGTGTTTTCTCTTAATATCACACAAAGTGACAAATTGATTTTATCTATTAAATTATGTTCCTTCAGCATTGACATTAAAAAAATCACTCGAGGTCCTCAAAGTCTATATTAAGATACCGCCACCTATCTCCAAAAAAAGGTAAAATTTACGTGTTTTTTTTCAATTTCCTATTGAAAACTCTGTCCATTCTGAAGAGTGAAACTCTTTTCACAACGCAGCGTGAATCAGTGGCACCACAAACAGTGAACTATTCGCTCACTACTCATTCTGAAGGGTAAAACTTCCTCGAGCCGAAGAGTGTAATCTCCATCAGAATCTAGAGTGAAATCCTTTATTGAATAAAGTTTTAAAGGTCGACAAGAGTCGTCAAATAAAGATTTCTAAAAGGAGGGAAGACAATTATTGATAAAGATAATGCCCTAATTTCATTCCACCTAACTTATTGTAACGAGGGACATTCATTATTGTGAAAAGTGTCTTCAAATCATTCTCCAAAAATAGAAAATCGGGCAGCACGCATAATCAATGATACCCCTTGGGATTCATCGGGAAGCCACAACATTAAAAACATTGGATGGGATACACTTGAAAAGAAAAGGGGAAAAAGACCGTTAGAATGATGTTCAAAATATTTTAAAGTAATACTCAAGTAAAAAAATAACTCGGCTAAACATACCCTTTTTATATAGAGGCGTTATTTTGTTGAATTCTTTACTTTTAAACACGGAGGCTGCACAGAATTGTATTAAACAATTGAAAATGTGTAACTACTGTTGTACATGTACATTCATGAGTACTCGAATTCTTATTATTTATTACGGGGGTGTTTCATTCTGTGATGTTTGAGTTATACATTGTTGTGTTATTGTTTAAAAGTAATCTTCTTCATTAACAATGTTTGATGTTTCCGTTTGGGTATTTTGAATTATTGTATCCTTCTGGTAGTTATTAGATGGAAAGCCTTATTCGTATCTGTGCTTCCTAATGTTGACTATGCAATCTCTTATTATATTTCGTTGCTATACAAGTTTTTCAGGTTAGTGTATTTTCTCTCTCTTTACATTTGTTTTAATCTTTATACATTATTTCATACTTATTTTGAATTTTGACACTTTTAAACCTTTAAACTTTTCGATCTGTTGAGTATTAATGTTTTGTGTTTTATCGTTTGTTCTAAGATTGTATAATTTTTTTTTAACCATCACTTGTTTTATTTTCTTTATTTTAACTACATGTATTAATATATCATTATTTATTATTAATTATTAAATGTTTTTCATTTTATCTATTTCTTTATGTTTGACACGGCCCCACCAGAATCCAGTTTTGTCACCTTTTGGGCTTTTACCTTGTATAAATATATAAATTCAATTCAATTCAATTTAACAAACATACAGACAGACAAAAGACAGCAGTACAAATTAGAATTGTTAAAAACCTAAGAAAACAAAGGCAAAAAGTATTTTAAAAGGAAACTGAACATATCGTATTACACTCGACAAAAATTAGTACAGTACTATCACTCAAGACAGGATATAGGTCGTCGAAAAGCATTGATTATATCAAAACTTGAAATAAAAAATGGATCAAAGCCAAGAATATCAGCCAAAAGCTGTAAAGTAACCGTTAAACATCGTTTCTTTAACTAATGAAATACCTAAGCATAAAATCTATTTGATTAAATCAATGGGGTGTTTTTTTCTCCCCGAGATTTTCCTTTAAAGTGTCCTTCCTCTTGAAAACTAAGTATCACAGTTCCTTGTTTGCTCAATATTAAGCACCGTCATTTCCTAATCTATCACAGACCGCCCAATTAAAGTAATTGTATTGTCTTTTTTCTTCTTCAATGATCGTGTGATATTATTACCAAACTGATCACATGGCTTACCCAACGCTTTATTTCATTTTGCATCTCACGGTGTTTCACAATCTCGACTCTTGTCTCATTTTGAAATAATACCTAAACTTAAAGCATCTTTGACTCCGCTTTGACAGGATTTATTCCTAAAAAAATATGCCAAGATGAGGGAAGAGGAAAAATGTTGATCAGGGTCATCAAAAAGAGAAAGGACGATTTGATGGGAACAATCTTGAAACAATTCTGCTGATGAAGGATCTAATTTTAGACTAGCCTTAATTCTCTGCCGAGAACCGAGTCACTGGACTGCAATCTTACATAGGTGTATCATGTTCATAGACACTGCACATTTGGCGAAGGGAAATTAGATGCTTGTTTCAAAAGTCAAAGAAAAATGACAAAGCTGGAAATGAGTCAATGAAATGGTGTTACAAAGATCTGAGACTGAACAGCGCATATCCTATAGGACAAATACACGAAAAGAACACGGAGGGACAGTCAAAAGCACAGTTGTAGGAACTATTGACTTTTCATACCTGCGGATATCTCTCTGATGTAGTCCAGGACTTGGCCTATCGACCTTCTTGGGAAGCAAAAAGAAAGACCATCGAGTCGACTCTTGGTTCAGCTTGGTAGGCCAAAGTTAGAAATGGTGCTTAAATCAATCTAATTTTTACATCAAGTTGTGATATTCTGGGTACGTGATACAAAAATACTTTCTTAGCGGTCCACTTAAACAAACACATTTTGAGAAAGCATGAAACACGATTTATACAGCAATCACAAAGACTTCATCGTTCTACCGTGGATGTTTTCTTGTAAGATAGGCCTAGGTTTCATTTTAAGAACAAAAAGGCTGACTTATCGTAATCATCTTTAGGGACCGAGTACTCCTTCGATTTTCCTTCTGTTTTTCTCGCATCAATTCAGTATCAGTATCAGCGACCTGTTGTTTGGAACTCATGATGGCTATGTACGCTAATGCAATAAGCTTCGTAGTACTGTGTGGATTCACTTTGCTATATGGTGTAATGATGGATCACACCAGCATAACTCTTAATCATACGTGCTCGGAAAACTCGAGTGACCATAGCGCCAATTGCTCATATCGCGGTCTTACATCGGTTCCCCGGAATCTTTCACACGACTTGCGTTCCCTCAACGTTTCTAATAATAACATCTCAATGCTCCTGGACAAATCGTTCGTGAACTATACACAGCTAGAAACTGTAGACGCTAGTTATAACTTCATCTACCTCATTGAGAATGAAACATTTCATGCTCTCCTGCTACTTAAGGTATTAATGCTCCATCACAACAATATCAGTGTCCTACCCTTTTCCCTCCTGGAGAAGAATGTTCATCTATCATTGCTAATCCTACATCATAATAGACTCGAGGGAATTCCTCGCATCTTTGGAAACAATCTGAAAACTACTCAGTTTGCAAAAGATGGGGAGAACGCATGCGGATGTAAGAATTTGTCACTTTTTGATTTGTCTTTTAATAAAGTCAGATCACTAAAGCAAGGAGATTTTGTAGCTTTACGGAATTGCCTCTTCGATAGATTCAACTTGAATTATAACCATATAACGAGTCTCCCTCGTGCCGTTTTCACGGATCTACCAGCAGTACATTTGCTCATCAATCATATATCATTGGGTAAATTCCACGCCGAGTCCTTTCTGGGTAACAAAGCAATAGTAAAAGCGACCATAACCTTCTCGGGCATAAGATCTATTGTACCCATGAATGCATCGAAAATACCAAGAGATCTTTTTCCAGGTATAATAAAACTTTATTTACAATACAACAAATTGATAACTATTCCAAAGTATGCCCTGGATGGTTTTCGAAAAACTCCAGGTACTAGACATTGGATCCAATCATTTATCTAGGCTTCATAGCGAGTCATTTTGTGGATTGAAATCGCTGATTAATTTGGGACTAAATGTAAACAGAATTAAGTCGCTTCCACGAGGATCTTTTGCTTGCGCCGAAAAGCTTGAGAGCATTGATTTATCATGTAACGACATTGCTATTTTAGATCCTCAATGGTTTGACGGAAGCCACAGTCTCAGCACTTTGAGATTCTATCAAAGCAACATTCGTGAAATCAAACCTATACCATGGAATGCAACAAATCTTCAAACACTTATCTTGATCGATAACAACATTAACTTAGTGAACAACAAAACGTTCGTTGGTTTAAACAATTTAAAAAATGTTGATTTCTCTATGAATAAGGATCTCTATTTTGCCGTTGATGCCTTCGAAGAAACCAGCTCTTTAGAAAAGATCAGAATGAACAATTTGGTTAAATTCACCATGGCTGGTTGTTTCAGAAACATGCATCAGCTAGTATTCCTCGATATGTCCTATCTTCATACTCGCTTAGAAATTACTTCCTGTGGCCAATTTAGTCATACGTCGGCTCTGAGAACTTTAAATTTATCCAGCACTAAAATCAACGCCGAAGATCTAGTCCAATTTACAAGCAGTACATCACTGTTTTCAGGATTGGTCTCGTTGCACACCCTTAAACTGCAAAAAAACTTATTCAATGATTTCCACCACGTTCCTAATGCATTTAACACACTTTGGAATCTTCATGAGCTAGATCTGTATAACTGTCGCATACAACAAATTGACTCGGGGATATTTAGGAATCTCACGTCACTAACAGATCTCTCGTTGACCAAAAACTTGATTAAAATCATTCCCGCAAAAGCTTTTCAGGATCTACAGAATTTACGTAAACTGAATCTAACATCTAACTATATTACAGTTATCGAGAAGCAATTATTTTCCAGAACATCTAGTCTTCAGTATCTATATCTCCAGAATAATCAAATCTCCACGATAGATTCTTTCACACTATTACCAACAAGTCTAAAGGTGTTGATCATTGCGAACAATCCCTTCACATGTAACTGTCAACTTGCGTGGTTCAGGGAATGGCTGGACAAGGTGAATACACAAATTGATAAAAGAAATGAAATTCGTTGCTCTAGTACCTCCTTCAAATCGTTAAGGAATCAGACTATCTGGTCGTTCCATCCTAAAGATTACTGCGGAGTCAATATCTATCTTATCGTTGGTGTATCTTTGGCAATCGTGACCGTTCTGTCGCTAAGTATCCTTGTGTACCAAAAGCGATGGTGGCTGAACCACAAACTATTTCTCTTAAAGTTGGCCATCCTTGGGTATCAAGAAATCACTGAAAATCAAGGTCCTGAGGACTACGAGTATCAGATTAACCTCATGTTCCGTGAAGATGATGATCGGTGGATCAACGATTACATGAAGCCATTCCTACAGGGGAGGATGCCACACCTGGAGCATATCGTTTTTGGGGATGATGGCCTTCATCCAGGGTCTTTCTACTTAAACGCCATCTATGACGTCATCGAAAACAGCTACAAGACGGTATTGTTGCTTAGCAACCAGTCAGTGGAGGATACATGGTTCATGACCAAACTCCGTATGGCCGTGGAGCATATGAATGACACCAAGCTGGAGAAGGTCATCCTCATATTCTTAGAGGACATTGATGATGACCATCTACCGTACCTTGTAAGGCTGTTGCTGAGTCGAAACAAACCTTATTTGCTGTGGGTGGACGATAATGAAGATGGTCAAGAACTCTTTTGGACAAAGTTTGAGAAGAGCATGAGGGCTAACAGGGAAATGAATAATGTAATTCCAGTTTAGCACAGATCAAACCAACGTGGCTTCTTACGCTTTCTTGAACTCCACGGACAGATTTTTCTTTTTTACCCAAATCTGTGTAAAATAAAAAAATCATACAATAAGGATGGGTTAAAAAAAATTACCCAACTTCTGGGTAAAAAATTACACAACAACAAAGTAAACGAGTTTACACAGGATGAGTTGGGTAAGAATTACCCAATGTTGTGTCAAAAAGGGAACATGGTTGTCGTTGGGTAAGATTTAACCTTTTACATTGGGTCTAATATATAGCCATAGAGATATATACTTAATAAGTAGTTATATATCTCTATGTATATAGCACATCAGTTGGGTAAAATATTAAACATGTGCTGGGTAAATTTTTACCCAACTACCCCTGTGTCAAATTTATCCAACAAACATACATGTTCCCTTTTTACCCTCGTAAAGTGTAAAATTTACCCAATATTGGGTATCCTTTTTTTTTTAGAGTGTAGAGCTGAAGATATGTATTTCTAGTGCTGTGGTCAGGTATAATCAATGAATGTTTATACAACGAGAATGTATATTGATTCGTAATCTGGATTTTAAAGATTTGTCTATTGTTAAGGAATTGAAAAAAGAAATAGATGGACAAAAGTGTAGGTCTCATTCTCATAAGGAAATGGTATTATCTATTGAACTGGATTTATGAAACATGCTGTCTAGATAAAATTCGACATACAATTTAAAGCCTATCTCTCTCTCTCACATACACACAAACACACACACACATCCTTCTCTCTCTTTCTTTATTGTTTCTCCTTTTCTCTCTCTTAACCCTTTAGGCTATGTAATGGGAGGGGGGAAATCGATTGCCTTCACATGAGAAAGAAGAATGCCAATTGAAATTTCTCGCAATGTACACACCCTATGAAATTTCAGGATAGTTTATTTCGATGACAATACTTGGTAGCATAACAATTATGTAGCTTTCAATCTTCATTTTTTATACGATAAGAAATTAAATCATGAACGTAACATTTGAACATAAAATATAATATGTACTTGTATTGCAATAATATTCGTATTGTTGTATAAATTTGTATAATCCGTGTTAGTTTAACAATACAATTTCTCCTGTAAGGAACTCTATTTTTGAAAGAAGTTTTATAATCACGGATTTTGAAATATTTTTTCTCATTAAGTTTTTCCCCTGTTTTTTTCTTCTTTTTTCTTCACTTTTTAAACTGTAAATAATTTGTTAATGTACAATTTTCACAATGAATAAATTATTTTCTATTAGTTCAGTCAAAGACAATTTAGTTGTTCTTCATATTTATTTCATAAAAATTCATGAATGCACTCACACAAAACACATTTGTGAATATAATGTATATGAGTACGAACATGCATAAATACTTTGATTATTTATATTCAATATTTTGTTGTTAATGATTAACCCCTTAACAGATGTTGATCCCGATATATGGATTTTAAATTCGCATGATGATTGCTTTTGTCTCACTACCAATGCATTCAATTTAAATATACAAAATGATAATGTCAACGTCAGTGTTATACATTTTAATGCCCGCAGTCTCTCTAGAAAATTCGGAAATATTAACATATTTCGGGATGTACTTTCACAACAATTCTCTGTTATTGCTTTATCAGAAACTTGGATTTTTGATACCCCTATTGTTCCTTTTCGTTTTAATAGATGGTTACATGTTTATACATTCAGGAAGAGGAGGTGGTGTTGCATTATTTGTACTGTTCGCAACTTCGCACTGATGTATTTGATTCGTAAGATCATTATGTGAATATTTATGTGTAGATCTTATGCTTGGACTGGCCTTTAATTATACAATAGGTGTTATTTACAGAAAACCTTACTCTGTTATTTAGAATGTTTTACAGTTTTATAATGATGCACTTGGTACTTTATCGCATGGGCATGTTGTTATAGCCGTTGATTTTAATAAAGATCTTCTTAAATTAAATAATGTTCAAGTGATTTTTTATGACGCTTGTAAATTTGTAAACATAACCTCGTTCGGGCTTCAAAGTTTAATTACAATCCCAACTCGAATAATAGTGATAATATATTTACTAATGTAACAAATTGCAAATGCACGAATGGAACTATAAGTACTGACATTACTGATATATTAACTATTTTATAGTTATTTGAGTTAGTTTAATAATAATAACCTAATAATCTCACGTTCGTAAAATCACCAAGAAATCTGTCAGTTTATTGAGAGGGGGTTTATACGATATAGATTGGTCATGTATGTATATGTATTACAATGCAGAACAAATGTATAATGTATTTATTCTCTTGTTAAGTAGATTTTATGATAATTATTTACCTCTTGTACTTAATAAATCTAAAAGAACTAATATACCTTAGCCAATGGTAACTGGATATTTATTAAGGACTACTGAAAAGAAATATAAATTGTATAACAAAATTATTCGTAATAGATCTTATAGAAATGAACATAAGTTTAAATCATACCGAAATATAGTAAATAATTCATCAAAGAAGGCAAAGAAACGTTATTATTGTGCTCAATTTGGGGATATGGAAAGTAATGTTAAGGGTACATGGACAATTATTAATACTTTATTGAACAAATGAATGCCCTCATTGCCTTTGTATTTTTGTTTTATCCCAAACTGATTATTTGTGTGATTATGTATCTGAAACATTATATTTTAATGATATGACTGAAAATGAATTGTTTGTAAATTATCAAAAGAACACTTATTCGTGTGGATACGATAATATAACTTGTTAAGTATTTAAACAAATAATTTGTTCGAAAACTTAACCTTTGGAATATTTTTAATAATTTGTTATCAAGTGTTATTTTTCCTGGTAAATCAAAGATTGCCAAAATTATACCTCTCCATAAAAAAGATGATTGTCATTTATTCAAAAATGATCGATTGATATCTTTATTGCCTTGTATTATCCAAACTATTAGAAAAATGTGTTTATAATCGTTTAAATAATTATCTTTCTAAAAATTGATGTACTTTCTGATTGTCATTTAGGTTTTAGAAGAAAAAAAATCTACAACCCATGTTTTAATTGATTTACAAGATTAAAATAATTTTAGCAATTGAAAAAAAAAAAATTATATTGGAATATATTTATCGAAAGCTTTCAATATTGTTAATCATTAATTTGTTTTGTCAAAATTGTATTTCTAAGGAATACGTGGAATCCTATTTAATTGTTTTAAAGATTATTTACACAATCGTCTCCAATATACTTTGTTAAATTATTCTATTGCCGATTTTCTGTTATGACATGTGGAGTCTCCTAAGGGTCTATCGTATATCCCTTGTTGTTCTTAATACATATTATTGATCTGGTAGAATATTTTATGTACGCCGTTGGCAATCGTATACTAGTAATGTTAAAAGTAATGTTAATGAAGAAGTGAATAACGCGGCTAAGTGGCTAAACGCTAATAGGTTGATTTTTTAATCTGAGCAAAACCAAACATTGTATATTTAAAAAAACAAAAGCTACTGTTTCAAATGTGTTTAATGATAAGCCTATATCACTTAAAATCAATTATGTATGTATATCTAAGAAAAAAGTTGTGAATATTCTTGGTAAATATGTAGATATTTGGTTAAGATGTACATATTACTAATGGTCTAAGTAAAGTGTCAACATGTATAGGTATACTGCATACATTAACGACTTATGTAGCTCTCTCGATATTCATTACATTATATAATTCACTCACATTGTCTTATATAAGTAACAACAGAAGGTAGTTATACATTGTTTATCTCATTTTGGTCCATTATTCTAAAGATTAAAGTGCTTGCATATCATCGATTTGTTTATATATCAAAAAATCATTAGTTTGCTTCAATGTTAGTCTCTTATTGCTTCCATGTAAGATAGCTGCATTGTTTTCAATCAATAATGAAAAAGCTTATAATACTAGATTTTGTAATTTATTTCATTTATGGAAAGTAAAAACAACTTTTGCCAAAATATCAGTGAGAAATGCCTTTCATTCCATTTTGAATAAATTACCACAGTGCACAGATGCATTACACTTTATACGAAGAAAAAGAGATATAATATATAGTAATGTGAATGCAGACAAATTGGGAGAGTCGGAGAAGTGTTGTGTGGACATTAAAGAGAGAGAGAGAGCGAGAGAGGGATGAGAGAAGGGGAAGGGGATCACTCAGCTGATACCCTGAACAATGTGTACTCGGACCGAGACTACAATAAAGGTGCGCTGAATACTAGACTGCGATCACTGAGCAAATGAGTATCTTGATTGGGCATCAGTAAATGTTTGAAAGAAAAGGGTCTTAATTTTTCATAAATGTAAATCAGAATAATTTTTCTTGGGAAACTGTTTAATACCTGGTTTGCTGTGCTTATTCTATTGGCTGTTTTTCCTAAAACGTGTGTTATAATTAGAGCATAAAGGTGTTTCTGAGCTTACAATTATAAAATATACTACTATTCACATTGTATGCACACAATGCATTCCATTTGTTCCGTTCACTTGTTTAAAACACAATTGTTCAAGTTAACTAATATTTACAATTTATTTCTCAGCTTATTTTTATGAGGCAATTAATATATTATTGCTTGGCATAAAGGAATTGAAGAGTAATGTTTATTTCTGTCACATTTATTCTCTATGTTCTTGAAATGTATCTGTCATGGGGCATTGAGTGCAAGTACACTGTCGCTCATATAGTTGGAATATTTTTGTTTTACCCCAATTTATGGAAATATTTTAAAAATACGAGGCCATTGCTTTGTCACTGAACCATGACTGTACGCAGCGAGGGCTAGGGTAGGGGGCAGTTTCCATAAATATAAAAAACACAGAAAATGCAATAAATGTTCAATAATTTATTGCAGTTTACCCCGGTTCCCAACATAAAAAAAATCCTCTGTGTGCCCATGCCTTGAGCCATAATGCATGGCCGTCCAGAGGACTTTTTTATGTTGGGGACCGGGGTAAAATGCAATAAATTATTGAAAAATAATCCTTTCTGTATCCTTTATTAAAATATTAGGAGATATTTATATTGCATAACCACACACCAACATAGAATGAGTAATTGAAAAAGAGAGAAGCGAGAGAGACAAAGAAGAACAAATAAGAAGACTGAAAGCGGTAGAACGATGGACAAAGAAAGAGCATAAGAAAGAGAGCAACATGGGAGAGAGAGAGAGAGGCAGAGAGAGAGATAGAGATAGGGAAAACCGAGTCAATAATTATTTGATAATCAGGTATATAGGTCCACCTTGTAATGTCAAGGGGGGGGGGTGAAAGTTCAGATAGGGAAGTGCACTATTCTGTGTATCAGAGGTACAGTCATGTCACTTATATACACTTAACCAATCGAATCAGAGCAGTTTGGGTTTTTAAATCATGACCCTGCTTCCAAATGGTGAACATTTTCCTATACAGTGTATGAACCAAAGTGCCAGAAAAAAAAAAAAAGTTAAGGACAGAGTCAGAGGAAGTTTATACAGGAAAAGAGTATCGATACCATAATCATATACTACGTATATCGTCACAATATTGCGGTTAATATTGAGACAATAATTAAGCGATATGCAGTAAATCAAAAATTAAATTAAACCACATGCTTGTTCAATATAAGGAATAAATATTTGCCAGATATCAATTACATGTCTTAAAAAAAATAACCATTGTTAAAAGATACAAAGGCAACTCAAAGTTTGTTGTTTAAGTTTTTGGCTAATATCAAATTCGATCCTTCATCTTTTCTTTCTTATCTTCTTTGTAATGAGCTATTAACTTATATTTCAGCCATTACTCCACCGCTTGTGTATTTTTACTTAATATCGAAGGAGGAATGATTAACTGGAAATGATAGGGGCGTTTAATCATTGCTAAAATCAGTTGTAATCATAGTTTTCATTAAAAATCCCGAGGTATTCAAGGCTCATGTGCTACAGAATTTTGAAAAGTAGGTTCATTGTTTCATCATTTCATGCCCACACCGAGTCCGACTCAATTTACTCCACTGGGAGTGTTCAGTCGTATGCGTACATATGCAGATGTCCCCTTTACGTCTAACAATCCCGCTAATCTTGCTTTACGTCTATGACGTCACTGGGTTCCAGAAGCTCCAGCCAATAGGAGAGCTTCTTTGATTGGATCCAGCTGTGACTGTTGTCAAATGTGACCACACCGTGTAGTAAAAGAGAAAAAAGCGGGACAAATTAAATTTGGTTAAACAGGCCCCAAGTATGCAAAAGATGCGATAAACAAGATAAGCAGAAAATCGATCAAGTAGGCCTAATAGATCTGCATTTTAGGTGTTATAACGAACCAGGCGCGTACGCAGGGGGGGGGGGGTTGGGGGGTTAACCCCCCCCCCCTTTGGTATTTTTATGTGTATAAACCCCCCCCCCAAAAAAAACCTAAAACCCCCCCCTTTGGATTTTTTTTTTTTTTGTTTATTATTTTTAAAAAAAAATTATCCCCATGAATGACCCTAAAACAGGTGACCTTACCCCCCCCCCCCCCCCCCAACGGAGCAAAATGTCAAATTTTCAAATTTCGAGGTCAAAAAAAAAAAAAAAAAGTGTCCTCTTACCCCCCCGCTTATTCAGCGGTCGGGTGAGTCGTTGCGATTTTTTGGGGACCAAAAAAAAAAAAAAAAATGTGTCCTCTTACCCCCCCCCCCCCCCCCCCCCCGCTTATTCAGCGGTCGGCTGAGTCGTTGCGAAATTTTCGGCCCGATTTATGAATGTTAAAACCCCCCCCCCCCCCCTTGAAAAAATCCTGCGTACGCGCCTGTAACGAACTGTATGGTTCTATTTAAAGTGAATATCGACTTGATTTTGACCCCCATCCTGCTCTCTCAAATGTGAGAAAGATAAAGACTCGTTGTAAATAAGAAATCCCTTCCTGTATAAACGAGAATATAGGGTGAATTGTATATATCAACATACGACTTTTTACTATCCGATTTCTATTTTCTATCATGTAATGGGCTTCATGCAATGGAAGAAAATGTGGACAGGTGCAAAATATTATCAAAATAATGAAACAGTGGCCTACTTACATTTGCCGGGTTCAGTTATCAAGACTTCTCCGTTCTCAGGTACCATGTGACTGTTGTATTTCTCCAGTTTCAAAATGGCCGTTTTCTTACCCTTCGCGTCCACGAGATGAAAGCCGAATTTGATGTCGTTGCAATCTGTCTGGAACTCGTACCTAAAATACCCAAACAAAAGCAAGAAAAAAACATGTCGCAACGATATAGCTATTCACGTTTGCAATGCGTCAATATATGACTCTACACGGTCGCATATAATATGTTATCGTCATAATGTATCAAATTTGATACAGAAATATTTGATAAGCTAGCACTTCGATACTTATTATTTCATTCACCTGTTGCGAATAATCGTATCGTGCTATTCGGTAGGTCAAGCCACAATGTTTGTCCTACCTAGCAACTATTGTATGCGATGTGCATTCTGACTTTTGAGATGCAAAAAAAAAAAAAAAAATCACAGGTGAATGTAAACGCTCTTCGCTAGGTTAACGTATATATATCAAATATATCATTTGTTCAGTTTGAAAGGGTAATAATTATCTCAGCATAACTTCTGGAAGTGGAGGCGCCCGCACTAGCCGACCTAGCCGACCTAGCTTCCGCATCGTAACCGCGCGAAATTTAATTTTCATTTTCGTTTGTAAAAACAAACAAACTTGTATATACTCCGAGTGCCAAGTGAGAGCATTCACACGGTCACCTTACGCTATCGCTATCTAGTTGTGTTAGCGCGTTTCTCCTGGAAAAATACAGGAGTAAATCAGTCGGCGTAAAGGTCGGCGTAGCTATACACGACTATCGTTCAGACGGTCACTAATCCGACCTTTACGCCGACACTACTATACTTACGCCGACCAAATTGCCATCGCGTGAACATGGCTAATGTATTTTATAGGCTTTATACCCGAAAGGTGTCAAACTCATGAATGCCAAAGAAAGAGCTGCATTAACATTTTTGAAACAATAGACCGGTTTACTAACATATTCTAGTTTATTGAAATTTATTTCCTGGGAACCTAGTGACGAGTTATTCCATTAACCTGTTGTTTAATGAATGAACTACAATATTTTGAGCCCAGTCTGTTTACATTACTTGTTGCTGTGTCTGGCAAGCACCGTGTATGATTTCAGTTTTAAAGTACAACCCCGGGGTACAACCATTGTTTGAAACTTATGCCTCAAATTTGAATATGTTAGGAAACTGGTCTATTGTATTGGTGGAACTTATACCTAATACCTCAATACACTGTTGGGCTTTGTAACCTGGTACTCGAAGTCCACGACTCCTGCCCTAGATACCTGGTGGGTAGCCCATGTGTGGGGCGGCTCCCGGTCTTTCAGGTAGAAAGAGGTGGGTATCTTGCCTCCAGTCCTGATCTATGCCATGTTCATAGGACAAATGTAACATAACAAAAATGAACCAAGAACAGTAGATTAAATATTATTCACTCACATAATATATCAACAACGCATTTGACAAATACATGTTTTAAAAAAAATCCCCTCACCTGCATATCTCGTTATTACCCACCCCTCCCCTGCCCCTGACAGTAAACATTCAGAGTACTGCAATAAACCAGATGGTAGATAGTTTGGAATTAACTGTTCTGATATTAGAATTTGATATTTGTGGGAAATTCAAAGAAAAACTTATTATGTATCCATGCAACAACCAGGTGAGATAATACAATTTCATGTGAGATCATGCTACGTACCCATGAATCAAATGCCTATGACAAATTACTAATTTATTGATTTTTGGATCGCCTACCATTAGGATTCCGGGCTAGTTCATAAATGATATCTCGATTTACCAGTGAAGTACACATCTCGTTTCCACCAGGATCTGTCTTGGTTCCTCCCCAGTAAACCGGCAGCTGATTAGGGTCTATCTGCTTCAACAAAACCTCCTTCCAGTTACCTGGAAATGTAAGAAAATTCAAAAATTATGTTGAGAATAGATCTATTGTTAAACTAAGTATGTTCCCTTATGGAAATGGAGAATCAATTACACGTATAACTTGTCAATTAGAAGGGAAGCTTTGGCAGGTCCCTCGGATAGGACTTGAAACTGTAGCCCCTGGTTGATTTTATAAACGCAACTACTTTGATCTTAACAGTCAAATAAAAATAAGATTACACCATCAATTCATCTTGTTTTCATCATCATCGTCATTATTACCACCACCATCATCACCATCATCATCATCATCATCAAAGTTTTGTTGATATCTGTCAACATTTATTGATTTTAACCTCACTTCCTAAAACGTGTAGTTTCTTCCTTGTCTCCTCTTGTAGAAATGGTTTGAAGATGGTGTAAGCGACAGGGAACACCATGGGTACACGAATGATGTACATACGATGGATGAGCTCAGGATAATGCTGCTCAGCTAGGACAGCCATCTTTCGATAAGATAAAACATAAGAATTTGGAAGATATTTAAGCAATAAACCCCTTTAAAGTGTTCAGATAGAGCAATTGTCAAGGATCAGCAGCGTAGATACTTGGGCAGCCAGGAGGCCACATCAAAAGGCGAAACAAAAATGAATAAGAGAATAGAGAAAGACGGACAGAGAGAGACATACACAAAAAAAACTGAGAGAGGGGGACACACACGCGCACGCACACACAGTGGGAAGGGAAAGATCCTCTCCGAACCGTCCATTTAATTGGTGTCTCTGTCAATTGACATTTCATACACATCCTAAGACCGGTTTTACCACCACCCGCCCCCTCCCCCTCAATGTGTTGACAAGGCCCCTCAGTCAAGGAACATGGTTAATCGAGCCTCTTTTCCATGTTATATTAATGCACAGAGAAAAATCATAAATAACTGTTAATTTTTTCACTCTGTTGATGTCGTCATTTAGTGGGCTGCTGGCCTAACGATGAGATTTTAAGACCCCTTATTATTAATGATATATATCGAATTCGATTGTAGGCATATACATCATGCCAAACTTATTTACTTCCTCCTTTCGAAACAATTTTGATTTCATTCTCCATGAAGATTTCAAGTAAGGACAATAGAATCAAATCAATTAAAACACATCAAAAAAATATGAAAAATTGACAAATGAAGGTAGTCACCTTGAGGAAGATATCAATACCAGGTTTCCATAGATGATGTACTCCAAGGTTCTCCATGTCAAAGATCATCAAAGATCCCTCAGTATGCTTCAATCCTCTCTAAGATAATTATAATAACAATGCATTATGTATTGTCCGTTCTTTTCAGTAAAATGTTCATGTATATACAGGGCCCTCAGGAAGAATGGGATTGATACGGATGACAAAATATAGCCGAAAAGAATAGAAAGAATAGTCATAGAAAACATGGTCATAGAGTGAAGGTCGGGTGTGCTAGAATGTCATCTTTCCACGTTGCATTTCTTCATTCTCTTCTGCATGTTTGTCTTTATTTCTTTCTTAATTTTCTATATTTTATCTTTGTATTCGACGGGGAACGCACCCCCCCCCCCCCCCCACCCCCGTGACTACGCCACTAAATATACCTGTTCTGAAAGACGTTTATGGCTGTGCATCAGATCCTCAAGTGAATGAGCATAGGTCTTGAGGATATCACTGGTCTTGGCTGAATATAGCACTCCTAAAATCAATCATAAAACCAGTTTAAGTGGTTCATTCATGGCGGATTCATCATCCATATATCTGACAACCCCCCCCCCCCCCCCCCCCCCCCAACAAAAAAAAAAAAAAAGAAAAAAAAAATGTGTTCCTGTTTGGGGAGGGATGCATATGAGTAGGTAGGCCTCCACGATTGTACAGCTATGTATCAAAAGTATAGCAGGTTTGGTTTGCCGGGGAAGTCCCCCTGAGCCTTCCATCTGGGATCTCCCAATGTATATTCAGACATGAATTTCTTGTGATTTATATATGATCACTTGATGGCATTGGTAGCAATAAGACTGAATACGTTTGTTATAAAACAATTATACAACTTCCACACAACTGCGCAAGGAGTGTCATTTTTGACAGACATGGCGCATTATAAATGTTCACTATTATTATTTATTATTATTAACATGAGTGTATCTAACCCCCTATGTAGTAGTTTAACATATTTCACACATTCTCATTTTACAATGAATACCTTTAGGGTCGAAGTTACCCATTGGTGATATATAAACACCATGACCCTCTTTGTCCAATCCAGATACTCCTCCACACCAGTATGTTTTCAAGGCCTTCAGGAAAAGAGGGAAAATAAAGCAAATTCAAAGATGACACTTTAATTTTCTTTAGATTGTTGTAATAATTTAAATGAGGCGAGAATAAAAATATAGAAAATACATACCTATATAATTATATAGAGAGAGATATACCATGGACCAAGTTGGTGTATTAACCGCACATCTATATGTATAACCTCACGTGGTACATTAAGCGGGCATCATAACAACTGTATATTTATAACCCTAACCCTAACCCTAATTCTAAATTCAAAACAATATAACTAATTTAACTAATGACTAATGATTAAACCTTTTATTTCTTGGGAGACCTTAAATTTATCTCTGCCTGCAAACGTAATTAGAGGGCAATAATTCTTGTGTGCGATCGTAAAAGGCACACGCAATTGTGCTGTTAATAATGACCATGTCTACTTATTGACTCATTTTTTCACGTCTTTTTTTTTGTCCGTCTAATAACGCCTTAAGTACGATTTATATATATATATATATATATATATATATACCTGACGGCGTCATTAGACGGACATATCTAGTGACAAAATGAGTCATTAAGTAGACATGGTTATTAGCAGAACTTGTCATATCCTGTTAACATATAAACAAAACAATTACTACCCTCTACGTACGTTTGCTGGCAGAAGAACTTAAAGGCCTGCCACGAAAAAAAAGGTTTAATCATTAGCCATTAGTTTAATTAGTTATAGGGTTAGGGTTAGGGTTAATATACCAGTTTGTTGTTGTGTAGTCCGGTTAATGCACCATGTAGGGTTATACATATATGTCCTGTTGATACAACATGTAGGGTTATATATGTTCCTATCTGGGGCTGTAAGCTTATATTCATAAAGTAGTCAAATTGTTAAATATCAGAAGAAACATGACGTCAAAGATTTACCTCAGGGACCTCGAACGTTTCCAAAATGGTGTCGATGTTGTTCTCTTTTCTCCAAGTAACATCCTAAATAATTGGAATAATCGAACAAAATAAGGTTCATCAAAATATGGAGAGAAAAAAAACATGGACATTTAAAGATACGCAAAAATTCAGTAACGGATACAAACTTATCTAGCATCGGGGGAGGGGAATAACGAAGGTATTGTATTCTAATATCTTTTTAAGTATACTTTATTTCAATCTCATGGAAAAAAATTGCAAAAAATATATTTTACAATTATTTTGATAACATCTACATGCATTCAATTACAAATTAAACGAGTATAGGCCTACCGGAATGGAATTATGGTAAGATTCAAGCATCTTCAACTTTCAATTTCAATTAAACTGAAACTGTTTGAATGTTGGGTAAAACAAACATTTACCAAACTTAATTTTGTTTAATCCATTACAAAAAACAAAACAAAAGATAATTCTCGCGCTTAAAAAAATTAAAACCAAAACGCACCTTCACACGAAATTTAACCTAACACAATTTGAGTCAATTAACTATAATTTTTTCTTAATGAAAAATATTTATCATGATTTTTATCTTTAATATCCTACTGACAACAAAACTTTGGACTATCTGGCATGAAGTCAGATCAAAAGTTTAATTAACTTACGTTTCTGAACATCACCTCGGTCTTATTGAGGTCAAATTTCCTTGCTGAAAGAAGTAAAGAGAAGAAAAAGACCAGAAAATATATTTTTACACGAGTTCAACAGTGTTTAGCAAACCTTGTAGAATATCAGGGGAGGGGACACGCACGTCCGCAATATATACACAGAGAGGGGGATAATAAAGATGTTAGTGCCCTTTGAGGCTCAAAACGCTGTCGGGACACAAAATAGGGGCACATTTAAAAAAAGTAAATTCCCAGATCAGAATTTGCCAACCATTGTGGCAGTGCCCCCTCCCTGGATACGCTAATGAATGTATACAATCAAACATAGAATCCTTTGCATAGTAGTCACCATGTTCGTGCCATGTTCGGACATTTCAATAAATAACGCACAAGCCTATTGAAATCGCCTTAGGTTGATTTTTCAACAATATTTGCGACCGTGTTAATACTTATTTCAGAAAAACAAATGATCGTTTCGACTTACCCCGTAGGAACCGCAGTAATAATACATCATTGTGCTCTGGTTTCAAGATATCTGCAACATTTTCCTTGAACTAATTTAGATGAATGCATGCAAAAGAAGAAAAATGAATGCTAAGATAATCAACATTTCAGAAAATTATTATGTTTTTGTTTTTATTGCACTAAGACGTTTTTGTTGTTGCTGTTGTTTTTACACTATTTTTTTTAACTGACCAGTTTATAGGTAATTTGCTCTAAAAGCACAAAAGCTTATAAATTAGTGAATAGTAATTTTGAAATGACACTGACAAAAAACAAATTGATACTCGGCGTGACACCAAATCAGGCAAGCATATGAATCAACCTGTAAACTGTAAATCAGTAGTTAGACCTTCAACATGCCACTTGTATTCATTACCATGACAATAATAACGTGGCAATTAATTAGCGATTGTTACGGGCAGTGTTTAATAAGGCAAACATATGCTTCACCTGCCAATAACTAAATAGTGCAAGCCAAATAAAACTCAACGATTTGCAAAAGAAAGACACTTTAGTATATGAAATAATTGTCAAATAGCACTCGAATATAAATAGTTACTCGACGTGGCACTAACTCAAGCGATCACACGACTCACCTGCACAATTTTAGACAGAGTGAACTCAGTTGAACTTATCATTGAAGAGCACTGTATCAGTGAAACAACTGGAGTTCGACATAAAAAATGTTCACTATTATATATTTTTTTGACTCGACGTGACAGCAAATTTAGCAAGCATAATGTTATTTAAATAGAGTGAACCCCAATGAACCCATTGACTGCGGAACAAGAGAATATCAATGAATTAGAATAAAAAACTATGTTGTGTATGCATTCAGTCATATATTTATCATAGGCATCATGATACAAATACAAATGCAAGAAATTTATGATTCAAAGAAGAAAACAAACTATACCTTTTTCAATTTCTCCTTGTGGCTTTCAGTGAGGTCTTCCAGGAAGCCGCTCATCTTTAAAACGGAAATTCGCACTTTAGCGAGCAAATAATCTATGTGATATCAAGTTCCAGTTTCAGCTTCATAATCTCACTGAATCTGTAGACTCTCCGGCTCTTCCTGATGTGTGTCTTTCTTGATTCCACAGACTCACTGCCTCATTGATTCAGAGCATTGACGGATTGATTCTTAATGTGATAACTTCTATAAGTAGGAATGATCCTGGGACCCTGGTTTCCGAGGGAGCAACGACTTTGATCTGCTTCACGTATCAGCGATAAAAATCCTACCTTAAATTTTGATGCGTGTTGCTTTTAAAAGTTCTCTCGATCAATTGAAAACTCAGAATGATTCAGAGTTCTCTACCGTCTGAAACAATCAATCGAACAAACAAACACACGAACAAATAAATGTCTGTCTTGAGAACTGTTACAAATTTTGAGCCACGGTATAACATCAAAGATAACTTATTATCGCGTTTAAGTATGACGACATTGACGAGTCAATAATTATCGGATAACCAGGTTGATAAACCCATCTTGTAATCGCAAAGGGGGTCAAAGATCAGAGATGGTAGTGCACAATAATTTGTTTGTATCTGTCGTATGATAAAATATGAGGAGGTCTTTATGGACAATATTAATCAATCTTAATAAGATCAGTTAAGGTTTCCAAACCATTAAAAATTACCATGCATTCCAAATAGTAAACGATTACCGTATAATGAATACATTGTATTTGGCTACCTCTGTTTGTGTATGTGCCGGGTTTGTGTGTATGTGTGTGTGTGTGTGTGTGTGGGGGGGGGGGGGTCCTAACGCAACTCCAAAAGCCTTGTTCATCATTTATTGAATATGTAAACATTACAGTGAAATATTAATTTTTTCGAACATAATTTTTAAATGGGATATACACAAGAGTATTGAAATAACAGGTGAGTTGATTTTTCGAAAATATTTGCGATCGCAATACTAGAAACAGGCTCACATTAAATAACTTGAGAGAGAGAGAGAGGGGGAGGGGGAGTGGGAGCGGGGTGGTAAAGGTGGGCAAATAAGTTGGGAGCAACATAGAAGTTCATTAGAAAAGACAGCCATATTGTGATACTCAAGAGTCAAAGTAAAAATAACATAGATCCAATAAACAGAGTGAATTTTATTTCAGTGATTCAACATTCGCAGCAGTGTATAAGAGACTAATGTACAAGCAAAAACTAGCTTTGCAAAATAATAGTCTTATTTTCTGATACCACGCCATTGAATTATAAATATATAACTGCAAACCAAACACAAAAGAACATCAAACTTTCTAATTCGTCATAAAACTCACAAAACAATACAACTGTCTATAAAATGATAAGCTGGTTCACACGACACATTTCACTTTTGCTAAAAATCTGAGTATGAGCCACCCACTGCTACTATATTTATTTTCTCAACTTTATGTCGCGTTTGACTGATTTTACCAAACAATTTTTTTATTTTTGTCCCCGTAATTACAGATCATTTAGACTGATTTTAGATATCAATACGCCAGGGGGAGATTTCACAAAGACTGAGATTGACTTAAGTCGGACTTGAACTATGGCAGACCATTCATACCACTGGTTGCTCTAACCATCGGTCCCTCAAGGGACGTCAGAGCGCGACAGAATTACATTTGTTGATAATTTATTGTCGAAGAAAAAGAGTTATTTGCATTGTAAACTTAAGTTATATTTAAGACTTGGACTTATACTACGGTAGGCGATTTATGCCCTTACGATGTCTTGAACCAGATGTGAAATTAGATCAATTTTTTTTAATAGAAATTATGATCTTTAATAAAGATGTTTTCCTTCAATAATACACTATCGAAAAATAAAAGTTCTGTAGATTTGTGAACACGATTTGTCCGTCCCTTGAGAGACTAATGCCAGGAATGGTGAGAGCAACCAGTGGCATGGACATCCTACTATGGTTCAAGTCCAACTCAAGTCGATCTTAGTCTTTGTAAAACACCAGACCTAATTTCAAAATTATGGGCAAGGGGTTTAAATGGGAACAAATCCCACAACCCCACTTTCCTGGTTCCCCACCCAAAGCTGCTAAAAATAAGTATAAGTACTAGTAAACTAAAAGCTATTGATTTCATATTCATTATTTCTTTTCATGAATGTGGGTTTATATTGACCATAATAGCAATAGTACTACAAAGTCATTATAAATAGTCCTTTATTGTTTTACTCTTGACACAACATTTACTTACAACTATTTGTTTGATATATTCATATCGCTGTAGAACATGTATTTTAGTTCATGTCATGTTCATATTTAGGTTGACATTGTCATTGTATATTTCTATATCTTTTGTTTCAATGGTTTAAATGGTGGTGAATAAATACATTCAATTCAACTCCATTAAATTTAACCGTGGAGCTTATTAGCACATTACTACATTTTAGAACTATGTAGCTGTTAATAAACACTGTGTCATAAGGAAAAGTGCTTTGTACATCCAACTATCATTAGTTCACAAGGTCGCATTTTTGTAGACCACCCCCTTCAGAATCTTTAATTGTTGAGGTTCATGCTATCTGCTCCTTCCACCATCTCCTGAAACTCTGGTTCTACGTCACTAGGCTCCAGTAGCTCCAGCCAATAGGAGAGCTTCTTTGATTTAGTACAGCTGTGACTGTTGTCAAATCGTGCAACGTCTGTTAGAAAGGAGAATAGGATACTGAAAAGTCACAAGATGGCAGTCACCTGATATTTTCAACGAGTTTTACCACGTGACGTGAGGAAAGCATACTAGTGCCTGTTGCACATGGAGCTTCATTATTTTTGACTGTCTTCAATCCAAAGACCGGGGTAATTATACGCTGTGAATTGTTTTTGTCAATTATTTAACTGGAAAAGCTAAAACAGTTGTTATTAACGATTAAAACCAAATGAAAGCATTTAGTACATGTACACTCGTAATTCGAAGCGATGTTGACATTGTTAATTCAGTGTTTATTCCTTGTACAACATTAATCTTACATGAGGTGTCATAAAACATCACTAGCCGCTGACGGAGTGCTAAGTCAGACAAATGTCACATCGTTTGCAACGGGCTTACGTCATGCCGATCATCAGATACGTTTTAACATATGAAAAAAGCACTCCAAAATATGACACGTTTTTTTTGTTCGTCTTTCTTTTTTTGCTCGATTTTTGTTTAGATTGTGCCCCATCCCCAACCCAGCCTTAAATCCTAGGAACAACAACATCAACCCAGAATCGTTCGTCCACTATTAAAAATGATATTTCTATAAAACTTCTTATCTGATAAGTAATCCAAATATTTTCTACTAAAATTCTAAATATTATAGTATTCGACAACAATTTCAGTAAATCCACTTACATGTGCCAGTTTCAGCGATCAGGATTTCTCCGTTCTCAGGTACCATGTGACTGTTGTACTTCTCCAGTTTCAAAATGGCAGTCTTCTTACCCTTCGCGTCAACGAGATCAAACCCGAATTTGATGTCATTGCAATCCGTCTGGAACTCATACCTATAACATTGATGATAAGTTAAAATTAAAAGAAGTTTCATGTATCACTGGCCGATTTGTAAAAGGGGGCACAATAGTATAGTATAAGCTCACTTTTTGCATTTTGCTTATCAAAAATGTTCCTAATTTTGGAGGAATAATTGTATTCTTAAAGTTATCTGGGTTGCATACTTGTACCTGTGTTACGCAGCCAAATCGCCTCCACACCGACAGATTATTGCTTCTTGGGGGCAATGTAATTAATTGCTAATTCGGTCTGATGACGGTCTTGAATCGGTTTCGTAATTGTGAATAGTGTATATGAGTGTAATGAACTATCAAAACTCATAGGTTTGTACCTCATGACGCTGTTGGCGTTCTTGACTTCATACTTGAATTCGATGACGCCCCCTCTTGACACTTCATGCGTTGTCAGTGTATGCGGCGGTTCACGGTCCTTTAGGTAGAATGACTTGGGAATTTTGCCACCCACTCTTATCTACACGAAAGAATAATAAGAGCTTCGATGTTGAATATGAAGCATGAAGGCCACAGAATTACAGACAATATGAACTATTTATAACATTTCATTAATAAAATAGAGACAAAGATAAAGTTATCAGTTGCTCAATTTCAGAACCATGAGAATAATTTTATAACTTCTAAAGCAGGAAATGAGTAACGTATTGACTGTATTATAGGTAGAGTAAATCACGACAATTCATATCAATCCAATGTAAATAGTTGTACGAATACGCCCTCTGTTATTATTAAATATGTCTTTGAGGATAGATCGTGTTCATGCATAGTTGATTATAAATCATCGGAAAAAATGGATTCCTGTATCAATTCGCACATGAAACATTAATTGAGAGCTATAAACATAAATAAACGTGTTCAGGTCGTACACTTAGATACTGTAAAAATATGCTTTTTATATTAAAGCAAAGTTTGTATAGTAGCTGCGATATGTGAATGGACGTATTATTATTATATATTATTAAAAAAATATTTTTAATCACCAGTGAAGTACACATCTCGTTTCCATCAGGATCTGTCTTGGTTCCTCCCCAGTAAACCGGCAGCTGATCAGGGTCTATCTGCTTCAACAGAACCTCCTTCCAATTACCTAGAAATGAAGCAGAAAACCACATTCATGTTACCCCTTGTTTCCTACTCTCGGAGCTTCGTCCGTCTTGTCGTAACAAATTGAGCACCACCTTATACCTTCCCCAAATCGATCTGCACCTGTCACAGTTAATGAAATGTACGGCCAATCCATTCTTACATTTTCACCTTATTTCAAACCGTATTTTTGTGATAATTCACATCAACTAACCTAAGATAAAATTCATTAATGATTAAGAATTCAAAGCAGAGATTCTTACTTCCCAAAACCTGGATTTTCTTTCTGGTGTCCTCACGGAGGAAAGGCTTGACTAATGAATAGGTCACCGGGAAGATCTTGGGTGCTCGGATGATGAAGAGACGGTAGATCAACTCTGGATAATGCTGCTCAGCAATTACAGCAGTCTGTCAGAAAATTAAAAATATGCCTTCTCATTGAAAAATAAACGTAATTCTTCCAAATTTACTTATATTTCTGTGATGGCATGATTTGCCGAGATTTAACTTTTAAAAAAGAAGGCATGGAGCAATTTGATCCTTTATCAAGTGGGAGTAGATCAGAGGCATAGTATGGGCAAAAATATCATAGGGAAAACTGGCATTATGGAGGGGACTGGACTTACTCGGTGAAAGAAATACATATAAGCAAACAAAATTATCATGGGGGGTCCAAGTGGTCATGGTGTCTTCTTTATACGTTGCTCTTCCCCTCTCCTTTTTCCTTTAACTTTCTCTGTTTTATTTATTTATTTATTTATTTCTGATATTTTAACAGGGTGGCACATATCACCAACTTGTTGGTCTTCCATGAGGCCCTGTTTGGTAATAATAAAACAATTAACAGCATCAAAAACAAAATAGATAAATACACGAGCATATAAACAGGTAAAATACAAATTAATTACCTTAATTACCTTATTTTTCGCCATTTGATGGGGTGTGTCCCCAGAAGCTAGGCCATTGAGTAGGCGCACATTTTTTTTATCAATGTGGGGATAGAAAACAGAGGATCAAAGCTTACCAAAGTGCACTACATGTGCACAGACTTGGTTTTGGAAGCACAGATTGGTTTTTATCGTTAATCATCCCACCATGTTATGGACGTAGAAAATATGCAATATAATTATGAAAACATATTATCAGATGGTACAATTTGAATGCTTGCCTTGATGAACATATCAATAGCCGGTTTCCATAGATGATGTACTCCAAGGTTCTCCATGTCAAAGATCATCAAAGATCCCTCAGTATGCTTCAATCCTCTCTGTGATAATACACAAATGTTGGTAGTCAAGGGGACACGAATACACACAACATTTTAAATGAAGCTAACCTATAATCATAGTCACATTTGGATAGCACTTAATACGACGTTTCTAAGCACTTTACAATGTAATTGTAATCATCATTTCCTATGTTAATATAATCTCCGAGGTAATTTAGCGCATGTACCAGTAATTAAACAGTTATTAAAAATGCAATGCTTGGACTATTCATTTTGCATTTGACTTTATACGATGCCACCCTTAGTCATTGACACAGTCTTGCATTAATAAATGACGCCTTGTGTATACAACGGGCACAAGAGGTGATATTAGGAGTAGTTCTCATACCTGTTCAGAGAACCGCTTGTGACTCCTGAACTGGTATTCAATTGAATGGATGTACGTCTTCAGAATGTCACTGGCCTTCGCCGAAAATAAGACCCCTTGAATAAAAATTATTATTAAAAAAAAAAAGATATAATAATGATATCTTTCCATATTTTTACACGAGTTTTTTTTTATCAATCAAAATGTAAGTATAGATGCCCAAATATTTGTAGGCACCGACAGCGAAAATATAAATATAGATTAACGAAACCTTGCTGTAAATTACACACAACACGCACAAACGTGCACGCACGCGCGACACACATACACATACCCACGAAACAAGAAGCATACGAAATTTTTGACTTATCCACTCGGTCATAATACTAGCTAAAATTCTTTCCTAGTTGTGCTCATTCCTCAGCTGTTATACATTTGTGAGTTAAATTGTTTGGTATATAGGAATCAGTTATTTTTAACTTCTTGAACATTTAAATCAATTTTGATTGATTCTTGGAAGAAATATTGATGATTATCAAAATTCAAAATCGAATTTATCTCAATGAATACCTTTAGGATCAAAGTTTCCAACCGGTGATATGTAGATAGCATGACCCTCTTTATCCAACCCACACACTCCGCCGCACCAGTACTTCTCGAAAACCTGAAATGTAAAGTATTGTGTCAATATTATGCAAATATCGATCAAATCTATTGCCTATTGTATCTGATTGTTGAAGAGGAATGTCCATCATGGTTCATACCACGTTTCGATATGATTTAAAAGTGTGGGGAAAACCAGATGAGTGATATTTTGAGGAAATTTCATCCAAGAAAGTTATGAAATGCGATATATTAAACAATAAAGTAAACAATTCCCTTGTAAAAAAAAAAAATGTGTATTTGCAGGGGGCACCCATACCCTTACCATCGGATGGCCAAAAAGGGTAGGGAAGATTTTTTTTCAGTGCAGTACGAGAAAATACTCTTCAAAGCCTAGGTGTTACTGACTTCCCAACTCTCACTCTGTTTTTCTCAAGATGAACATTTTTCTCCATTGAACAAAAAGATAATGTTTAAATATGAGCAATGGGATTTTGTTAAGAGATATACAAATTGCATTCATCTTTTGCTTTGATAAAAATTGTCCCTGATAAAAATGTTGTACGAGTTCGATCTGACTTCCTGAAGAATATATCAAACCTAAGAAAATATACAAGTTACCTAATATTACCTTATTAAGGCCTTTTGGCAAGGTATTAATCTAAATTTGCGATACTCCACCTAGGTGAAGTAAATGGGTACCTGGTAGGGTGATTGCAGGGCCCTCTGGGAGACATATTTTTTGGTAGCAGCATCCAAAGGGTGGAATAATCTCCCCATGTCCATCAGACAATCTGCCTCTATCGATATTTTTAAGAAGGCTCTGAAAACTCATCTCTTTACATGAATTCTCCTCTATGTTTAATTATTTAATTTAATCAATTGAATTTAATATTTTATATGGAATATCTAATTGTAGCCTTTACATGTAGTAAAGACCAATAATATTATTTGATGTTAGCGCTCTGAGCCTTATGGGAATGGCGCCCTAAATGTTCATTGTATTGTATTGTATTGTATTGTATTATTATTATTTATACAGTAGGTTTGCGGTTGCACCATGTGTGTGAGAGAGAGAGAGGTTTGAGGAGTCCTGAACAGGACTCTGACTCGGTAATCTTTCTTGGAGGAGTGTAGTCCTGACAACGACTGTTTGTTATCTTTGTTATTATTATTATTATTATTAATATTAATATTATTACCTCTGGGATCTTGTACCAATCAAGAATGGTGCTGACCTTATTTTCCTCTCTCCACTTGATATCTTAAAACAAAAACAAAAATTGAAAAGCTAAACGAAAATGACGTAATAGGTGGACATTTCCTATGTTCAAAATTATATGGTAACCAAAAGTTAACTGTTTGCAAGCAAAAACAAAAACAAACAAATTAAAGATGATATTTTTTGTTGTTGCTAGTCAATGGCTCATAAAGCATTAGTTTACGCTTGTACTTTGACAACTAGACATATTTATATGGGAATGACAGAGATGAATAAAGAAAATATTCATGTTTTAATGTGAATGAACATTATTTTACATAACTTTTGATAGTACTAACTTACCATCCTTAACATCTTCTCTGTCCTTTTCAGGTCAAATTTTCTTGCTGTTAGGGAGTAAAACATAGAGTTGATCATTTTGGTACTGCGAAGAGTAACTGGAACGAAGTCCCCCCCCCCCCCCTAAGTTTTTTTCACATTTAGATTTTGTTTTGTAAGGGTAAGGGCATTGCACCTTCTTCTCAACAATGTTTGTTCGACATAGGGCTAGATGGGACTAGATAGCCCGACCGCCTTGTTTAAAGGGGGGGGGTGGAATTGGACGGGGTTCTGAGAACTATACCCGCCGGCTGTTAGACTGATCAAATTTTTGCGAAAAAATAGATGGTCTAGGTAATAAGTGTTACGGATCTAAATTGAACATGCTTAGTGAAACAACTTCGGGATATGCAAATGCATGAATAATTGTTTAACGCTCCATACAACAGACACATAGTATATTCCAATATAATCTACCATGTTTACGGAGGCACAAATACTAATACGCTACTCTGTTGCAGCTCATTGTGGTATATATTAAATAATATTATTTTCATAACCTTTCTCCACCAGCAATTTCTCAACTTTTATAAAACATGATTTACTTGTACTTTAGCTACTATAATTGATATTGACTTCTTAATGTCAGTGGGGGGGGGGGGAGGGGGCACACTCTGCACCCCACCTTCATATTCACATGCTTTAGGGGGAGGGGCGGGGCAATATACTTACCCCTAAGGAACTTCAAGAGTAAGACATCGTCATGCTCTGGCTTAAGAACGTCTGAAACATTTTCCTTGAACTGAGTGAAAAGAAATATGACAGGGAAATTAAGCTACCGCATTGTTCGTGACAACTTGAAACATTAAACTCATTTTATCAATACAACACAGCGTTTGATTCTGGGATTCGATTGTTTGTCTTAGCAAGCTGAACTTTTCATTACAGGACATTGTTTTCTCGTTGTTTAAATATCATAATTTCAACACTGAATTATTTCAACAGTGAGGAGGCGAGTTGGCTCAGTCGGTAAAGCATCTACCTGTCGAACCGAAGAGCGTGGGTTCGAATCCATACCAGGCGGACGCATGAAGCCTGCGCTGTGTGTTAACGTGCCCCTCCCCTGTTTTGTGGACGCAGGTTATGTTAAGTGGAAAACACCCTGTCTCTCGTATAGGACGTTAAATGAAAACCCCGTGTACAAGAGCGACTCCACGTTTGTGCGTAAAAGAACACACTGCACTATTCGTGTAAGACTAGGAGGAAAACCCCGTTTTAGTGGTCCACCTGCACACCCCCAATCAGTTATACCTGGAGGAGAGACCTAAGGGTCACACCAATTCGCCTTTCGCCTCTCAGACACAAGTGACGTCAATACTTAATAATAATATTAGCAAACCCAATAAAAACCGTAGTTGAGATGAAAATATCAATGCCCCATGAATAACATTTTATGTTATACGCAGCATCAATTTGATGCCACAAAATGTGGGACCTGTTTTGTCGAAGCTCGTAATGTTTTCTCTGTTTTAAAAAGAATAATGTATATGTATTTTATTTCATTATTCGATAGCATCAATAGACTTAGAATTTGAATTTGAAACCATAAATGCACTCTAAGTGGACCTTTAACCGAACGAAGGTGCGTTAACTTTATAACAAAGCATGTTTATGATACAGTGTGATGAAAAAAAAGGATTCTTTACCTTTCTCGATTTCTCCTTCTGGCTATCTGAAAGGTTACCCGGGAAGCCGCTCATCTTGATCTTGAAATTGGCAACACATACATACATAAAGAAAGCAAAAGTGGTTTTGCAAATTACTGACAAGGCTCTAAGGATTATGTCCAGAAAAAAGGGATACACACCCTTGACTCGCCCCTTCACCCTTTACCCCTCCATAACAGAGACACATTTGGGGCTCTATGATTGACTCTGGTGCCACGCATATCGTTCTTGATATCGTCCCCCTTATATTAATTTGTTTTGGTGATATCCTCTGAAAAAAGGTGTATGGGGTTACTGGCCAAAGGTATAGGTCTAATGCACTTCATTAAGTTACACATAAAAACAGCTGTACAATCACAAGAAGTGGCGCATCTATCGGGGGACGTGTCCTCCTCCCCCCCCCCTACATCGGATGGCGAATTTAAAAAAATGAGAAAGAGGAGAAAGATAGAGAAGAAAGAGGAGAGAGGGAATGAAACGTGAACAAGAAAAGGATAGGACCCATACCACTCCCTCCCCTATGCTGTGGCCTTGTTCATTTTTCTTTCATCCACCTGGTAATATGACAAATGCCCCCTGATGTTGGTGTCCCTTACAAGCAACTACGCAATTCCACTATTCATTAACCAAATTGTCCATTACTTATGTTTCCTTTCAGTATCATAATCATATTAATTCGTTAATTAGTCGTGGTACGTCACTAGTATACTGATTTAAACAAAGGGGCGTATCCAGGATTTTGTAAAGAAGGGGGTAGGAGGATACATTTCAGATATTTCTATCAAGAAAAGCATATAAAAAGAGAGTATTAGTCTCCTCATGGATTGTCTCCTCAAGTTTGTTTAGGGTTTAAAAGAAATTCAAAAAGAGAGAGCACATATTTTGATAGGTTAAAGATTACGAATATCCCCATTAGTACAAATCTAACTACACGATACAAAAATAATTGTCAACTTAGGTAAACGACTGTTACCTACTCTTAACTGGATTACAGTTATTCTAATGCAATGTGAAACTAATGCCTCAGTCACACCTTTGCGTATGATGTTGCGTATTGCTGCGCTGTGCGGGGTATATTAATACGCAGCCGTTCCCAGCAATACGCGGCAAATTTGAAGGTAGCAGTCACACTATTGCGTATCTAGCTCGTAGGTAGCTCGTATGCCGCTCGTACTAAGACTGCCTACGGTTGCCTATGACCACGCTATAGCTCGCTGTTGCTCATAGCAGTACGATTCAATACGCAGTTTGCTCGCCACATTGCGTATGTAACTGGTTCTTTGCTCGTGTGCTGCTCGCTAGCCGCTCGCACCAGCACGTCTCGTTGCGTCTCACTGCGTGTTCGCTCGCTTTAGCTCGTCTGTTGTTCGTACTGCTGCGGGCCAGCTCGCTCAACAGCGTACCAGCTCGCTTGGGCTGCGACGGTGTATATAAAAGTCATTTTGCGGGCTTCTGACGAGTCTATATCTACAAAAAAAAATCAATCTAATGAAAAAAATGGCCCTGCTTTTGGTTCAGCTGGAAGAAGCAGAGGCGAATGATGTTTATTTATAAACGTTATGCAGCGCAGCGACGATGGTCGGTGCTAGGCAACTATTCGCAGTGAGAGATCGAGAGCTAAAGCGAACGGCGTACGAGCTAGACTCGCAGCGTAGCGAGCGGCAATTACAACAGTTCTTGCTGCTGCGAGTGGTAGGCGAGCAACAGCGCAACAATACGCGAACGACAACGAGCTCTGGCGAGGTAAATCGTGCAGGGAACGCAGCTATAGGCAGTGACACGCGCTCCAAAAAAAAGAGGTGCGTATGGTTGCGTATACTTGCGCTAAGCCACTCGCTGTTGCTCGCATTCACTGGTTGCCACTCGTATCCGCTCGTAGGTGATTTGACCTTGCGTTTGCTTGCGATAGTTTAGAACATTTTAAAACTAGCGAGCGGCAAACGCAGGCCTTTGCGCTTGTCTGCGTATTGAGTACGCAGGGAGCACGTTTTATTGCGCTTTATTGGGTATGACTGCCTATGTCTGCGTTCGGGCAATGCGCAGCAATACGCAAGCCCAATACGCAAAGGTGTGACTGAGGCATAAAGGCCTACCAAATATGTCTATGAATCTCCTAACCCCCTCCATCTCAACCCCCCTCTCTCTCTCTCTCTCTCTCTCTTTTTTTTTTTATCTGTCAAATCTAAAATAAATATGAATAATTGTTTTGATATCAAACCCGGACTTAGTAGGATTATCATAAATCAAACGAAAATGTATCATGGACAGACAGCGTAAAATGTGTAAATTATTTGGGTATGTCATTCTGTGATGTTTGAGTCTAACATTGTTGTGTTACTATTTTTTAATAAATCTTCTTCATTTTACAATGTTTGATATTTCCGTTTTGGTATTTTGAATGATTTTATCCTTCCGGTAGTTATTTTAGATAAAAAAAGCGTTATTCATATGTGTTTTTTAAAGTTAATTGTGCGATCTCTTATTATATTTTGTGTATTTTAGTGTATTTACCCTCCCTTTACCTTTGTTTTTATATTTATACAGCTTTTGAAATTTCCCAAAATGTTGAACCTTTTTCGATCTGTTAAGTAATAATGTTCTGTGTTTCAATGTTTGTTCTAAGATTGTATAATTTTATCAATTCTTATACCAACACTTTTATTTTTCTTCTATTTGAACTACATGTACATGTATTAGTATATCTGTATTTATTTGTCAATGATTTCGATTTATCTATTTTTGTTTGTTTGACACGGCCCAAACGAAATCCAGTCTTTAACCGTGTATGAATAGATAAAATTCAAGAGAAGGATAGCTCTCGCTAAATCTGCATTTTCAAAGTTAGGCAAAATTCTGACAAATCGCACAATGGGTGTGAGGACCAGAATAATAGTTCTGAATTGTTACATTTACCCAGTACTTATGTATGGTAGTGAAACATGGACTTTAGCCTCTGATACTAAAAAGCGTTTGGACAGTTGCGAAATGTGGTATTTTAGAAGATTGATGAAAATCCCTAGGACTGAAATAATTAGTTAGAGGGGAAGTTCTTAGACGAGTTGGAGTGCAAAGGAAAATGATCAGTGAGATGTTGATTACGAAGTTGAAGTTCATGGGGCACATTACACGTAAATAAGGCCTAGAGTATCTTGCTTGACAGGGAAAATTGTGGGGGAAGTATAGGAAGAAGGAGGATAGAGAGAGAGATAATAAATAAATTCAATCCAATTCAATTCAATTTAACAAACATACCAATAGACAAAACTAAGCAATACAAATTTGGAGTATGTTAAATAGAATTGTGAAATACTCAAGAAAACAAAGGCGAAAAGTATTTGAAAAAATAAAACAACATCTCGCATTACACTCGATACAAATTAGTACAGTAACATCACTTAGGACAGGATATTGGTCGGCGAAAGTAATTGAACATATCGATACTTGAAAATTGCCTATAAAATCCAGATATAAACCAAGAATAATAACCACAGGCCGTAAAGTAATCGTTTCTTGAAATAATGAGATACATAAGCATTACATCAATTTGATTGAATCCATGGGCTGGTTTTTCTCCTCGAGAGCTGAATATCACAGTTCTTTGTTTGTTCTATATTAAGCATCGTCACTTTCTTATCTATCACCGACCGCCCCATTTAAGTTGTTTTTAATGTTATTTTTGTTCACTGGTCGCGTGATATAATTAACAAACTGATCACATGTCTTAACCGACGCTTCATTTCATGTTGCATCTCACGGTGTTTCACAATCTTGACTCTTGTTTCATTCGAGCTTAAAGCATCTTTGACTCAGCACACGTTGCTTTGTAAGGATTAATTCCTGAAATAATACACACCCAGATGGTGGAATAGGCACAACGTTGATAAGGGTCATCAAGAAAAGCGGAATTAAACGATATTTGACGTGCTGAAGAAGCTTGAGAAAGGTCGGTTTGATGAGAACAATCTTGAAACAAGTCTGCTGATGAAGGGTCTAATTTTAAGCAATTCTACAAATGAACGAAAAGAACACAGGGACAGTCAAGAGCACAGTTGTGGGAATTACTGACTTTTCATACCTGCGGATATCTCTCTGATGTAGTCCAGGACTAGACCTATCGACCTTTTTGGAAGCCAAAGAAGACCATCCAATCAACCCTTGTAGCAGCTTGGTAGGCAAAGGTAAAAATGGTACATTACTCCAACTATAATACATCAAGTTGAGATATATTCTAGGTATGTGATGCAAATATACTTGTTAGCAGTCAACTAAAACAAACAAACGCATTTTAAGAAGGCATCAAACACGATTTCTACAGCAGCCTCAAAGACTTCATCGTTCTACCTCGGATATTTCTTTTTACGATAGACCTGGGATTCATCGTAATCATTTTTAGGGACTGATTACTACTTCGATTTTCCTCCAGTTTTTCTCGCATCAATCCAGTATCAGCGAGCTGTTGGTTGGAGCTCATGATGGCTGTGTACGCTCACGCAATAAGCTTCGTAGTACTTTGTGGATTCCCTTTGCTATATGGTGTGGTGATGGATCGCTCCAACATAACTCTTAATCATACGTGCTCGGAAAACTCGAGTGACCATAGCACCAATTGCTCATATCGCGGCCTGACATCGGTTCCCCGAAATCTCTCACACGACTTGCGTTCCCTCTACGTTTCTCATAATAACATCTCTATGCTCCTGGACAAATCGTTCGTGAACTATACACAGCTAGAAACTGTAGACGCTAGTTATAACTCCATCTACCTCATTGAGAATGAAACATTTCATGCTCTCCTGCTACTTAAGGTATTAATGCTCCATCACAACAATATCAGTGTCCTACCAATTTCCCTCCTGGAGAAGAATTGTCATCTATCCTTGCTAATCCTACATCATAATAGACTCGAGGGAATTCCTCGCATCTTTGGAAACAATCTGCAAATTACTCAGTTTGCAGAAGATGGGGAGGACGCATGTGGATGTAAGAATTTATCACTTTTTGATTTGGCTTCTAATAAAGTCAGATTACTAGAGAAGGGAGATTTTTTAGCTTTACGGAATTGCTCCTTCATGAGATTCAACTTGAATCATAACGATATAAAGAAACTATCTCGAGCCGTTTTCACGGATCTATCAGCGGTTCACTTGCTCATCAATTATATATCATTGGCTGAATTCCACGCCGAGTCCTTTCTGGAGAACAAGGCAATAGTAAAGGCGACCATAACCAGGTCGGGCATAACATCCATTGTACCCATGAATACATCGGAAATACCAAGAGATCTTTTTCCAGGTTTAACAAAACTTTATCTACGAAGCAACAAATTGATAACTATTCCAAAGTACGCCCTGGATGGTTTCGAAGACCTCCAGGAACTAGGAATTGGATCCAATTGTTTATCTAGTCTTCATAACGAGTCATTTTGTGGATTGAAGTCGCTGGTTATATTGGTAATTTCTTATAACAAAATTAAGTCGCTTCCACGAGGAACATTTGCTTGCGCCGAAAAGCTTGAGAGCATTGATTTATCACACAACTACCTTTCTGTATTAGATCCTCAATGGTTCGATGGAAGCCACAGTCTCAGCACTTTGACATTCTATCAAAGCAACATTCGTGTAATCAAAACTATACCATGGAATGTAACAAATCTTCAGACTCTTATCTTAGCCAATAATAACCTTAACTCCGTAAAAAACAGTACGTTCGTTGGGTTAAAACATCTAAATTTACTTGATTTCACGTTGAATAAGTTTCTCGATATATCCGTTGATGCCTTTAATGAAACCGGTTCTTTAGAAAAGATCATAATGACAGATTTAGCCGAATTCACCATGACAGGTTCTTTCAGAAACATGCATCAATTGGTATTCCTCGATATGTCCTATCTTGGTAGTCGCTTAAAAATTACTTCCTGTGGCCAATTTAGTCATACGTCGGCACTGAGAACTTTAAACTTATCCAGCACTAAAATCTACGCCGAAGATCTAGTCCAATTTACAAGCAGTACATCACTGTTTTCAGGACTGGTCTCGTTGCACACCCTTAAACTGCAAAAAAACTTATTCAATGATTTCCACCACGTTCCTAACGCATTTATTACACTTTGGAATCTTCGTGAGCTAGATCTGTTTAACTGTCGCATACAACAAATTGACTCAGGGGTATTTAGGAATCTAACGTCACTAAAAGTTCTCTCGCTAGGCTTTAACTCGATTAGAATCATTCCCGAGAAAGCTTTTCAGGATTTACAGAATTTACGTACCCTGAAACTAAATCATAACTTTATTACAGTTATCGAGAAGCAATTGTTTTCCAGAACTCCCAGTCTCCAGGAGTTATTACTTCATGATAATCAAATCTCCACGATAGATCCTTTCACCCTAATACCAACAAGTCTAAATGTGTTAGTCATTGCGAACAATCCCTTCACATGTACCTGCCAACTTGCGTGGTTCAGGGAATGGCTGGACAAGGTGAATACAAAAATCTATCTAAGAAATGCGACTCGTTGCTCTAGTACTTCCTTCAAATCGCTAAAAAATCAAACTATCTGGTCGTTCCATCCTAAAGATTACTGCGGAGTCAATATCTACCTTATTGTAGGTGTATCTTTGGCAATCGTGACCGTTCTGTCGCTAAGTGTCCTCGTGTACCAAAAGCGATGGTGGCTAAACCACAAACTATTTCTCTTAAAGTTGGCCATCCTTGGGTATCAAGAAATCATTGAAAATCAAGGTCCTGAGGACTACGAGTATCAGCTTAACCTCATGTTCCGTGAAGATGATGAGTGGTGGATTAACGATTGCATGAAGCCATTCCTGCAGGAGAGCATGCCACATCTGGAGCACATCGTTTTTGGGGATAGTGGCCTTCATCCAGGGTCTTTCTACTTAAACGCCATCTACGACGTCATCGAGAACAGCTACAAGACGGTATTGTTGCTTAGCAACAAGTCAGTGGAGGATGCCTGGTTCATGACCAAACTCCGTATGGCCGTGGAGCATATGAATGACACCAAGTTGGAGAAGGTCATCGTCATATTCTTAGAGGACATCGATGATGACCACCTACCGTATCTTGTAAGGCTGTTGCTGAGTCGAAACAAACCTTACTTGCTGTGGGTGGATGATGATGAAGATGGACAAGAACTCTTCTGGGCAAAGTTTGAGAAGAGCATGAGGGCTAACAGGGAAATGAATAATGTGATTCCAGTTTAGTAACATGTCAAACAAACGTGGCTCCTAATACACTTTCATGGAAGAGCGCGTGTCATGACGTGTTCCTTGCGTCGAAATTAGTGTATATACATGTAGACGAATCCGACGTCCAATGTTTCTTTACAATTATGTTTGTCCCATTCTAATTCATTCTATTTCAAAACTTGAACATACACATATTGTTCCGGTTGTCTCATTTTCGCCAGCACAAACGTAGCTAGTTCGCGCATATAGCAGACGGCAAACGGCGGATCAGACGACACTTGATAGTGATTTTGTATGTGAGATTGCTTTGCTAAAAATAAAATACAAGAACCTTTTCCATATCTTTAAACTATCATTGATATCTGATAATTAAACAGTTAGTAAAATAAACCTACCAAACTACATAATACAATGAAATACTTGACTGAAAGTATGGGAGTTTGATGTGGTGCACAATTGCACCCCTCTGTTAATAATCGAATAGTCCATGGTGTTCATGAATATTCATGTTTTTGCTTACCTCGGCAAAATGCTTTCCTCGTTCGAAATAGAAACAAATTACAGTTATGGCAACTGCTGTTAAAGTAGTAACATCGCGAGACAAACGAATAACTACCGATATTATTTTCGATACTATATTCGCAATGAGTAATATATTTAGCACAATAGGTGTTATTTACAGAAAACTTTACTCTCTTATAGTTTTATAATGATGCACTTGGTACTTTATCGCATAGCAATGTTGTTATAGCCGTTGTTTTTAATGAAGATCTTCTTACATTGAATAATGCTCAAGTAATTATTTCTGACGCTTGTAAATTTGTAAATATGAACGCCTCGTCTGGGCTTCAAACTTTAATTTAAATCCCAACTCGAATTACAGATAATATTGAAAATATATTTACTAAATATGAAAAGATGATTGGTACTACAAAATCGGAGAATAGCGTTGAAAAGAGCCATACTGAAGCTTTTTGACTTGCACTCATCAGAGAAAAACGCAAGAATGAAACAGAAAGCCAAAATCGATCATTAAACGGAAACTAAAAGGAACAAGTTTCCGTTTATATTGTTCGATTTCGGCTTTCTGTTTCGTTCTTGCGTTTTACTCTGATGAGTGCAAGTCGAAAAGCTTTAGTATGGCTCTTTTCAACGCTATTCTCCGATTTACTAATATGACAAATTGCAAATGCCCGAGTGGAACTATATATATACCGACATTACAGATCTATCAACTATATCATCGTTATTTGAGTTAGTTAAATACTTTAACAATAGTAACCTAATAATCTCATGTTCGTAAAATCATCAATAAATCTGTCAATGCATTGAGAAGGGGGTTAAATAATATAGATTGGTCATGTTTGTATATGTATTACAATGCAGAACAAAAATATAATGTTTTTTAAACTCTTGTTGAGTAGATTATATAATAAATATTTACCTCTTGTAACTGATAAATCTAAAAGAACTGGATATTTATTAAGGAGTATTAAGAAGAAAAATAAATTGTACAAAACATTTATTCGCAATAGATCTCATAGAAATGAATATAAGTTTAAATCATACCGAAATAAGGTGAATAACTTATTATAGCAAAACAACGATATTATTGTGCTCAATTTGGGGAAATAGAAAGTAATGTAAAGAGTACATGGAAAATTATGAATATTTCATTGAACAAAAGAATCCCTCATTGCCTTTGTATTTTGTAAATAATGAGTTTATTGATACAGAATGAACAAACTATCGCAAATGAATTTATTTCTTATTCTATTTATTGTTGTTCTACTTTCCATGATAATAGTTACGTTGTCCCATATGTATTATTGTGTGATCCTGTATCTGAAACATTATATTTTAATGCTATAATTGAAAGGAATTATTGGAAGTTTGTGAATTTTCAAAAAACGCCTATTCGTGTGGATATGATAATATAAGTTGTAAAGTATTTAAACAAATAATTTATTCGATAACTAAACCTTTGTAATATCTTTAATTTTTTTGTATCAAGCTCTATTTTTCCTAGTAAATTAAAGATTGCAATAATTAAACCTGTCCATCAAAAAGATGATCGTCATTTATCCAAAAATTATCGACTGATATCTTTATTGCCTTTTACATCCAAACTATTGGACAAATGTGTTTATAATCGTTCAAAAAATTGTCTTTCTGAAAATGATGTACTTTTTTATTGTCAATTTGGTTTTAGAAAAAAACCCATGCTTTGATTGATTTACAGGATAAAATAACTTTAGCAATTGAAAATAATATTGTTTTTATTGAAATATGTTCATGGATTTATCGAAAACTTTCAATATTGTTGATCATTCAATTCTTTTGTCAAAATTGTATTTCTATGGAATACGTGAGATCCCATTTAATTTGTTAGAAGATTATTTACGCAATCGTCTCCAATATACTATGTTTAAATATTCTATATCCGATTTCCTGTTATGAACTGTGGAGTCCCCTAAGGGTCTATCCTATGTCCCTTTTTGTTCTTAATACATATTAATGATCTGGTTAAAATCCTCTGAAAACTTTGAATATTTTATGTACGCCGATGAAACAACTCTTAATTTTACTAGATCTGAAACTAGTAACGTTGAAATTAATGTTAATGAAAAAGTGAATAACGTTACTCTTAATCTGAGCAAAACCAAATATTGTATATTTCAAATTTAAAAAACATACTCTTTCAAATCTGTTTAGTAATAAATAAGTCAATTACTTTAAATTAAGTATGCATGTATAGAAAGAAAATATTAATTTTCTTGGTAAATATGTAGATATTTTGTTGGGATGCACATATTAATATTGTTATAAGTAAAGTGTCTAAATGTATCTGAATAAAAGACTTATGTAACTCTCTCGATATTAACTACACTATGTAATTCACTCACATTGTCTTATTTCACATATTGTATTATTATTTCACATATTGTATTATTATTTGTGGAAATTCAAGTCAAATGAAAATGAACACTCTTTATAAGTTACAGAAAAATGCCCTTCGAATTGTTACAGAAGGTAGTTATATATTTCATATAAATAGATGGTTTGTTATATTGAAAATCATGTCGCAGCCCGAAGGCTGAATTGTGTGATTTTTTACAAATTGATAAAAACATTACAATACAATAAATACCTGTGAAATCAAACATACATTATATAAATTCAAAATTCGTTCAAGTTCATAGTAAAATATAAAATATAAAGATATATAAATATGAACATGCAATAATATTTCCTTTCCGATATTCATTGATTTTTAACGGATCGTGTTTGTTTGGAACCAGACCGGCTTTTGAAATAGTTGCAATAGGTTGTAAAAGTGAATAATTGCGTGATTTTAACAGATTAAAAATATCATTAAAATACAGTGATACATTGGAAAGTTACTTCAATCTGACAGAAAATAAGTTAAGATTTACAAAAGCAAAATATAGATATACCTTTAATATTCATGGGTTTTAATACGGATCATGTGCTGATCGGTTTGTAAACAGGGCCAGCTATTTAAAAACGTTACAATAGAAACAAATACAGAGTGACGGATGTAATAGGAGAGAAGGGGCAACTAGAAAGAGAAAGAAAGAGATAGAATAGGAGAGAGAAAGAGAGGGATAGAGAGAGAGAGAGAGGAGGGGGGGGGGGAGAGTGCTAGAAACAGAGGAGAGAACTGAAGAGTGGTTGATGTCTGATATTTCACCCAAACTAGATGCCAAACAGTTTGGTCCATTAATCTTCAGATTAAAGTGCTTGAATATTTTTGACTTTTTTTTACATATCACAAAGCATTAGTTGGCTTCAGTTTTGTCTTTAATTGATTCCATGTATTAGATAGCTGCAATGTTTCAATTAATAATGAAATTCATGCTTATAAAACTAGATTTTGTAATTTGTTTCATCAACGTTTGCCCCCAAATCAGTTAGAAATGTTAAATATATAGTAAACTCGGGGAGTCGGAGGGTTTAAAAAAAGGGTAGAAAGCGACGCAAAGTAGAAGTAATGTGTGGATATTAAAGAGAGAGAGAGAGAGGAGGGGCTCACTGAGAGCCCCCGAATAAAGTGTACTCGGACCAAGACTACAATAAAGGTGCGTTGAATAGACTAAGATCACTTAGCGAATGAGTGTCTTGATTGGGCATCAGTACATGTATGAGAGAAAAGGGTCTTGATTTTTTTTCATAATTATAAATCAGAATAATTTTCCTGGGAAAGTGTTTTATACCTGGTTTTCTGTGCTTATTTTACCCTCTTATCAAAGAAGGATATTAGACGACGCCGGACTGAACTATCTATAATAAGTTGATAACAGCGATATGTTTTGGCTGTTTTTTCTAATAACGTGTGTTATAATTAGAGCATAAAGGTGTTTCTGAGCTTACAATTACAATATATACTACTACTATTCACCTTGCATACACACGATGCATTCACAATGTTCCCAGTCTTACCGAAACATTGGCACACACACAAATCCATTTGTTCTGTTCATTTGTTTAGAACACAATTTTCTTGTATAAAGTATTCAGTCATTGGTTCAATTTAACTAATATTTCACATTTATTTCGCAGCTTATTTTCACAAGGCAATTAATATTCTGCTTGGCATAAAGGAATTGAAGAGTAATATTTATTTCTGTCACAGCTATACTACATGTATGTTATCTGTTCATGTAAATGTATCTGTGATAGGGGTATTGAGTGCAAGTATGAATCCTTTTTGTATTCTTCATTTAAATATTAGTAGATGTTTATATTCCACACACAAACATAGAATGACTAGAAAGAGAGAAGAGAGAAACAAAGAGGCAAAAATAAGAAGACTGGAAGCGGTAGAATGATTGACAAAGAAAGTGCATAAGGGAGAGAACAATATGGGAGAGAGAGAGAGAGAGAGGCAGAGAGGTAAATAGAGATGGGGGAAAACCGAGTCAATAACTATTTGATAATTAGGTATATAGGTCCACCTTGTAAACGCAAGGGGGTCAAAGTTGATATAGGGAAGTGCACTATTTTGTGTATCAGAGGTACAGTCATGTCACTTATTTACACTTAACCAATCGAATCAGAGCAGTTTGGGTTTCCAAATCATGATCCTGCCTTCCGAATAGTAAACATAATCATATCCAGTGTATGAATAAAGTGCCAGAAAACAAAACAGTTAAGGACAGAGTCAGAGGAAGTTTATAAACAAAAAGATTAGCAAGTGGTGAGGAAGAATACCATAATCATATATTACGTAGTAATCGTCACAATATTTCTGATATTAATAAGGAGACAATAGTAAAGCAATACACAGTGAATCAAAAATTCGATTGAACCACATATTTGTTCAATATAAGGTATATATAAATATTTGCAAGATATCAATTACATGTCTTTACAAAATAAACATTCTTCTATTTCCCCCCCAAAAAAAATTACAAAGGCAACTCAAAAATTGTAGTTTAAGATTGTTGGCTAATATCAAATTAGATCCTTCATCTTTTTTTTCTTATCTTATTTCTAAGAAACTATTAATTCATATTTCAGCCATTTCTCCACCGCTGTGTATTTGTACTTAAAATCGAAAGAGGAATGATCAACTGGAAATGATAGGGGTGTTTATTTATTGATAAAATCAGTTAAAATCATAGTTTTCATCCAAGATCCCGTGGTATTCAAGGCTCGTGTGCTACAGCATTTTTTAAAGTAGATTTACTGTTTTATTATTTCATGCCCGCACCGAGGCCGACTCAATTTACTCCACTGGAAGTGTTAAGTCTTATGCCTACATAATTATGCAGATGTCTCCTCTACGTCTATCGATCCCGCTATTCTTGTTTTATGTCTATGACGTCACTGGGTTCCAGAAGCTCCAGCCAATAGGAGAGCTTCTTGGATTGGATCCAGCTGTGACTGTTGTCAAATGTGACCACACCTTGTAGTAAATGAGAAAAAAGCGGGACAAATTACATTTGGTTAAAAAGGCCCTAAGTATGCAAAAGGTGCAACAAACAAGATAAGCAGAAAATCTATCAAGTAGGCCTAGAAGATCTGCATTATATGATTCGTGATGTATTGTTAGGTAATATAGGTGTTATAACGAACTGTATGGTTCTATTTAAAGTGAATATCGACTTGATTTTGACCCCATCCTGCTCTCTCAAAATGTGAGAAAGATAAAGACTCATTGTAAATAAGAAATCCGTTCCTTTATATACGAGCCATATGAAGGTGAACATTTTATATCAACATACGACTTTCTACTATCTGTTTTCTATTTTCTATCATGAAATGGGCTTCATGCAAAGGAAGAAAATGTGGACAGGTGCAAATTATTATTAAAATGATGAAACAGTGGCCTACTTACATTTGCCGGGTTCAGTTATCAAGACTTCACCGTTTTCAGGTACCATGTGACTGTTGTACTTCTCCAGTTTCAAAATGGCCGTTTTCTTACCCTTCGAGTCCACGAGATGAAAGCCGAATTTGATGTCGTTGCAATCTGTCTGGAACTCGTACCTAAAATACCCAAATAAAAGCAAGAAAAGAACATGTCAAAACGATATAGCTTTTCACGTGTGCAATGCGTCAACATTTGCTACCACATGGCCGCATGAAATATGTTACCGTCATAATTATCAAATTTGATGCATAAGTATTTGATAAGCTAGCACTTCGATACTTATTATTTCATTCACCTGTTGCGAATAATCGTGCTATTTGGTAGGTCAAGTCACAATGTTTGTCCTACCTAGCAGCAACTTTTGTATGCGATATGCATTCTGACTATTGAGATTGAAAAAAAAAAACATGAAAGACAGGTGAATGTAATAGCTCTTCGCTAGGTTAACGTATATATACGGTATATATATACAATTTATCATTTGTTCAGTTTGAAAGGGTAATATCTCAGCATAACTTCTGGAAGTGGTGGCGCCCGCACTAGCCGACCTCAACCCAGCTTCTACATCGAAACCGCACGAAATCTAATCTTCATTTTCGATTGTAAACAAACAAACCTTGTATATACTCCGAGTGCCAAGTGAGAGCATCCACACGGTCACCTTATGCGGTGGTCACATCCCGCCGTACTTGCAAGTGCGTGCTGTCTACGTGCAAAAACGTGCAAAAAACGTGCAAAAATGTGGGTATCGGTACGTGGTGAGTACCGCCTCCGTACGGATTTGGGAGCACGCAGACACACCGTAGCACTTTTAGTGCACGAGGAACTTTCGCTGCGTTCGGGCTACCGATTCACCCCCAGTGCGCGTGACGTGCGTGCCCGGTACTGCCAACGAGCGCACAACGCACTGACTCCGTGCGTTTTTAAATTTGTTTCCCACGATCACTTGCTCTACGGAAGGCGCACTTAGCACGTGCGTGCTGCGCACGTGATAAGCGCGTAGTCCGTGCTTACTCGCCACTTCCCCAGTTCAACTTTGTAATGAGCACGCAGAACTCACGTGGACCGTACCGAGTAAGCACGTGCTCCGCACTTACAACGCACGTTGTGCGCACTGATTTATGCAGTATACAAAAGCCGAGCCGACGGAAGAGTGCCAACATTTCGTCTCCAAGATGGCGCCGAAGAAGACACAGAATAAGGGGTCAGCTGCATCTGCAGCTCAAAAGGCAGCGGATAAGAAGGCCAGAGAGGCCCAACATAAACGGGCCGCGGAAGATGAGAGGGCCAGAGAGGAAGAGGAGAGGAGGAGCGAACAAGAGTCAGATGGTGACGCCAAAGCGTCTTATCATGAGGAGGGTGCTGCTGGTGGATCAGAGAAGGGGTCACATGAAAAGGGTGTGACAAAGGAAAAGGCCAACTGCTCGTTCTCGGCGAAACAGGAGGAGCGCCTGGTTGAGTTCTTCTCGGTCAATCCGGTCTTCTTCGATAAGTTTCCCAGGGTTTTCCCTTCCCTTGAGGCCCGTTGGCCGACCATCTGGTTGGATTCGGTCATCTGCACATCCTCCCTCCAGGCCCCGGGGACCACGTTGCCATCCTCATCCTCGTGGTCCAAATTAAGGTCCTGTAGTCCGGGCCGGCGCTTTCGCAGCCAATTGTGAAGGGTGAGGCAGCCCAACACAACGCGAATCACCCTGTCAGGCTCCAACAGCAGGGTGGTGAGTAGGCACCGCCACCGGTGAGCCAATATCCCGAAGCCGTTCTCCACAACCCGACGGGCCCGAGAGCTCCGATAGATCATCACGCTCTCTTTGTGGGTCATGGCACGGCGACTGTATGGCTTCAAGAGCCACTTTCGCAGGGGAAAAGCATCATCGCCTACGATGAAGTAGGGAAAGTTCCGGTCGTCGCCAGGAAGTTGATCCGGTGCTGGGAATCCAATGGTGTTGTCCTCCAGTGCCCCCCGGAGGGTGGACTCGTTGAACACGCTTGCGTCTGAGGAAGAGCCGTTTGCCCCCACCTTGCACCACAATAAGGAATAGTTAGCATCCGAGATGGCCAGGAGCACCACAGAACAGAAGCGCTTATAATTGTAATAGAGCGATCCACTTTTATTGGGCTTCTTGACGGCGATATGTTTCCCATCGATCGCCACATAACAGTGGTGAAAGTTCCATCGCGTTCCAAACTGGCTGGCGACGGCTTTCCACTCGTCCTGTGTGGAGGGCATGTTGAACATCTCCACGAACGTGGATATGCTGTTGTGTGCCACCCGGAAGTCGTAAATTTTAAAGCAAATACAAAGCAAAACCAAGAATTTGTTATGGCAGAAATGAAGACACACACCTTGGGCACTTGGTGATTCGAGGGGTCACTCGGAGCAGGAGCTCGGCGAAGAGATTGGGGTCCATTCGGATGTATCCGACATAGTCCCCCCGCGATTCACGCTCTAGCTCTTGGAACAACGTTTCGTACTGCCCGAAAAGCCTCCTCCTCTCGATCCATGGGCGAACCCACCATCTCCTGCGTCGGCATCTCTGTTGCCTCTCTCTCTCCCGTATCAAGGCAAGTAATACCACGTCGTGCTCATGCGTTGCCACTTCTTGCAGCATCAGAACCCGGAGTCTCTGCGGTGGAATGGGCGGCATCATGAGGAGGCAGCAGCAGCTGGGACTTCTAGAGAAAATGGGAATGTCGTCCTATATACTTCGACATACCCCGACTCACCAAGTTCTTCGTACGTGCACGCACTTACAACGTGCGAGTGAGTAAGGACACCGTACGTGAGCAGCACGTGTAAGTACGGCCTCCGTAAGATAACGTGGCAACCGCACGGAGACCGTACGTTGTAAGCACGTAGTAAGCACGTTCTAAGCACGTACAACGCACTTACCACGTGCGCAACGTACGATGCACGCAACCGCTCTAGGCCAGGCGTGGCGTGCGGGCCACATACTTACACCGTGCGTGTGACGTGCTTTGCCGGTACTCCCTCCCTGTCTTTGCCACTCCCTCCCTACGTTTTCAGAAAACGTGGTTAAGGTTTCCAAACCATTAAAAATGACCATGCATTCCAAATAGTAAATGATTACCGTATAATGAATACACTGTATTTGGCTACCTCTGTTTGTGTGTGTGCGGGGGGGGGGGGGGTCCTAACAAATATCCCATGAATTGATTATTGGCATTCAAATCAAATTAAAACCAACCTAATGCAACTCCAAAAGCCTTGTTCATCAATTATTGAATATGTGAACAATACAGTGAAATATTAAATATTGCGAACATAATTTTTAAATGGGATATACACAAGAGTATTGAAATAACAGTTGAGTTGATTTTTCGAAAATATTTGCGATCGCGTTAATAAAAACAGGCTCACATTAAATAAATTTAGAGAGAGAGGGAGAGAGATAGAGAGAGAGGGTGCGAGAAGGGGGTGGGAGCGGGTTGGAAAAGGTGGGCAAATAAGTATGGAGCACCATAGAAGTTAGAAAAGACAGCCATATTGTGATACTCAAGAGTCAAAGTAAAAACACAGATCCAATAAACAGATTGAATTTTATTTCAATGCTTCAACATTCCCGGCAGAGAATAATGTACAAGTAAACAGGCGCGCCGGAAGCAGTTTGGGACTGGGGGGCAAACATTCCAGGGGGCTCACATTCCAGGGGCAGTGACGTAATGAGAACAAAGTTCGGAATGGGGGGGGGCAGACTGAAAAATCTGCATCACCACCAGTCTTACACGTTACATGCAGGTCCCGCGGAAGGTTTTTCAAAGTGGAGTATTATCGATCAGGTAGAGCGTAAATTGGCGTGGGGCCCAGGGCATGAGCCTCGGCAGGGGGTCAAGGGGCTGAGCCCCCGGAAGCTCAGGAGTTTTAGGTATTTAATTACGGTTAGATGAGCATCCAGGGGCACTCTGTAAGGCAATTGACGTGTTCCAAGGGGGGGGGAGCCCCCAGAAGCTCAGAGGTTTTAATATTTAACTACGGTCAGATGAGCATCCAGGGGCCGTCTTAGGGCCCTTGGTGTGGTCCAGGGGGCAGAGCCCCCGGAAGCTCAGGGGTTTTAGGTATTTAATTAAGGTCAGATGAGCATCCAGGGGGCCGCCTTAGGGCCCTTGGTGGGGTCCAGGGGGCAAAGCCCCGGAAGTTCAGAGGTTCTAGGTATTCAATTACGGTCATATGAGCATCCAGGGGCCGCCTTAGAGCCCTTGTTGGGGTCCAGGGGGCAGAGCCCCTGGAAGCTCGAGGGTTTTAGGTATTTAATTACGGTCAGATTAGCATCCAGTGGCCCGCCTTAGGTCCCTTGGTGGGGTCCGGGGGCGGAGCCCCCGTAAGCTCAGGGGTTTTAAGCATTTAATTACGGTCAGATGAGCATTTTTTTATACCTTATTAAACATTGGCAATTGACATTGGCAGGTCACTTATTTTTTTCTCCGTCTTTCTTTCTTTTGCTCTTTAACATACTTTTTCAAAAATGAGGGGGGGGGGGGGGGGGGGGGGCTCTTTGCACTTTGCAGACCATGACATAAAGGCTTCTAAATTAGCGTATTTTGCCTGACTGTAATTTAGGAATTTCTTATTTTCCAACAAACGCATAAAAAGGTATGACTTACACAAAAAATGGAGAAAAAATGCCGGAAAATCATGTCACAACATCAACATTTATAAATCACTTGTTTCGAATAAGAAATACATCACCCCCCCCCCCCAATCAGTACGCCAGCGTTCAGGGGCTCATGTCTTCTCACCCCTATAACAAAAAAACGGACACGCTTTCCCATCCTCGCACAATATGCGCGTATCGCTATTATCCATTGATAAATACCGTATAGGTGGCATGCGCAATGTTTATGAAATTTAATTCCTGTGAACTTTCCTTTTCTTTGAATGGAATTGTATATTTGATTTAATTCAGGTTTTTATTATTGTTACGTTCTTTTGGATTAAAAATACAAGCCATGTTTACTCCTTTACTGTTTTTGTTTTTTGGAGGGGGTGAGGCGTTTTGGGGGGGCAAAAATGCGTTTTGCCCCCCCCCCCCCCCCCCCCACCCACTTCCGGCGCCTATGCAAGTAAAAAATAGCTTTGCAAAATTATAGTTCTCACTTCTGATACCACGCTATTCGGTTATGAATAACTGGAAAAAAAAGAAGAACATCAAACTTTCTGATTCGTCATAAAGCTCACAAAATACAACAACTGTCCATAAAATGATAGGTTTACGCGACACATTTCTCGTAAACCTCTGGTAAATTATCGTTTATCCTGGTACTAAATAATCTGCTCACGGTCTGCAGTAAATGTGTTTGAGGTATACAGGCGCGTACCCAAGAGGGTATTTGGGGGGGTTAACCCCCCCCCCTCAATTTTTTTTTTGCTGAAGCGGGTGGGATGTGTGCTGAGTAAAAGAAAGAAAAAAAAAATCATTGCTCACTACCCCCCCCCCCCCCCCCCCCCCCCCCCCTCTAAGCGAAATATTGGTCGGCGCGGTTTTCAAATTTTAAGGTGCACAAAAGAAAAAAATTATTGCTCACTACCAACTCTTAATCTTGTAAACATACATACAGTGTAAACTGTGCTTATGTGATACCAACAGAATACATATTTTCTTCAATATTTACTTGAAGGATATTATGCAAGGGAGCGTAGCGATCAAGCGAGAAGATTTTTGCATTTTTCTTAGTCTAAACGCTGCACTCTTGGGCACTCCAGAGCATAAAAGTGTGTTGCAGTCTTTAGTCAGTATTTGCTATACAATTTTTTGTGTGCACTTTTTCAAATTTTCCGGAGGGGGGGGGGTGTTCCTCTCTAAGAAAAATTGAGGGGGACGTGTCCATCGCCTCCCCCCCCCCCCCGCCTCCCGTGATCGTCGCCCCTGACTCGCACATTTCACTTTCAATTGCAGAACGATCTCGCTGTGTCCAAGGGAATAGATCCTCGGAAGGTAGTGCATCTCGCAAAAGACATGAGGAAATATGTGCACAACATCCTCATCGCGAGCGTGCAATTTGTGACATGCTGTCGTGTGAAAAAAAAAATCATGGGTGCGATGTGACGTGTGTGGACGTTGGCCACCTACTTTTGCTCAAAAAAGTATCCACTAAAAAGTACTATGTATGCCCTATTTGTGAAGCGACCTATCAGTAAACCTCAATTTTAGGTCACAGTCCATGGGCCAGTACCCAAATGTTTACACATCGGTCTCTTCTCTGAATTGCCCCCCCCCACCCCCTCTCCCCAAATACAAAGTATTTTCAAATTCTTACATGTGTGCACAATTATATTCAATTCAAATCTGATCAATTAAAAAAAAATGATTCATCAAAATTCACAAGAGTACATGGAGAAAACAATTTGGTCACACATTGTACAAACACGAAATATATATTTGAGTAATTATATCGTTGTGTTTATAAAACATAGACAATATAGAAATATTCATATATTCTAGTAGTATACATTGAAAATGATGAAAAGGATAGAACAGCAGTGTGAAGGAGTGAAGGAAGGAGGGAAGGAAAACCACACCAAGCCGATACTTTGGCCCACATGCTCTTCGCTCCATTTGATTGTACAAACGAACGGAGTATGGAACATAATGAGCCCAAATATCGGCCTGTCCGACATTTCAATGAGCGCATTCTCCTTCCTTACCGTAATAATTCATATAAGTAATTTAGATTGTGATTCTTATTTGCAATGATCTGTTTAGCTTTTCGGAGGATTCGTGCCTTGCATTCCTTTGTTTAGCTTTTTCCTGTTATTTTCCTCGCCCTCTTAACTACACCTTCCATTTTCCTAAAGTCATCCTTCCTAAATGCCCCAAACCAAACAACACAATTGAAAAGAAAAATACTCTCGACAATGGATTACTTTCGTTTTGGACTGATTAAGTTGAAGGTAATTATCATCAAACCATTTAACAAACTGCTCTATATTTGAACGATAGTTATTTTCATCACCTATGATCATCCCCAAAATTGCAGGTGTCATCTGCATATTTGAAAAAGTGAACATCGTCATTACTAGACATGCAATCATTAGTATACAAAATATATGAAAGAGCAAAAAGTACACATCCTTGAGGGCCACCGGTATTGAAAGATATTGAATCAGATCAAACCCCTTGCACTCACGCGCGACATGCCAAAAAAAAACGCCGGCCGACAAAAAAAGAGAGAAAGAAGAGGGAGAAAAAAGAAAGAGAAAGAAGAGCATAAAAAGAGAGAGAGAGAACAGAAAAAAGGTAAGAGGACGTAGGAAGAAAAAGAAACAGACATAGAAACACTTTTTAAAATTCAGACAAGGATTAAGAGTCAAGAACGGTACAAGAATCATCTTAATGAAACATCAAATCTTCCGCGCCTCCCCTCCCTTCACCCGTTCCCTAGGGAGCGCTTCGCGCACTCTGTAAGTGATTGCTACCGCCCCCTAAGTCCTAAGTCCTGTCCGTAAGAAATTCTTTATCCACAAAATTAAAGAAGATGGTACGTTCATCCTAAGTAACTTTTGCAAGAGAATATGGGTCTGCATAGTATTACATGCTAATGACAAATCTGCGAACATGACTCTTGGATAGCATCCAAGTTTGGTATGTTGTTCGATTTCTTGAATCAGTGTTATGACGGCGTCATTAATGGACTTCTCTCAAAACACGCGATTGGTCGATAATCATTCAGCTTTATGGTTTGTTTTCTGTACAGGAATCACAATCGCCGATTTCCAGGTGGCGGGCGACTTGGATTCATTCAAAGACTTACGAAAGTGGTGTTTTCATAATGATAATTGACATCCTTTAAATTTATATTTATATGGAATACTTTAAAAGACAACCGTACAACTAAGAGTGTAGGGCATGCTTGAAAGCATCTTCTAATCTGTCCTTACTAAGCTATGCAATGTTGTTCAATTTCTGATTATTTTTTATGAAAAACTTACTTGCTGGCAATAGTGTACACATGTTTTATAAATTGTAAATGTCTAGTCCGGTTACTAATAGCACGTAATAATTTCATTATTTGACACGTACTTCACATTATCCTATCGATAAGCGTAACGATTTGCTTTAGTATCATATAACAAATATTACAAATGACAAGTATGATTTTCCTGAAAATTGGGTTACAATGTATATTAATCATGAGTGAAATTGTAATACAAAATAGAACAATGGGCAAAAAATTGTTTCCAGACCAATGATTTAAGTGAGAAGAACTTACATTTACTATTGAAGCTGTTGCCGTTGTATATACATGAACTTGAAAGAATAAGTAGCCTTGAAAGTGTCGCAATATATCATGTTTGAGTGAGGTTGAAGTTTAATGGTGTAGGTTTGTTTGAGACTATATATATCCTTTACACTGTTTTATTAATGAAATATTTCACCAATCAAATCAAACTGAATGATATTATCGAAAAACTTAACAATCAATCTGGATTGATATTGTTAAGTTGTTCGATAACATCATTCGGAAAACGGTGAGAGCAACCAGTGGCATGAACGGCCTTCCATAGTTGAAGTCCAACCTAAGTCGATCTTAGTCTTTGTGAAAAACTACCCAGGTTTAATTTCAAAATTTTGGGCAAGGGGTTTAAATGGAAACAAATCTCCCAACCCCACCACCCGAAGCTGCTAAACAATATGTATACGTACTGTAGAAGACTACTAGTTATTGATTTCATATTCATTTTTCTTTTCATGAATGTGGATTCATATTGACCGTAATGGCAATAGTTTTACTCTTGATACAAAATTTACTCAGGACTATTTGTTTATTATAATTTATATCGCTGTAGAACATGTATTTCAATTCATGTCATGTTTGTATAATTATATAGGTTATATTGACATTGTCATTTGTATATTGATAAATATGTTGTTTCAATGGTTTCAATGGTGGCGAATAAATACATTCAATTCAACTCCGTTCAATTTAACCGTGGAGCTTATTAGCACATCACTACATTATGTAGCTGTTATTATACACTGTATCATAAGGAACAGTGCTTTGTAGATCCAATTATCATTAGTTCACGAGGTCGCCATTTTGTAAACCACTCCCTGCAATCGTTACTCATTGAGGTTCATGCTATCTGCTCCTTCCACCATCTCCTGAAACTCTGGTTCTACGTCACTAGGCTCAAGTAGCTCCAGCCAATAGGAGAGCTTCTTTGATTTAGTCCAGCTGTGACTGTTGTCAAATCGTGCAACGTCTGTTAGAAAGGGGAATAGGATACTAAAAAGTCACATGATGGCAGTCACCTGATATTTTCAACGAGTTTTCCCATGTGACATGAGGAAAGCATACTAGTGCCTGTTGCACATGGAGTTTCATTATTTTTGACTGTCTTCAATCTAAAGACCGGGGTAATTATACACTGTGAATTGTTTTGGTCGATTATTTAACTGGAAAAGCACTTAAACAGTAATTATTAACAATTTAAACCATATGAAAGCAATTAGTGCATGTACACTCGTAATTCAAAGCGATGTTGATATTGTTCATTCAGTGATTATTCCTTGTTCAACATCAATCTTTATTTTGTATATACATGATGTGTCAACATACCCTCTACAGCCGCTGACGGAGTCGTACGTCAGACAAATTACACCTCTTGTGCAACAGGCTTAAGTTTTAACATACACTGTCGCTCATATAGTTGGAATATTTTTGTTTTACCCCAATTTATGGAATTATTTTAAAAATAATTTAAAAATAATAGATCTAGATAATAATATGCATTCTCAGATTTCATTGAATAATAATTTGACAATGTGTGTTTTGCGTGACTGCTAAAGCATGTGTATGCTACTATGCTTATCAACTAAGGGACCTACGCCCTTAAGTCATAAATGACAGTAATGAGGATTAATGCCCCATAAAAGAGCACTAATATAGCACATCAACCCGGTTTTGATCCTGGGGCCTCGCAGTTACGAGGCCATTGCTTTGTCACTGAACCATGACTGTACACAGCGGGGGCAAGGGTAGGGGGCAGTTTCCATAAATAAAAAAACACACTGAAAATGCAATACATTTTCAATAATTTATTGCATTTTACCTCGGTTCCCAACATAAACAAATCCTCTGTGTGCCCATGCCTTGAGCCATAATGCATGGCCGTCAAGAGGATTTTGTTATGTTGGGGACCGGGGTAAAATGCAATAAATTATTGAAAATTTATTGCATTTTCAGTGTTTTTTTATATTTATGGAAACAGCCCCTACCCTAGCCCCCGCTGCGTACAGTCATGGTTCAGTGACAAAGCAATGGCCTCGTAACTGTTAGGCCCTAGGATCAAAACCGTGTCGATGTGCTATATTAGCGCCCTTTGTGGGGCATTAATCCTCATTACTGTCATTTATGACTTAAGGGCGTAGGTCCCCTAGTTGAGAAGCATAGTAGCATACACATGCTTTAGCAGTCACGCAAAACACACATTGGCAAATTATTATTCAATGAAATCTGAGAATGCATATTATTATCTAGATCTATTATTTTTAAATTATTTTTAAAATAATTCCATAAATTGGGGTAAAACAAAAATATTCCAACTATATGAGCGACAGTGTATGATAGTGAGAGTTTTTTAGTCTTTCTTCTTTTGCTCGATTTTTGTTAATTGTGCCCCTTCCCCCCCCCCCCCCCTCCAGAATCGTTCGTCCACTATCAACAAATAATCTGATAAGTAATCCAAATGTTTCTACTAAAATTCTTAATATTAGAGTATTCGACAACAATTTCAGTAAATCCTACTTACATGTGCCAGGTTCAGCGATCAAGGCTTCTCCGTTCTCTGGTACCATGTGACTGTTGTACTTTTCCAGTTTCAAAATGGCCGTCTTCTTACCCTTCGCGTCCACGTGATCAAACCCGAATTTGATGTCATTGCAATCCGTCTGAAACTCATACCTATAACATTGATGATACGTTGAAATTAGAAGAAGTTTTATGTATCACTGGCCGATTTGTAAAAGGGGGCACAATCGGCTCATGTCCCACTCCCAAAATATTATAATAGTATAAGCTCATTTGCATTTTGCTTATCGGAGATTTTCCAAATTATGGAGGAATAATTGTATTCTCAACGTTATTTGGGTTGCATACTTGTACCTGTGTTACGCAGCCAAATCGACGCCACACCGACAGATTATTGGTACTTCGGGGCAATGTAATTAATTGCTAATTCGATCTGCTGCCGGTCTTTTATCGGTCTCGTGATTGTGACTAGTGTATATTAGTGTAATGAACTATCCCAACTCATAGTAGGTAGAGCACTCAAAAAAATAATACACATAAGACATTCTTTATTTTGGTGTCATATTAAAGATATCAATGATATATTTATTTTGCTGCAAAAATTTTCAAATTCTGTCAAGGCATTCCTGAGATATGGTCTTTTGAAGATATCGTAAAATCATTCAAAAACCTGCCGCAAATAGCAAATTATGGCAAAAATTGATTTTTTACATGTTTAAGGGTGTTTTTTTGACATAATAGAGTATTACATGGTCTTAAAAATGATATGTATTGTGAAACCAAAGTGAAATAAGCATGAAAAATAAAATTCAAGAACCAGACTTGTTGCATTTTGGTGCACCGGATTGACAAAAACCACATTTTGTTCAATTTCACCAATCCGCAGGTTTGGAAATGTTCAAAAAACGACTAAGTCCAGCTAATTAATATGCGTAAATGCAATATCTCAAGTTTTAAATGAGTCTGTTTGATACAACTTTGTGGCAAGCTTCAACTAATGAATCCCTATCCATTTATATAATAAGATTTATGAAAACTAATTAATTATGCAAATGAGCTGATAATTAGCTAATTACATATTCGCAACACCGTTATGCAAATTAGACAATGTTTATATATTTTTTTTCCTTCTCACCTAACTTCCTGATCTATATAAAACAACTGTAGAAAGTTTGAAAGTCACGCTGAATAAAATGATGAGCTGAACTTTCGCAGCAATTTCCAGTAATGTTTCACTCGATGGATTAAAAATCGGAGCATGTGGCAAGAAACTATGGATGTTAAACTACTGAAAACCAGTTTAGGATTTGAAAATCGGGCAATATTTACGGATTTATGAGCATTTTCTGAAAATTCATTCAACTCAATGTAACTTCGTGTAGAAACAAAATTCCGATGTACCTGTTGCTGGGGTAGCCAGGGAAAGGTCACAGGTACCATATATGGTAAGGTCATTGAAATCCAGTGAATGAAACATTGGTGGCAAGTCCATTTTTTACAGGGGAGTTTTTTCCAATCTGCCGGGATATTTAGTGCAGTATTGTCCGTGGTGATTGCACACACCCACTGGCCCAATTTGCGCGGTGTCAAAAACATCCCTTTTTAAAAAAATAAAATAAATACTTTCCCTAATAACCACACCCACAGGATTTTAAGTATAGTGGGTTAAAAGAATGACTGAAATATCTGTGTAAAAATTATGTTGTTACATGTTTTTGAATTTTTTAAATCATAAGTTGAAAAATGGCTTCTCAGCATAGATTTGCTATTGCTGTGCACTGACGTGCACGGCAGAATGTATATGCATGCACTGTGATCAGCCTACTCATAGGCCCGAATTCACAAAGGAGGTTTGTCGACAAACCTAGGTTTTCGTGCGTCATATGACGTGTTTCGACGCGTTTTTACAACGCGTCAAAACGCGTCATATGACGTACATAAACCTAGGTTCGTCGACAAACCTTCTTTGTGAATTCGGGACATAGAGTTGTACCTCATGACGCTGTTGGCGTTCTTGACTTCATACTTGAATTCGATGACGCCCCCTCTTGACACTTCATGCGTTGTCAGTGTATGCGGCGGTTCACGGTCCTTTAGGTAGAATGACTTGGGAATTTTGCCACCCACTCTTATCTACACGCAAGAATATTAAGAGCTACGATGTTGAATATGAAGCATGAAAGCCACATAAATACAGACAATACAAACTATTTATAACATTTCACTAAGAAAATGGAGACAAAAATAAAGTTATCAGTTGCTCGATTTCAAAACCATGAGAATGATTTTATAACTTCTGAAGCAGGAAATATGAGTAACGTATTGACTGTATATAGGTAGAGTAACATAACATGTTCGAAATGGAAATCACGACAATTCAAATCAATCCAATTAAAATAGTTGTATGAATACACCCTCTGTTATTATTTAACATGTCTTTTAGAGTAGATCGTGTTCATGCAAAGTTGATTATATATCATTGGGAAAATGGATTCCTGTATCAATTCGAACATGAAACATTAATTGAAAGCTATAAACATAAATAAACGTGTACAGGTCGTACACTTAGGTACTGTAAAAATATGCTTTTTATATTAAAGCAAAGTAGAGTAAATTTGTATAGTAGCTGCGATATGTGAATGGACATATTATTATTATATATTATTAAAAGATTATTTTGATTCACCAGTGAAGTACACATCTCGTTACCATCAGGATCTGTCTTGGTTCCTCCCCAGTAAACCGGGAGCTGATCAGGGTCTATCTGCTTCAACAAAACCTCCTTCCAATTACCTAGAAATGAAGCAGAAAACCACATTCATGTTACCCCCTTTTTTCCTACTCTCGGAGCTTCTTCCGTTTGGTTCTAACAAATTGAGTAACATTTTATACCTTCCCCAAATCGAACTGCACCTGTCATAGTTCAAGAGACATACACACACCCCATCCTTTCATTTTTATCTTATTTCACACCGTATTTTTGTGATAATTCTCATCAACTAAACTAAGATTAAATTCATTAATGTTTAAGAATTCAAAGCTGAGATTCTTACTTCCTAAAACCTGGATTTTCTTTCTGGTGTCCTCACGGAGGAAAGGCTTGACTAATGAATAGGTCACCGGGAAGATCTTGGGTGCTCGAATGATGAAGAGACGGTAGATCAACTCTGGATAATGCTGCTCAGCAATTACAGCAGTCTGTCATAGTTAAGGATATACCTTATCATATACAATTTGTTTGTTTTTTCTTCAAAATATACTTTTATTTCTGTTTTAGCATGGTTTTACGAGACAGGACAGTTTAACTTTAAGGTATTGAAGGCATTAAGCAATTGGATCCTGTAGCAAGTGGGAGTAGATCAGAAGCATAGTATGGGCAAAAACATCATAGGGAAAACTTGCAATATAGAGGGGACTGGTCTTACTCGATGAAAGAAATACAAATAAGCATAATTATCATTTGGAGGAGATGGGGTTCGAGGTGTCATGGAGTCCTCTCTCCTTTTTTCCTCTCTCTTTCTCTGTTTTCATTTTCCCTCCCTTAATTTTTCGCCATTTGGTGGGGCGTGTCCCTAGTAGCTGAGGATCAAAGCTTACCAAAGTGCACTACACGCGCACAGACTTGGTTTTGGAACCATAGATTTGTTTTTATTATTAATCGTCCCACCATGTTATGAACGTAGAAAATATGGAATATGATTATGGAAACATATTATCCATAACAATTCATTCAGCAGAGATGTTATTAACCAGGATACAATTTTGTATGGTAAAAGATGGTAACATTTGCATGCCTGCCTTGATGAACATATCAATAGCCGGTTTCCATAGATGATGTACCCCAAGGTTCTCCATGTCAAAGATCATCAAAGATCCCTCAGTATGCTTCAACCCTCTCTGTAATAATACACAAATGTTGGTAGTCAAGGGAACACGAATACACACAACATTTTAGATGAAGATAACCTATAATCATAGTCACAATTTGATAACACTTAATACGACGTTTCTAAGCACTTTACAATGTGATTGTAATTATCATTACCTATGTTAATATAATCTCGGTGGTAATTTAGCGCATGCACCAGTAATTAAACAGCTATTAAAATGCAATGCTTGGACTTTTCATTTCGCATTTGACTTTATACGATGCCTGCCTCAGTCATTGACACAGTCTTGCGTTAACAAATGACGCATTGTATATACAACGGGCACAAGGGGTGATATTAGGAGTAGATCTCATACCTGTTCAGAGAACCGCTTGTGACTCCTGAACTGGTATTCAATTGAATGGATGTAAGTCTTCAGAATGTCACTGGCCTTCGCCGAAAATAAGACTCCTTGAATAAAAAATTATTACAAATAAAGAAAGATATAATAAACAATAATAATAATACAATATTTATATAGCGCATAATAAACATAAGTTTCTCTATGCGCTGTACAAGCATAATAACGAGAAATATAATCACATAAAAGAAATCAACACAGAGAAAAAATAATGATATCTTTCCTTATTTTTACATGATTTTATGTATTAATCGAAATGTAAGTATAGATGCCAAAATATCTGTAGGCACTGACAGCGAAAATATAAATATAAATGAACGAAACCTTGCTGTAAATTACCACACACACACACACACGCACACACACGCACAAACGTGCACACACGCGCGCACACACATACACATACCCACGAAACAAGAAGCATACGAAAAATAAGACTTATCCACTCGGTCAGAATACTAGCTAAAATTCTTTCCTAGTTGTGCTCATTCCTCAGCTGTTCCTCAACTGAGTTAAATTGTTTGGCAGGAATCAGTTAATTGTAGATTCTTGAACATTCAAATCAATTTTGATTGATTCTTGAAAGAAATATTGATGATTATCAAAATTCAAAATCGAATTTATCTCAATGAATACCTTTAGGATCAAAGTTTCCAACAGGTGATATGTAGATAGCATGACCCTCTTTATCCAACCCACACACTCCGCCGCACCAGTACTTCTCGAAAACCTGAAATGTAAAGTATTGTGTCAATATTCTGCAAATATCGATCAAATCTATTGCCTATTGTATCTGATTGTTGAAGAGGAATGTCCATCATGGTACATACCACGTTTCAATATGATTTAAAAGTGTGGGGAAACCAGATGAGTGATATTTTGAGGAAATTCCATCCAAGAAAGTTATGAAATCCGATATATTACACAATAAAGTAAATAATTCCCTTGTAAAAACAAAAATGTGTATTTGCAGGGCACACCCCTACCTTTACCATCGGATGGCCAAAAAGGGTAGGGAAGGTGTTTTTTTCATTGCAGTACGAGAAAATACTTTTCAAAGCCTAGATGTTACTGGCTTCCCAACTCTCACTCTGTTATTCTCAAGATGAACATTTTCTCCATTGAACAAAAAGATAATGTTTAAATATGAGCAATGGGGTTTTGTTAAGAGATATCCAAATTGCATCCATCTCTTAATTTGATAAAAATGGTCCCTGATAAAAAATACTGTACGAGTTCGATCTGACTTCCTTAAGAATATACGCAAACCTAAGAAATACAAATTAGAAGCGGCATAAGACCTTATTAACGCCTTATGGCAAGATATTAATCTAAATTTACCATACTCCACTCAGGTGAAGTAAATGGGTGCCTGGTTGGATGATTGTAGGGCCCTCAGGGAGACATATTCTTATTTTGTAATTATTGCTATTATTATTATTATTATTATTATTATTATTATCATCAATATTATTGTTATCATTACCTCTGGGATCTTGTACCAATCAAGAATGGTGCTGACTTTATTTTCCTCTCTCCACTTGATATCCTAAAACAAAATAGAAATTGAAAAGCTAAAAATTATACAGTAAACAAAGGTTAACTGTTTGCAAGCAAAAACAAAAACAAACAAACTAAAAATATAATTTTTTTTTTTTTTGGTAGTCACTGGCTCATAAAGCATTAGTTTACGCTCATACTTTGACAACTAGACATATTTAAATGGGAATGACACAGATGAATAAAGAAAACATGCATGTTTTAATGTGAATGAACATTATTTTACATAACTTTTGATAGTACTAACTTACCATCCTTAACATCTTCTCTGTTCTTTTCAGGTCAAATTTCCTTGCTGTTAGGGAGTAAAACATAGAGTTGATCATTTTGGTACTGCGAAAAGTAACTGGAGCGAATTCCCCCCTAAGTTTTTACGTTTTGATTTTGTTTTGTAAGGGTAAAAGCATTGCACTTTCTTCTCAACAATGTTTGTTCGATCATGGGCTAGATGGGACTAGATAGCCCGACCGCCTTGTTTTTAAGGGGGGGGGGTGGAGTTGGACGGGGTTCTGGGAACTATACCCGCCGGTTGTTAGACTGATACAAATTTTGCGGAAAAATAGATGGTCTAGGTAATTAGTGTTAGGGATCTAAATTGAACATGCTTAGTGAAACACTTTTGGGATATACTCACGGCCTAAATACTTACTACGACATCATCCGAATTATAAGAGAGGAAAGGAAGGAAGGGGGTGAGGGGAGTGGGGGGTTCAAGCATCAATCTATCTCCATGATGGGGGATGCAATTTCATGAATAATTGTTTAACGCTCGATACAACAGACACATAGTATATTCCAATATAATTTACCATGTTTACGGAGGCACAAATACTAAATACGGTACTCTGCTGCAGTTCATTGTGGTATATATTAAATACTATTATTTTCACAACCTTTCTCCACCAGCAATTTCCCAACTGTTATGGAAGATGATGTCCTTGTACTTGAATTACTATAATTGATCTTGAATTCTTAATGTCAGTGGGGGGGGGCACACTATGCACCCCGCCTTCATGGTCACATGCTTTAGGGGGAGGGACAGGGCAATATACTTACCCCTAAGGAACTTCAAGAGTAAGACATCGTCATGCTCTGGCTTAATAACGTCTGAAACATTTTCCTTGAACTGAGTAAAAAGAAATATGACAGGGAAATTAAGCTACCGCATTGTTCGTGACAACATTAATCTTTAATTTAATTTATCAATACAACACAACATTTGATTCTGGCATTCGATTGTCTGTCTTAACAAGGTGAACTTTCCATCACAGGACATTGTTTTCTCGTTGTTAAAATATCATAATTTCAACACTGAATCACTTTAACAGTGAGGAGGCGCGTTGGCTCAGTCGATAAAGCATCTGCCTGTCGAACCAAAGATCATGGGTTCGAATCCATACCAGGCGGACGCATGAAGCCTGCGTTGTGTGTTAACGTGCCCCTCCCCTGTTTTGTGGACGCAGGTTAAGTTAAGTGGAAAACACTCTGTCCCTCGTATAGGACGTTAAATGCACTCTAAGTGGACCTTTAAACGAACGAAGGTCCATTAAGTGTATAACAAGGCATGTTTATGATATCAAAGTGTGATGAAAACAAAGGATTCTTTACCTTTCTCAATTTCTCCTTCTGGCTATCTGAAAGGTTACCCGGGAAGCCGCTCATCTTGACCTTGAAATTGGCAACACTCCGTACGGAAAGCTTGGACGACTAGGTTCGCTTCCTTCAAATGCTCTTCTCATGTATACACTCTGTATTTTCATTTGGACGCTTGGATCACAGACAGCTTACCATTTCAAATGCATAGACCATCAATGACTCTATCAACAACTTTTCACAAAACTCTGAACTACAGGATCGAAAAACATGGAAGCAGACAGAGGCAAGACCAAGTCCTTGTTGGAGGTGTGTCGCGATGCACTTCTTATCATAACAGATCATTAAAATCTTACAATCTGGTGCTCTTGTACTCTAGGGCTTCATATATGTTTACCATAACGTCAGATTACGCCAACTGGTATCTGTAATAATCGTACGCCAGATGTAATTATAACTGATGGAGGAGGTCAAAGTCCATCACAGAGGACTGCTCTTTACACCTAACACATCGAAGGGAGGAAAATAAGCAACAAAGTTGAAGTGGGGTGAAAGATTTCAATCTTGGAGATATCGGAATGATTGGTGTCCTGCAGGGGCGAAGCTAGTCTATTTTGGAAAGGGAGGGGTTCCAGACCGAATGTGTTACATTTGTAACATCATCCAGCATGTACCAACGGAATATTTAAAAAAAAAAATCATACAGAAAGAAAGAAAGAAAAAGTGGTTTTGCAAATTGCTGACAAGGCTATAAGGATGTCCAGAAAAAGGGGATGCGCACCCCTCATTCGCCCCATCACCCTTTAACCCTCCATAACAGAGACACCTCTGGGGCTCTATGATTGACTCTGGTGCCACGCATATCTTTCTTATTATCGTCCCCCTTATATAATTTTGTTTGGTTGATATCCTCTGAAAAAAGGTATATGAGGTTACTGGTCAAAGGTATAGGTACGTATAATGCACTTACACATAAAAAAAGCTGTACAATCAAAAGTAGTGGCGCAACTATTGAGGGACGTGTCCTCCTCCCCCCCCCCCCCACATCGGATGGCGAATTAAAAAAAACGAGAAAGCGGAGAAATATAGAGAAGAAGAAAGAGGGGAGAGGGAATGAAACGTGAACAAGAAATAGATAGGACCCCTACCACTCCCTCCCATATGTTGTGGCCTTGTTCATTTTTCTTTCATCCACCTGGTAATATGACAAATGCCCCCTGATGTTGGTGCACCTTACATACAACTAAGCAATTCCACAATTCATTAACCAAATTGCCCATTACTTATGTTTCCTTTCAGTATCATAATCATATTAATTCGTTAATTAGTCGTGGCACGTCACTAGTATACTGACTTAAACAAAGGGGTGTATCCAGGACTTTGTAAAGAAGGGGGTAGGAGGATATATTTCAGATATTTCTATCAAGAAAATCATATAAAAATAGAGTATTGGTCTCCTCATGGATTGTCTCCTCAAGTTTGTTTTGGGTAAAAAAAGAAATTGAAAAAAATGGAGCACATATTTTGATTGGTTAACGATTGCGAATATCCCTATTAATACGAACATAAGTACACGGTACACAAATTATTATCAACGTATGTAAACGACTGCTACTTACCCTAAACTGGATTACAGTTATTCTAATGCTATGTGAAACTACAGGCATGCCAAATATATGGTATTTCTATGAATCTCCTACCCCCCTCCATCTCCACCCACCTTGAATGTCTCTGTCTCTCTCTCTCTGTCTCTCTCTCTCTCTCTCTCTCTCAAACTAAAATAAATATGATTAATTTTGTTGAAATCAAACCCGGACATCTCTCTGTCTCTCTCTGACTGTGTGTGTGTGTGTGTGTGTGTGTGTCTCTCTCTCTCAAATCTAAAATAAATATGAATAATTGTTTTGATTTAAAACCCGGGCATATTAAGATTATCATAAATCAAACGAAAATCTATCATGGACAGACAGCGTAAAATGTGTACATTATGGGGGTATGTCATTCTGTGATGTTTGAGTCTTACATTGTTGTGTTACTATTTTTTTAATAAATGTTATTCATTTACAATGTTTGATATGTCCGTTTTGGTATTTTGAATGATTTTATCCTTCCTGTAGTTATTTTAGATAGAAAAGCGTTATTCATTTGTGTGTTTTTAATGTTGATTGTGCGATCTCTTATTATATTTCGTTGCTATAAAAGTTTTACAGGTTAGTGTATTTTCCCTCCTTTAACCTTTGTTCTTATATTTATACAAGTTATTTGAAATTTCCCCAAATTTGGAACTTTTTTGATCTGTTAAAGGTACTATGTCCCATTTGCAGGCCAAAAAAATGAAAAGGTTAATTTCCAACGGCATCTGAAAGATAATACTAATTTAGAAATCCCCTTAAAAAAGGGGGGCTTGAAAATGTCTTTAAGTTGGAAAATAACGGCTATTCGTTGTCAAATGGACTTAGGAGCTATAGAGCCAATAAGTAATAGTCTTGATTTTCAGACCATTGTACCGCATGGTTGTACGTTTTATGCTGCGCAAAGATTCAATCAGTTTAATTTTGGCCATTACAAGAAGTGGGTTATTGATGTAGACAAAATGCTCATGTACCCTTTACAGCTCATTTTATGTATGTATGTACCAAAGAAGGAAAAAAGCCAGTCAGTCACTCAATAGTGTCTGACAGTGAAGTCTAGCAAGTAAACGGGTTTTCTTGCATAATTTGAATATTCGGACACTGCTAACATTTAAATTTCACAGATAGGACATACATGACATATTCATAATTCCTGCAAAGTTCTACAGCATTTGAGGTTGGCTGCAAAAGGGACATAGTATCTTTAAGTAATAATGCTTTGATTTGTATTATTTGTTCTCTAAGGTTGTATAATTTTATCAATTCTTATACCATCACTTTTAATGTTCTTTTATTTGAACTACATGTACATGTATTAGTATATCAATATTTTTCAATGTTTTCGATTTATCTATTTTGTTATGTTTGACACGGCCCCAACAAAATCCAGTATTGTCACTTTGTGGACTTTAACCATGTATGAGTAGTTAAAGATCAAGAGAAGGATAGCTCTCGCTAAATCTGCATTTTCTTAGTTAGGCAAAATTCTGACAAATCGCACAATGCGTATGAGGAACAGAATAAGGGTACTGAATTGTTACATTTACCCAATACGTATGTATGGTAGTGAAACATAGATTAAGCCTCTGATACAAAAAAGTGTTTGGAAAGTTGCGAAATATGGTTTTTAAGAAGAATGATGAAAATCCCTTGGACTGACAAAGTTAGTAATGAGGAAGTTCTTGGACGAGCTGGAGTGCAAAGGAAAATGATAGGTGAGATGTTGAAATTCACGGGTCACATTACACGTAAAGGGAAAATTGTGGGAAGAATTAGGTGTAGAGGAAGGAGGGGACACTTTGGATGGACAGTCTGCAGAAATTGTTGGAAGAGAGAGGAGTAAAAGAACTGGGAATGGTGCGAATAGAGAGGGCTAGGAACTGAGGGTTGTGGATCAGCATGATCTCCAAAGTCAATCGATATGGCACTTAGAGAGAGAGAGAGAATAGATAAATTCAATCCAATTCAATTCAATTTAACCAACATACCAACAGACCTAACAAAGCAATACAAATTTGGAGTATGTTAAATAGAATTGTGAAATGCTCAAGAAAACAAAGGCAAAACGTAAAACAGAATATATCGCATTTACACTCGATGAAAATTAGTACAATAACATCACAGGATATTGGTAATTGAACATATCGATACTTGAAAATTGCCAAGATAAAAACCAAGAATAATAGCCACAGGCCGTAAAGTAATCGTTTCTTGAAATAATAAGATACCTAAGCATGAAATCATTTTGATTGAATCCTCGAGAGCTGAATACCACAGTTCTTTGTTTGTTCTATATTAAGCATCGTCACTTTTTTATCTTATTTTTGTTCACTGATCACGTGATACAATTAACAAACTGATCACATGTCTTAACCGACGCTTCATTTCATGTTGCATCTCACGGTGTGTCACAAGCTTGACTCTTGTCTCATTCGAACTTAAAGCATCTTTGACTCAGCACACGTTACTTTGTGAGGATTGATTCCTGAAATGGAATAGGATCAACGTTGATTAGGGTCATCGAGAAAAGCGAATTAAACGATATTTGACGTGCTGAAGAAGCTTGAGAAAGGTCGGTTTGATTAGAACAATCTTGAACCAAGTCCGCTGATGAAGGACCTAATGTTAAGCAAGTCAAGAGCACAGTTGAAGGAACTACTGAATATTAATTGCTGCGGATATCTCTCTGATGCAGTCCAGGACTTGGCCTATCGACCTTCTTGGGAAGCAAAGAAAGACCATCCAGTCAACTCTTGGATCAGCTTGATTGGCCAAAGGTTGAAATGGTGCTTAAATAACTCCACAATAATACATCAAGTGGTGATATTCTAGGTATGTGATGCAAATATACTTTCTTAGCAGTCAACTAAAACAAACAAGCACATTTTGAGAAGGCATCAAACACGGTTTCTACAGCACCCTCAAAGACTTCATCCTTCTACCTTGGTTTATTTCTCTTTACGATAGACCTGGGCTTCGTTTTAAGAACAAAAAGGCTGACTCGTCGTAATTATTTTTAGGGACCGAGTACTACTTCGATTTTCCTTCAATTTTCTCGCATCAATTCAGTATCAGCGACCTGTTGTTTGGAACTCATGATGGCTGTGTACGCTCATGCAATAAGCTTCGTAGTACTGTGTGGATTCACTTTGCAATATGGTGTGGTGATGGATCACATCAACATAACTCTTAAACATACGTGCTTGGAAAACTCGAGGTACCATAGCGCCAATTGCTCATATCGCGGTCTGACATCGGTTCCCCGGAATCTTTCACACGACGTGCGTTCCCTCAACGTTTCTGATAATAACATCTCTATGCTCTTGGATAAATCGTTCGTTAACTATACACAGCTAGAAACTTTAGACGCTGGTTATAACTCCATCTACCTTTTTGAGAATGAAACATTTCATGCTCTCTTGCTACTTAAGGTATTACGGCTCCATCGCAACAGTATCAGTGTCCTACCCATTTCCCTCCTGAAGAAGAATTGTCATCTATCCGTGCTGATCCTACATCATAATAGACTCAAGGGAATTCCTCGCATCTTTGGAAACAATCTGCAAATTACTCAGTTTGCAAAAGATGGGGAAGACGCATGCGGATGTAAGAATTTGTCACTTTTTGATTTGTCTTTTAATACAATCAGTTCACTTCAGCAAGGACATTTTGTAGCTATACGGAACTGCTTCTTCGATAAATTCAACTTGAATCCTAACCATATAACGAGTCTCCCACGTGCCGTTTTCACGGATCTACCAGCAGTACATTTACTCATCAATAATATATCATTGGCTAAATTCCACGCCGAGTCCTTTCTGGGTAACAAAGCAATAGCAAAGGTGCCAATAACCTGGTCGGGCATAAAATCTATTGTACCCATGAATACATCGGAAATACCAAGAGATCTTTTTCCTGGTATAACAAAACTTTATCTATCACGCAACGAATTGATAACTATTCCAAAGTATGCCCTGGATGGTTTTGAAAAACTCCAGGTACTAGACATTGGAAGAAATCAATTATCAAGTCTTTATAACGGTTCATTTTGTGGATTGAAGTCGCTGATTGATTTGAATCTATCTGTCAACAAAATTACGTCGCTTCCACGAGGATCTTTTGCTTGCGCCGAAAAGCTTGAGAGCATTAATTTATCACTTAACTACATTGCTGTATTAGATCCTCAATGGTTCGACGGAAACCACCGTCTCAGCACTTTGAGATTATATCAAAGCAACATTCATGAAATCAAAACTGTACCATGGAACGCAACAAATCTTCAAACTCTTAACTTAGCCTTTAACAACCTTAATTCCGTGAATAACAATACGTTTGTTGGTTTAAAAAATCTAAAATGTCTTGACCTTAGCAGGAATCATAATCCTCTCGATATATCCGTTGATGCTTTTGAAGAAACCAGTTCTTTAGAAAAGATCATAATGAAAGATTTAGTCAAATTCACCATGACAGGTTCTTTCAGAAACATGCATCAACTAGTATTCCTCGATATGTCCTATCTTTCTAGTCGCTTAGAAATTACTTCCCATGACCAATTTAGTCATACGTCGGCGTTGAGGATTCTAAACTTATCCAGAACTAAAATCAAAGCCGAAGATCTAGTCCAATTTAAAAGCAATAGATCATTGTTTTCAGGACTGGTCTCGTTGCGCACCCTAAAACTGCCACATAACTTATTTGATGATTTCCACCACGTTCCTAACGCATTTACCACACTTTGGAATCTTCATGAGCTAGATCTGACTGACTGTCAAATTACACAAATTGACTCGGGAATATTTAGGAATCTCACGTCACTAACAGATCTCTTGTTGGCCAAAAACTTGATTAAAATCATTCCCGCAAAAGCTTTTCAGGATGTACAGAAGTTACGTAACCTGAATCTAGCATCTAACTATATTACAGTTATCGAGAAGCAATTATTTTCCAGAACATCCAGTCTCCAGTATCTATATCTTCAGAATAATCAAATCTCCACGATAGATTCTTTCACACTATTACCAACAAGTCTAAAGGTGTTAATCATTGCTAACAATCCCTTCACATGTACCTGCCAACTTGCGTGGTTCAGGGAATGGCTTGACAAGGTGAATACAACAATTGATAAAAGAAGTGAAATTCGTTGCTCTAGTACTTCCTTCAAATCGCTAAGGAATCAGACTATATGGTCGTTCCATCCTAAAGATTACTGCGGAGTCAATATCTATCTTATTGTTGGTGTATCTTTGGCAATCGTGACCGTTCTGTCTCTAAGTATCCTCATGTACCAAAAGCGATGGTGGCTGAACCACAAACTATTTCTCTTAAAGTTGGCCATCCTTGGGTATCAAGAAATCACTGAAAATCAAGGTCCTGAGGACTACGAGTATCAGCTTAACCTCATGTTCCGTGAAGATGATGAGTGGTGGATTAACGATTGCATGAAGCCATTCCTGCAGGGGAGGATGCCACACCTGAGCATATCGTTTTCGGGGATAGAGGTCTTCACCCAAGGTCTTTCTACTTAAACGCCATCTACGACGTCATCGAGAGCAGCTACACGTGTAAAAAGATTGAACTGATAGATCTAAATAACATGATAAGAAATGTGCCGGGGAAGTATTTGATTCTAGGCGACTTTAATAGTCACAATCCTCTATGGGGGAGCAACAAATTAGACACAAACGGTAGAACTGTGGAGTCTTTTATAGACAATAATGATTTGGTTTTATTAAATGATGGATCTCCTACAAGGTTAGACCCATATTATGGTACATACTCAAATCTGGATTTGTCCTTAGTATCGAAAGAATTAGCACGTAATACAGAGTGAAAAGTACTATCCAATAATTTTGGCAGTGATCATAATCTGGTTTGCTTAAATTTTAAACATGTGTACAATAGACCAGGGGGTGAGAATGTGGGACAGAGATGGTCTTTTAGAAAGGTAAATTGGGAAGAGTATAGAGAAGAAATTGAAGAGGCATTGAGAAAAGAAGGATATGAAAATCTTGGTGCAGAACTAAACATTCAAGGCAGATACAATGTGATTGTTAAGGTGATCAAGGAAACGTCGAACAAGTGCATTCCGCGTGTGCAGATTGCCAAGAGAAGAAAAGTAAATCCCTGGTGGAACAATGCCTGCAAGAAGGCGGTGCAAGAGAGAAATCGTCTTAAAAACAGGTTAAGAAGGTATTATGATCTAAATGATGTTAAGAAATACTTAAAGAAGAAAGCTGTCGCTCAGAAGGTAATCAGGAGAGCTCAATATGATTATTGGTTAGAGTACTGCCGTAGAATGAATAGATTTACAGACATTGGGAAAGTCTGGGAACAGGTTAAAAGAATGCGGGACAGTACAATGAACAAGCACATCTTTCACAATCTATTTGTAGACGGAAATATCTTGAAAGAATCTGAGGAAAAAGCAAATGCAATGGCAACCTATTTTAAATCGGTTGATGAATCACTTTCCGTAACTAAAAATGAAAACGAAAATATCTTGTACAATAATTCTTCAACAAATGATGATGATTGTATCAATGATGACTTTAACATGAGTGAAATGGGGAATGTTTTAAAGGAGATGAAAAACTCCTCATCCGGTAAGGATGATATTTATTTAATTATGATTAAGAATTTGCCAAACAAGGCACTCGTGTATTTATTAAACTTGTATAATGACATTTGGAAAATCTCACTTTTTCCACATCAGTGGTATGAGGTTATTCAAATACCAATCTTGAAATCCGGAAAAGATCCGACTCAAGTGACCTCTTATAGGCCGATTTCGTTGATATCAACATTCTCTAAAATTATGGAAAAAATGATAAAAAATCGCCTGACGTGGTTTCTAGAAAAAAACAGACTATTAAATCCTATTCAATCTGGCTTCCGCAAATATAGGAATGTCAAAGATCACTTAGTGAGATTGGAGACGGACATACATAACCCTTGAAAAGTAAAAAATATACCGTAGCGGTCTTTCTTGATTTAGAAAAAGCATATGATTCGCTATGGAAAACAGGTCTACTAAGAAAATTATCTATCTTAGGCATTGGTGGAAAAATGTTACTTTTTATAAAAGCATTTCTATTGAGTAGGATTTCTAATGTGAGGATAAATAACTATATGTCTCGCCACTACACGTTAGAAAATGGAATCCCGCAAGGAAGTTCATTAAGTCCTTTATTATTTACTTTGATGTTAAATGATCTCAAGATAAATGTAAGTGATGTTAAATTATCTTGCTATGCTGATGACATTGCAATCTGGTGTTCAAATAAGGATTTAGAGCTGGCCCGCAGGAAATTACAAGAGGCCCTGCATGAGCTTGAGATATGGTGTTGGACGTGGAAGTTAAACGTTTCCCCTACCAAATCTGCAGTATTAGTCTTTACCAACAAACAAAAGAAAGATATTCTTCTACAAATAAAAGGACATAATCTGCCTATATGCGAGCAGTATAAGTTCCTTGGTGTGAGGTTTGACTCCAATTTAACTTGGTCTGTCCATATAGATTCTATCATTGATAAATGTAAGAAAAGAATAAACTTGCTACGTTGTGTCTCCGGCACCCCCTGGGGAAGTAAGTATGAGATTTTGATGATGATTTATAAAGGACTTATCCTATCCATTTTGGACTATGGGAGTGAAATGTATGATTCTGCTTGTATATCTTTAACAAAAAAACTTGACTCTATCCAATACAGAGCCTTAAAAATTATTACAGGCACAATACACAATGTGTCCTTGGAGGCTTTACAAGTTTTGACCGGGGAGCTGCCTCTGAGATATCGTAGAAGGTTGTTAAATGATAACTTTCGAGTTTATTTACTGTCTAGTACTTTAAACCACCCAACAAAAGAAGTATTGGGTGATGACTATGATTTAAATAACTTAGAATGGAAGATAGGAGAAGGACCTTTTAAACTGCGATCCTTTAGAGACGAAGTAGTGGTGTAAGGGCAAACCAACTTATTGCCGAAAATCCCAGAATGGCGGTTAGCACGACCACAAGTGTCATGGCAAAGTGCAAAAAAAGGAAATGCCTCCATTTGAAATAAAATCGATTGTTCTAGATAGCATTGGAAATTCATGGAATGGGTTTTTACATATATATACAGATGGTTCTAAACTCGAGGATGGGAAGACAGGAGCCGCATTTTATGTGTCTCATTATAATGTGGTGAAATTTTTTAGATTATCCCATGTCTGTATTATGAGAGCAGAACTAGTGGCCATACTAATGGCACTAGAGTGGATTAATACATTTATTGAATCCTCTTCGGTGGTAATTTTTAGCGACGCTTTGTCAGCTTTACAAATGATCGATTCATACTTTATTAGATGTGCTATTGTAAATGAAATTTTATCCATAAGTAATATTTTGCAGTTTAAGGATGTTTGTGTTGCTTTTGAATGGATTCCGTCACATTGCGATATTAGGGGCAATGAGATCGTAGATCGGGCTGCCAAAAAAGGAGCCATGAAAAGGTGTATAGACATAGTTATACCAAATACAAGAAGTGAATTGGCAGCCTCTCGTTTGATCCATTATAACAAATTATGGCAAGCAGAATGGGACAATGCAGAACACGGTAGATTTTTATATGCTTTGCATAGCGACGTTTCAAAGCCCATACATAGACAAGGCCTATCTCGCAGAGAAGAATGCTTGATACAACAACTAAGAGTAGGTAACTGTAGTTTAAATTATTACCTTTTTCAAATTAACCAACACGATACTGGTCTTTGTGAAGTTTGTCAAGAAGATGAAACAATTAAACATTTTATTTTCTATTGTACAAAATACGAGAAAGATAGACGTCTCTTAAAAGAAAGGATTAAATTGAACAACCCCAATCTGAAACAATTATTGATGTCTAACCCAATTTTTACTCGTGAATTATTGGGTTACATATACGATACTAATCGTTTTAGATAGCTTTTAAAGCTATCAGGGATCCCCTTAACTTATGTCGATCCTGTAATAATATATAAAATGAAGTATTTGCGGTTTTTCCATGAACAATTGCAACTAACTCCCATCTCGCCTTTTATGTGCATTTTATGCAATTTTAATATTGCAGCTTTTTTTTTTTTTTTTTTTTTTTTTTTTTTTTTTTTTTTTTTTTTTTATAAAACCATATCACTATTAATTTCATTTCACCAAGGAAAGTCGCTCGTGGGCTTGATTTCCGAAGCCCACGCCAAAGCTATACACGAAATTGACTGGCGCAAATAATCTTTGAGATTGAAGAGCGCCATCTAAACGAAGAACCAACCAACCAACCAAGACGGTATTGTTGCTTAGCAACCAGTCCGTGGAGGATACCTGGTTCATGACCAAACTCCGTATGGCCGTGGAGCATGTGAATGACACCAAGTTGGAGAAGGCCATCCTCATATTCCTCGAAGACATCGATGATGACCACCTACCGTATCTTGTAAGGCTGTTGCTGAGTCGGAACAAACCTTATTTGCTGTGGGTGGTTGATGATGTAGATGGACAAGTACTCTTCTGGGCAAAGTTTGAGAAGAGCATGAGGGCTAACAGGGAAATGAATAATGTAATTCCAGTTTAGTAACAGATCAAACAAACGTGGCTTCTTACACTTGTATGGAAGATCGCGTGTCATGGCGTGTGGTTGTAACTGGACGTGCGTTGTATATAAACATGTAGGCTAATCCGATTTGACATTCGTCTTGACAATTATGTTTGTCTCATTTAAATTTACTTCATTTCAAAACTGTGAAAATGCATGTAAGTTTTTCTACAAGGAGGTATTGCAAAGAGCTCACACTTCACCCCCCCCCCCCCCCCCCCCCTCAGGATGATATTTTATTTTTGGAGATGAAATAGTTTGTACTTTGTCAGAATACAAAAGGAACTAGTAGGCTACCACTTCTGAGAAGAGAAAAAACTCCCTAGAGAGAGAGAGAAAGATTATTATTATTAAAAAAGAAACAAAGAAAGACTGGTGGGATAGAGGACTGGGTGGCTGCTTCTTTCAAGTGTATTTAGTAAAATATTGAATATCACACATTTCTAAGGCCTCCCATTTTGAAAAAATAAAAATTGAAAGTATCAAAGCATATCGATGTACAGTCAACGCATGTATGTGGGGGAATGGAATTTCGAAACACATATTTATTCTAGTTGATAAAAGTGCAGTTCTTGATTTATGTCATGAAATTATCCGTTATGTTGATGTTAATAAGCAAAATTTATGACCTATTGAAAGCTTTCGATACCTTTCAACTCAAGTAAACATCTGATCCAAATGTTGTCTTTGGAATTATTATAATCTTTGATTTATGATATTTATAGTCGTTTAATAGTGTAATCGAAAGTCATGCAAAATGCGTTTTAATGGAACTTGTTTAATATTTCGATACCATACTTTATTGTCACTGACTATGTTGATGGATGTTTATCTCATAAATTGTTTCGGAGCTATCTCATTGACTTGTAAATAATTCACATAAATGTCTCTTTATGAACCCATACTCCATGGCATAGTATAGTAATAATGACTGCTATGAGAGATATAGTTGTTTTTATACGCTCAAGGGGAGGTTACATCGTGCTATCGCACCGAGGTGTGCCGAGGGTGATAGCACGATTTAACCTCCCCGAGAGCCTATAAAAACAACTTTGCCTCGAATATTAAAGCATTTTTGTCTTGTATATACCGAAAAGTGTCATAGAATACATGATCGACTTACCAATCATGGCAATCAAGTTTGTTTACGCTATCGAGACCTAGTCTTAATAGGGTGTCTGATCGCGCCACTCGAGTTTGTGTGCTAAAATCTGCGCTGTGTTTGTAGCAACCAAATTAATCGCACAAAAAAAATGTATGGTAGTCGAGCTCCGCACAAACTAGGTTGAATAACAGGTAATCCAACGGGGATCGCAGTACTCACACCTACCAGTCAAGAGTCTTTTGAAAAGTGTTTTCAAAAGACTATTGACTGGTTGGTGGGGCATGGCTAAAATCACGACTCCAATTTCGACCAATCAGATTTCTAAAGTGAGGTATATAACGTGACTTAAGGGAGAGTTCATCAAGGATAATAACTCCTTGGCGTCATAGGGTGTGGGGGAGGCGGGAGGGGGGAGGGGGGCAAAGGTTTTACTCGTAGTCGATGAATGAAGTGCGAGAGATCAAGGCTTTCAAAATTAATGACCGAGTTTTTTTAATGTTGCTATCTATCTATCTATCTATCTCTCTTTCTATATCTCTCTCACTCTCTATTTCCCTCGCTCGACCCTACCCCCTCCCCCTCACTCTCTATCACTCACCTTCCTCTTCCTCTTTCTCTCTCTCTCTCTCTCTCTCTTACCCTTTATGCTATGTGATTAGGGGCGGTGGCGTCCCATCGCAGCTACTCCACTGAAATCATATCAAAAGTATTAGTATAGTTTATTTCAGGGAACTTGATCTGAGTGAAGCAAGTGCATCTTGCATAAACAATTTATTTGTATCATATGATATTAAGGAACAGATCAAATTGATTTACTTCACATGAGAAAGATTCTTGTCAAATGAAATTTCTTGCAATGTAGACACCCAATGAAATTTCAGATACAACATTATGAAGTTTTCAATCTCTATTTGCGTAATAAGAAATTAAATCATGAACTGAACATTTTAACATAAAATGTCATCTGTATTTGTATTGCACTAATATTCGTCTTCTTGTATATACTTCTATTCCGTGTTTGTTACAATATGTTGAATATCTATCTGTTAATAATAATTACTATTTTTCGGTCAAAGGAACATAATAAAATTTCATCACGAATGCTAACAGATGATGTTTTTGGTAATGTGTAATTTGAATAAATGCATTACACTTCATACAAAGAGAAAGAGAGATATATAAGCAATGTGAATGCAAAAAAAAACTGGGAGAGTCGGGGGGAAAGAAGAAAGATGAAAAGCGACGCAAAGAGTAGGGGGACGTGTGGACATGAGAGAGAGAGAGAGAGAGAGAGAGAGAGAGAGGGGTGAGAGGGGGAGGGGAGGGGATCACTAAGAGCACCTGAATATACTGTACTTGGACCGAGACTACAATAAAGGTGCGTTAAATACTCGACTACGATCACTAGGCGAATTAATATCTTGTTTGGGCATCAGTATCAGTATGAAAAGGAACATTTACGAGAGAAAAGGGTCCATATTTTTTCACAATTATATTATCAGAACAAATTTAGTGGAAATTGTTTTATGTGCTTATTCTACCCTCTAATTAAAAAAGGACATTAGACGACGACTGAAATGTCTATAGTAAGTTGATAACAGCGATGTGTTTTGCCTGTTTTTCCTAATAACTTGTTATTATTATTGAATAAATATGCTTCTGAGCCCACAATTATAATATTAACTATTATATTCCACATACTAAGAATCTTGTTCTACGATTGGTCAAAAGTAAATCACGTGATGAAAGATAGTTCGCCCATTATTGATGGGAGAAGCAAAAAGTTCGTTACACTGTGTAGATAGTACTACTATCTACACAGTGCAACGCACTTTCACTGAAGATAGAGGTACTATCTACAAAGGGCAACGCACTTTCACTGAAGATTATCCAAAAGCGCACTAAAACAGGCGCAATTAAGCGCGCATTACCAATGAGCGCAATTAAAGCAAACACATGCGCGCACCGTACCCTCAAGGGGTTGGGTTAAACTTTTAGCTTTTTTGGTGTGAATTTGGGCCTGGTGTCTTTTATGTAGATGCATACACGTCCTTTTCTTTTTGTAGTTAAAATGTTTTAGATGTGGAATATAAAGCAAATAATCACCTTTTGTTTTCAAGCGATGGCAAACTATCACTTCCTCGTTGATCAGAATGTATACGCTATCTTTCCTCAGCTTCGCTTCGGAAAGATAGCTACATCCAGATCGCCTCGAAAGTGATAGTTTGTCCCATCACCTTCATCAACGGTAGTTATTTGCTTACTATTCATATTGTAAACACACAATGCATTCACAATGTCCCCATTCATACCGAAACATTAGCTGCCACACACACATAAAAACACTTATCATGTAGTATAACAACCTCAAAACTGTTAGGATATTATTTTATATGCATTTCCTTTTAAAATGTGCCATACGAATAGACGTATGTTTATAAGTTTGTGTCTTGATGATGTAGATATACCCCCTAACGTGTAAAACTTGATAATCACCAATTGCTAAAATTAAAACACACAACAAAATTGCGTTCGATGATTAATTAACTCTGTTCACTTTGATGTGTATTCCATATGTATTGTAATTTGTAGGTTTATTTGCATTTTTAGGTTTGTATAGGATGTAATTGTATATCAGTCTATTTTGTGTGTTATAGCGCTTAGAGACTTCGGTGGTAAGCGCTTTATAAGTAACGTGTTTATTATTATTATTATTAACAAAATTATAGTTCCTATGTTAGAAATGTAATTGGGCAGTGTTTTGGCATGAATACAGATCCATCTGAAAGACAATAACGATGATGTATTAATCTAATCGTTAAGATCGATTTTGGAAAACTCCTCGCCCATCTCCTGAAAGTCAGGATCTACGTCACTGGGTTCCAGTAGCTCCAGCCAATAGGAGAGCTTCTTAGGTTTGGTCCAGCTTTCATTGTCGAACTTTGCTGCATCTGAAAATAACATCGACAAAAGAGAAGCATATGAGCATGTTAAAACAATGGAAGGAGAGACACGCTCTAAAGTAGATTAGTTTGACTTCGGCGGGAGATGGGTTTTCTGTTCATTTTCATATCACATTTCACATTTATCGTTACACAGTGTCAGTTTTGTTCGCGGGAAATCTGATACAATTTATTATCCGGTAGGCCTACTTTACTCTAATCAGTTTATAAAGGCATCGAATGGAGGAGTTGTTGCGGCATAGACCGACATACGTACACAAGTTTTAGGCACTTGTATGTTATTGGCACCTTTCAAATGGTCAACGTTTTTACATCTCAATTACTTATCCTTGAGGACGAAACCAGTTTACAAAGTGCTTTATATGACTTTATATCTGATGAAATGGTTTTTGGGCACTAGGAAAACTATTCAAGGGCATTGAAATTCTGTTTACCAAATTTGTTTTCCACACTTACATGTGCCAGGTCCAGTAATCATGATTTCACCGTTCTCAGGTACCATGTGACTGTTGTACTTCTCAAGTTTCAAAATTGCCGTCTTCTTGCCCTTCGCGTCCACGCGATCAAAGCCGAATTTGATTTCACTGGATTCTGTGCGGAATTCGTACCTTCGATTGCCAAAAAAAAATAGCGAGACTTCGACTTGATATCCAGATTATTGTGAAGTTACAGACTCTTTCTTTAAATGCAGATTACGACATTGCTATAGAAGATGGTTAATGAAGTATTCCTATTGGCTGATCATCTTTTCTTGAATTCTTCAGTCTTCTGTTTTCCTCGTTTTCTAAAATTACTGTTTAAATCATTATCACTAATTGTGATACTTCCCGCTTCTTCTTCCCATGTTTTTCATTATTTTTCACATTTCTTTTTTTCCCCTTTTATCATGACTCTGATGTTATCTCAGGTATGTTCATCCTCCTGCCTTTCAACCAGTTAGGTCTACATTCTGATTGTATAGGCTGTCACAAGTTGCAGTTCCACGGCCGGCCCCTGTTTTTAATCATCATATTAATATCATTTCTTTGAACTTGACATCTACTATCAAATAATAAATACATAACAGAAGTATAAAGAGTATTTGTATGCGATAACATAACAGCATAAGAGAAACCAGATAATAGCTTGCAAGCTATTCGATATTCGTACCTTTGAACTATAATTATGAAAACATCGACTGGTTAAACAGAATGAATAGAATTTTATCTTCCTGGAGGTGGTTATCCCACCATATTTCATAAATTGAGATCTGCTGATTGACTAATTTTTCTGAAGTAAAACGATCGAAGGATAAAATAACATTCAAATGAATACAGACCTGAATACACTGTCTGGTTTGGTGACGACATACTCGAATTCCAGATAGCCTCCTCTTGACACCTCACGATCTGTGTGAGTATGGGGCGTAGGACAAGCCGTTTTATCATTTAAACATATTTCTTGATATCACGAAATCGAATTCTTGATATCAAGAAATCAATTCTTGATATCAAGAATTACCATTGCTTTACAACGTAAAATCATTTCTTGATATCAAGAATTCAATTCTTGAAGATCGTGAAGAAAGTGTCTCACAAAAACTAATATATATTGCACTAAATTCTACACATGAAATGTTGTATATTATAAAGTTACATCAATGGCGCCAGTTATTCCAAGCGAATTCAATACGGTTGCATCTAATATTCGATAATGGCATTATACCGTTGCAATTCATCCACGTGCTGCGTGGAAGTGCCCTGATTTCAACCATCTCCAAAGAACCCAAAGACATACCTTCTGAAGGACGTCTATACCTGGCTTCCACAGGTGATGTATACTGAGCTTCTCCAGATCAATCACTGCTACGACGCCCTCTATTCAATGTCCATATTTCTGCCAAAATAAAATTTAACACAATCGCAAGAACTTTCAAAAAATTAACTCAATTTCCTTCTTGTATGTTCCACAGAAATAATGTTCAGATGATCAAATAGTCATTGTAATACAATATAGTTTTTGAAGCTACCTACCTTGAATTTTGTTGCGCAAGCTTTCGTCCACTCCTGTGGCTTTTCTCAAGCTAAGTGATCAGTCACAGGTTTTTCAAAATTCAAGGTTGGTAGAAGCTTCAAAAACTGCATTTTATCATTATCTCCAACCAATGACATTTTCTGTATCAGTCATTGTAATGTTTGCGCATTTTAATAGGTGATGAACAAGGTGACTGAAATTGCTTTAGGTGAGTTTTTATTTGATGTCTTTGTAATCCAGGGGTCAACAAAGACACGCGAGCTCGGCACGCGAGCTGGTGCATAGAGCCCCATTCAGTTACTTATTTTTTTAATTATCTATTTATTCTGACTGGGTATGCCTATCGATCCTGTTCATGTCGGTTATATCGGTAGCTCTGTTTCAAGTACAATCAATACTGTCCAATCATTTCATTCAACCGTTACGAGTAACCTCAATACTCAGAATTCAAATTGCATACAATAGTTGTTGTGAGGTAGGACAAACATTACGGCTTGCCCTACCTAACAACAAGTAATATGATAGGCAATTTGTATCCTGACAATTGAAATACAATATTCGTGACACGTGAACGGAATATTTCGCATCGAGGCACTTAAGTATAAATTTGGTTACATTACAAAAATGGCCTATTATCTACTAATTCTTGTCCTACAATCGTTGGTCTCTAAGAAGCATTCATCATTTATTTTAATTCTGTTATCTTTGTTTTCTTTGGAGCTTTTGCCCGCCCCCACCCGGACACCTTAGTGTTCAAGGACCCTTGACCCTTGATCACGTGACTTACCTCCGTCGACATATCTTTCTGTTGTTTCATTAGCTCTTCCATGTAATAGAGGTTGGTCTTCAGGATGTCGCTTACCTTCGCCGAATACATGAGTCCTGTGTACAACCAAAGTCATGGAATTATTAGAAAAACAGGCGTTGTTGTGTTTATTTCGCTACACTGAGAGATATTTTACTAAGACGCCAATAGGGATGTCTACGGAAGGAGGGGGTGGGGTGTGTGGATGTGGACGTGTGTACTTGTTTGGGAGATCTCTATCGTACTGTGAGTGCCTATTGAGTTCTACCGTATACGATCCAAAGCTATGTGTAGCTTCATGGTTAGAGCATATGGGCTACGAAGAAGGGTACTGTTTTACGGTTTGGATAGGCTGTCATTGGATCAGATACAGAGAGTTAACTATTTAACTGGGTCGCTAGTTCACAACGTTCCGAGTCATATTTATTGCGTTAACATAAAATAATCATAGCAATCTATATAGGCTACAAAGATAACATTATTCTCTGTGTTGCCTAAATTTTGCAAAATAATGTATCAGCTACTCTAATCAAAGGAGATTCAGTCAAGATGTTTCCATTATTTCACCATCATTAAAAACAGTAGCTTCATTCAAATACATTTTAGAGCACGCATTTAAACATTGGATGTTTTACGCATTGTTTGCTCGCACCAGCATGTATCAGATAAAAGCGTTGATTTATTTTCTAATCTGATATAATGTGTGCGTATTCTACACACATTTTGTCTGTATTCATACCCTTTGGATCTAGGTTCCCAAAATCAGCAAAGTACACCGCGTGACCCTCCTTGTCCAATCCGCTGACGCCACCGGCCCAGTACTTTTTGAAAATCTGAAAGTAGAGGAAATAGGGTTTTGTTGAATGTAATTAGCGATAGGAATAATCATTAGTGTATGTGTTAAGTGCTTAAATGTTAGTGGTTATATTTAAAATGTTCGTTTCATCTTGAAATGCCGATTTGTTTTGAACTTCCGTATAGTAATGTGGATTTCTTTTTCTGTCTTAGGTTGTTTTCCATATCGTTTTTTCATCTTTCTTTCTGCTTTATATCTTAATTTAAATTAATATCTAAATATTCAGGATCAATCATTATGAAAACATTGACCTTCTTGTATAATCAGATGGCAATTTAAGGCTTTCGAAAAATGTACCTCTTAGCAATATTGCAAAGTATGTCCATTAAATATAATTATTTAAATGTGCCAACATTAGGATGACGTATTATGCAATCCGAACGTGATTTCTTTGGGACACACAACGCAGTATTGAAATTACACTGGGATTCTTTTTCTTCTAGTATACTTCAAAGGGCTATGCAGCTTATAACAAGAAAAAGATCTTGATTTCCTGAAAGCCTTTGCGATCGCGTCGTATTACAACAATTAGAAATTATGTTTCCTTACCACTCACCTCTGGTACTTTGAACCAGTCCATCATTGTGTCGACTTTGTTTTCTTCTCTCCATTTTAGATCCTTTCAAAAAGTAAAGTATTTTAATAGAAATCATACTGACAGGAAGAATCACAGATAAAGGAAACGATAGCTCTAGATAAACATTCTCCTTGTCTGCTATCTTATTACTAATTGCACTGGCGACATAATTATTGATAAGTGCCTATATGAAAATAGCTTACATAGCAGTAACTCAAGGTGGTATTAAGAACAATCATTAATATGAAGTGGTCTCTCTCTCTCTCTCTCTCTCTCTCTCTCTCCACCTCTCTCTCTGTCTATCTCACTACTCTCCTCTCCCTGTAAGGTAGGCCTACATACATAGTTTTTAAAACTAAAATAGAGTTTTGAAATACTAACATTTTTAATATCATGGATATTATACTGTGCAAAACAATACTGATTTAACATTTCATTTTTAGAAGAAAAAAATCACTCATTTCTTATCGTCCAAAGATCAGCTGATCAATCATTTATTTTCCTTTGATCAGATGGCATAGGAAAGTGCATACGAAAGTTTTTAGACGATGCAATTAGCCCGCTAATTTGCTCAGCTGAGGCAAAAAGTATTTTAAAAGAAAACAGAACATATCGCATTGCACTCGATAAAAATTAGTACAATAACATCACTTAAAGGGATCGTTTAATAATGTTAAATCTGAGATACAAGGTCCTACATGTTACCAGTGTCTGTGATATGGTGTAATATTGAAGTCCTAACAAAATCGCGCTTGAAAATGATCAAGAAGTGCCTCAAAAAAGTAAAAAAATCTTTGAGTGACCGGTTTTACCATACTCGTTTTCCCCAATAGACTGTAGTGTTATGAAAACCGTACGGCGAACGGTTTTCAAAATTTGTAATTCCAATCATTAATATCTTGATAATAAGACAGGCGATCGGCTTGTAAAAGTCATGGAGTTCCTGACTGACCTAAAGGTTTATAATTATCATCACAGCATGAGCTAAATCAAGGATTATTTTTAAAGGATCTAAGACAAAGTTACCGGATTCCTTTAAGACACGATATTGGTCAACGAGAGCAATTGAACATATCGATACTTGAAAATTGCCTATAATATCCAGATAAAAACCAAGAATAATGGCCACAGGCAGTAAAGTAATCGTTTCTTGAAATAATTCTCCTCGAGAGCTAAATACCAGTTCTTTGTTTGCTCTATATTAAGCATCGTCACTTTCTAATCTATCACCGACCACCCCATTGCAAAAAAAAAAATCACTGCCATTTTTGTTCACTGATCACGTGATACAATTAACAAACTGATCACATGTCTAAACCGTTTCATTTCATGTTGCATCTCACGTTGTTTCACAATCTCGACTCTGGTCTCATTCGAACTTAAAGCATCTTTGACTCAGCGCACGTTACTTTGTGGAGATTAATTCCTGGAATAATACACACCCAGACGGTGGAATAGGAACAGCGTTGATCAGGGTCATCGAGAAAAGCGAAATTAAACGATATTTGACGCGCTGAAGAAGCTTGAGAAAGGTCGGTTTGATGAGAACAATCTTGAACATGGGTGTCGATCCCGGGAGGGATGGGGGGATATATCCCCCCAATATTTCAGGTGGGGGGGGGGGGGTGGCCTGTACAATCATCCCCCCCCCAATAATTCACCATTAAAAAAAAAAAAAAATGAGGAGAAAAATTAATGATGAGAGCCAGATAGGAGTAGTTAATGGTTATTACTTGCAAGATGACCATCAATATACACATGTTGCCATTTAATAATTTCTTTCTCTAATAATGTAATGAAACGTCAAAGCTTCCGCGCTTCGCGCGGGAAGGGGGGGGGAACTGAATTCAGACAAGGATTACTGAATTCAGACAAGGAGTCGAAAATGATACAACGAATCGTCTTCTTTCTGTAATAATTTAATGAAACGTCAAAAGAAACTAAACTTTTGACGAGGATTCAGAGTCGAGAACGGCACAACGAATCGTCTTCTTTCTCTAATATTTTAATGAAACGTCAAAAGAAACTGAATTTTTGACGAAGATTAAGAGTCGAGAACGGTACAACGAATCGTCTTTTTTCTCTAATAATTTAATGACACGGTAAAGCTTCGCGCGGGAAGGGCGAAAATGAATATAGACAAGGATTAAGAGTAATAATTATTTAAAACGTCAAAGCTTCCCTGCTTCGCGCGGGAGGGGGGGGGGGAACTGAATTCAGACAAGGATTTTAAGAGTCGAGAACGGTAAATGAATCGTCTTTTTACTCTAATGATTAAATGAAACGTCAAAGCTTCCGCGCTTCGCGCGGGAGGGAGGGGGAACTGAATTTAGACAAGGATTGAGTCGAGAATGGTACATCGAATCGTCTTCTTTATTTAATAATCTAATAAAACGTCAGAGCTTCCGCGCTTCGCGGGGAAGGGGGGGGGAACTCCTCCCTCCCTGCACCCAACCCCCTAGGGAGCGCGCTTCGCACGCTCTGTAAGTGATTCGCACGCTTTGCGTGCTCACTACCGCCCCCCCCCCAAAAAAAAAAAGAAAAAAAAAAAAGAAAAAAGAAAATTGAAATCATGGCTACGCGCTTGGGGAGGGGGTGTGTTACACCCACAAATGTAATAACGCCCACAAATGTAAAAACACTTTACCCACAAATGTAATAACACTTTACCCACAAATGTAATAATTTCACCCACAAATGTAATAATTTTGAATCGCCCACAAATGTAATAATGACTTTACCCACAAATGTAATAATGACTTTACCCACAAATGTAATACATTTGAAGTGATATTTTGTCGAATTTGTTCAAAACTAAAACACATGGGTATAGCGCACAGTCTTTACTCCAGACCCGGTTATTTCAAAAAATCAAAAAATCTTCAAATCTAAGACCCCATAATCCTTTTCCTGTGGAATAACATGAAAATCGAGCGTAGTCTTTCCTCCAGACACGGTTATTCAAAAGTAAAAAAAAAAAAAAAAAAAAAAAATTAAACTAAGACCCCACCATCTTCCAAACTAAGACCCTGTAATAAAGCATGGGTTAAGAGCGTAGTTTTTCTTCCAGACCCGGTTATTTCAAAACTTTTTTAAAATGTATAAAACCAAGACCCCATCATCTTATTCCTGTGGAAGAACATGAGTATTGAGCGTAGTCTTTTCTCCAGACCCGGTTATTCAAAAGTTAAAAAAAAACAAAAAAACAAAACAAAACAAAGAAAAACCTTTTAAAAAGACCCCTCCATCTTCCAAATTAAGACCCGGTAATAAAGCATGGGATTAGAGCATAGTCTTTACTTCAGACTCGGTTATTGCAAAAGAAATAGAAATTTAAACAAATCTTCGAAACTAAGACCCCATCATCTTATTCCTGTGGAAGAACATGAGTATTGAGCGTAGTCTTTTCTCCAGACAGGGTTAATCAAAAGTTTAAAAAAACAAAAAAACAAAACAAAACAAAGAAAAACCTTCAAACTAAGACCTCACCATCTCATTCCTGTGGAATAACATGGGTATAGAGCGTAGTCTTTCCTCCAGACCTGGTTATTGCAAAAAAAAATGGGGTCTTAGTTTAAAAGTTTTTTTTTTTTTTTACTTTTGAATAATCGTGTCTGGAGGAAAGACTACGCTCGATTCTCATGTTATTCCACAGGAAAATGATTATGGGGTCTTAGATTTGAAGATTTTTTAATTTTTTGAAATAACCGGGTCTGGAGTAAAGACTGCGCGCTATACCCATGCTTTATTACAGGGTTTTAGTTTTGAACAAATTCGACAAAATATCACTTCAAAATTATTACATTTGTGGGTAAAGTCATTATTACATTTGTGGGCGATTCAAAATTATTACATTTGTGGGTGAAATTATTACATTTGTGGGTGAAATTATTACATTTGTGGGTAAAGTGTTATTACATTTGTGGGTGTTATTACATTCGTGGGTAAAGTGTTATTACATTTGTGGGCGTTATTACATTTGTGGGTGTAACACCCCCATTTGTGGTTGATTCAAAATTATTACATTTGTGGGTAAAGTGGTTATTACATTTATGGGTGAAATTATTACATTTATGGGTGAAATTATTACATTTGTGGGTAAAGTGTTATTACATTTGTGGGCGTTATTACATTTGTGGGTGTAACAGGGTGCAACCTGCCACACGCTTCTACCTCTTGGTTGCTTTGATCCATTGCCGAAAATATTTTGGCGCTTATCATCCCCCCCCCCCCCCCCCCAACCACAGATACAAATCGACACCCTTGCCAACAGCGTATTTTGGGCGGCGAGTGAAAAGTGAGCAGGCGCCGCCCAATTTTAACTCCGTGCTAAAACTTCAGCGGCGACCGAGCGATGCCCTAAAAACGAGCGGTGCCTGGGCGGCCGCCGCTCGGTAGCCGGGCAGCCGCCGGGCAGAATTGGTTAAAAACTCGCCGCTCGGCCGCCGAGCAGGCTACTTTTGGGTAATGTGACCATAGCATAAGACAGGATATTGGTAATTAAACATATCGATACTTGAAAATTGCCGATAAAAACCAAGAATAATAGCCACAGGCCGTAAAGTAATCGTTTCTTGATATAATGAGATACCTAAAGGGGCTTTCACACCGGGCCTTGCGTAGAGTTGCGTAGAGTTGCGTAGAGTTGCGTAGCGACTACGCCGATCGTACGCAACCCTACGCCGATCGTACGCAACCCTACGCAACTGTACGCGGAGGGACGAAAATGGGTACGCGAGATGAACGCAAAAAATTAAACATGTTTATATTTTTTCGCGTACCTTCGGCGTAGACTTTTTACGCAGAAACTACGCAACTGTACGCCAAGCCTACGCAACTGTACGCCAAGCCTACGCAACTGTACGCTAAGCCTACGCAACAATACGCTACCCTACGCCAGTCCGACGAAGCATTAAAAACATATAAAGATTGTTTGTTGTATATACCTGGATGTAAACTTGGCAGGTATTGATCATTATTTTGAAGGGAAATACTATTTTTGTTTAAATGTGTGCGTTCTCACATTTATTCTGTTCATGAAGAAAAAGTGTTTCTTTGACTTTATGTTGTGTTCTTGCTTGTAATTCTGTTTGTACTACTACAAGGATTTTCAGACTGACATGTTTTGCTTGTTATGGTTTATTCAATTTGTGATGTTGACATCTCAGCCTGTTGATATAATAAACAGAGATAAGACTCACAAACTGATGCCTCATGCGAAATGTTATTATGTTTTGTGGAAATCTGTATGTATTTGTGTCGGTTTGTTTGCTTGTGTGTACGTTTATGGCCCTGTTTGTATGTTTGTAAAATAATTTTATTTAATTGAAATGAGCAAAGAAATAATTTTGTCTCACTCTGTCAGTGAGACTGAGTGAGTGTGTATGTCAGAAGTAATAAATGACTAACACTTATATCATTACATTGTCACATACATATACGCTACGGACAAAGGACAACAGCTATCGTCTTCAAACTTTCAGGAAACTGTTATGGAATGATATTTACAAATGAGTGAAAAAAGGGGATATGGTCAACAAATATCAGACTTCTGTCCACATTTATTCACAAATCAAAATAAGCGCTCTTTTGTTGGCGTTTTGAGGTATCGAATCACATCACGTGACCTTGCAATGTACATCAACAGAAAGTTCATTTATTACCCTTGTGGATGAGTATAATAATGTAGTACATCCACAAAAATGTCTGCATTTTTTGGAAAATAGTATCTTGAACAAATTAACATTACTGCAAATTAGCCTCAGCAGTTGTTAATACCTACTAAAAAATTGAAAATATAACGGTCAAAACCGTGTACCAAATGCCACTTTTGGCAACCCTACGCCAGGCCTACGCAACCCTACGCCAGGCCTACGCAACCCTACGCCAGGCCTACGCAAGCGTACGTAACCCTACGCCAATTGCCTACGCCGTAGGTACGCGGTGCCTACGCACAGGGTACGTAACTATACGCAAGCCTACGCAAAACCTACGCAGGGACTACGCCGAAGCATAAATTTATTCATGAGTACGCAGCTTAACTTCGGCGTAGTCGGTACGCAACACTACGCAACTCTACGCAGATCCGGTGTGAAAGGGGCTTAAGCATGAAATCAATTTGATTGAATCCATGCGCTGTTTTTTCTCCTCGAGAGCTAAATACCAGAGTTCTTTGTTTATATTAAGCATCGTCACTTTCTTATCTATCACCGACCGCCCCATTGAAGTTATTTTTACCGTGTTTTATGTTCACTGGTCGCGTGATATAATTAACAAACTGATCACATGTCTTAACCGACGCTTCATTTCATGTTGCATTTCAAAATCTTGACCCTTGTCTCATTCGAACTTAAAGCATCTTTGACTCAGCACACGTTGCTTTGTGAGGATTAATTCCTGAAATAATACACACCCAGATGGTGGAATAGGAACAACGTTGATAAGGGTCATCAAGAAAAGCGGAATTAAACGATATTTGATGTGCTGAAGAAGCTTGAGAAAGGTCGGTTTGATGAGAACAATCTTGAAACAAGTTTGCTGATGAAGGATCTAATTTTAAGCAAGTCTACAAAATTCGTCCTTGTTTTCACGAAGTGACGGTAGTGAGGAAAATCGTAACGCAAAGTAAATGCAATTTTTTTTCACTACCGTCACTTCGTGAAAACAGCGACGAAATGAACGAAAAGAACACAGGGACAGTCAAGAGCACAGTTGTGGGAACTACTGACTTTTCATACCTGCGGATATCTCTCTGAAGTAGTCCAGGACTTGACCTATCGACCTTTTTGGAAGCCAAAGAAGACCATCCAGTCAAACCTTGTAGCAGCTTAGTAGGCAAAGCTAGAAATGGTACCCTACTCCAACTGTAATACATCAAGTTGTGATATATTCTAGGTATGTGATGCAAAAATACTTGTTAGCAGTCAACTAAAACAAACAAACGCATTTCGAGAAAGCATCAAACACGATTTCTACAGCAGCCTCAAAGACTTCATCGTTCTACCGTTGATATTTCTCTTTACGATAGACCTGGGATTCATCGTAATCATTTTTAGGAACTGATTACTACTTCGATTTTCCTTCAGTTTTTCTCGCATCAATCCAGTATCAGCGACCTTTTGGTTGGAACTCGTGATGCCTGTGTACGCTCATGCAATAAGCTTCGTAGTACTGTGTGGATTCACTTTGCTTTATGGTGTTGTGATGGATCACCCCAGCATAACTCTCAATCATACGTGCTCGGAAAACTCGAGTGACCATAGCGCCAATTGCTCATATCGGGGTCTTACATCGGTTCCCCCGGAATCTTTCACACGACGTGCGTTCCCTCAACGTTTCTAATAATAACATCTCTATGCTCCTGGACAAATATTTCGTGAACTATACACAGCTGAAAACTGTAGACGCTAGTTATAACTCCATCTACCTCATTGAGAATGAAACATTTTATAATCTCCTGCTACTTAAGGAATTAATGCTCCATCACAACAATATCAGTGTCCTACCAATTTCCCTCCTGGAGAAGAATTGTCATCTATCCTTGCTAATCCTACATCATAATAGACTCATTGGAATTCCTCGCATCTTTGGAGACAATCTGCAAGCTAATCAGTTTGCAGAAGATGGGAAGGACGCATGCGGTTGTAAGAATTTGTCACGTTTTGATTTGTCTTTTAATAAAGTCGGATCACTGGAGCAAGGAGATTTTGTAGCTTTACGGAATTGCTCCTTCGATGGATTCAACTTGAATCATAACGATATAAAGAGTCTCCCTCGTGCCGTTTTCATTGATCTACCAGCAGTACATTTACTTATCAATTATATATCACTGGCTAAATTCCACGCCGAGTCCTTTCTTGGTAATAAAGCAATAGTAAAGGTGACATTAACCAGGTCGGGCATTAGATCTATTGTACCCATGAATACATCGGAAATACCAAGAGATCTTTTTCCAGGTATAATAAAACTTTATCTCTCATACAACGAATTGATAACTATTCCAAAGTATGCCCTGGATGGTTTCGAAAAACTCCAGGTACTAGACATTGGATTCAATCATTTAGCTAGTCTTCATAACGAGTCATTTTGTGGATTGAAGTCGCTGGTTAACTTGAGACTAGCTGTCAACGATATTAAGTCGCTTCCAAGAGGATCTTTTGCTTGCGCCGAAAATCTTGAGAGCATTGATTTATCACGTAACGACATTTCTGTATTAGATCCTCAATGGTTTGACGGAAGCCAGTGTCTCAGCACTTTGACATTCTATCAAAGCAAAATTGATGAAATCAAAACTATACCATGGAACGCAACAAATCTTCAAACTCTTATCTTGGCCAATAACAACCTTAACTCCGTGAACAGAAATACTTTCGTTGGTTTAAGAAATCTAAAATGTATTGATTTCACCAGGAATTATCCTCTCAAAATATCCGTTGACGCTTTTGAAGAAAACAGTTCTTTAGAAAAGATCATAATGAACAATTTGGTCGAATTCACCATGGCAGGTTCTTTCAGAAACATGCATCAACTAACATTCCTCGATATGTCATATCTTCATAGTCGCTTAGAAGTTACTTCCCATGACCAATTTAGTTATACGTCGGCGCTAAGGACTCTAAACATGTGCAGAACTCACATCAAAGCCGAAGATATAGTCCATTCTAAAAGTAATAGGTCACTGTTTTCAGGACTGGTCTCGTTGCACACCCTAAAACTGCAAAAGAACTTCTTGGTTGATTTCCACCAGGTTCCTAACGCATTTACCACACTTTGGAATCTTCTTGCCCTAGATCTGTTTGAGTGTCACATACAACAAATTAACCCGGGGATATTTAGGAATCTCACGTCACTAACATATCTCTCGTTGGCCGCAAACTTTATTAGAATCATTCCCGAGAATGCTTTTCAAGATTTACAGAATTTACGTACCCTAAAATTAAATTCTAACTCTATTACAATTATCGAGAAGCAATTATTTTCTAGGACTCCCAGTCTCCAGAATCTATACCTCCATGATAACCAAATCTCCACGATAGAACCTTTTACAGTAATACCAACAAGTCTAAAGGTGTTAGTCATTGCGAAAAATCCCTTCACATGTACCTGCCAACTTGCGTGGTTCAGAAAATGGCTGGACAAGGTGAATACAGAAACCCATCAAAGAAATGCGACTCGTTGCTCTAGTACCTCCTTAAAATTGCTAAAAGATCAGACTATCTGGTCGTTTCATCCTCAAGATTACTGTGGAGTCAATATCTATCTTATTGTTGGTGTATCTTTAGCAATCGTGACTGTTCTGTCTCTAAGTGTCCTCATGTACCAAAAGCGATGGTGGCTGAACCACAAACTATTTCTCTTAAAGTTGGCCCTCATAGGGTATCAAGAAATCATTGAAAATCAAGGTCCTGAGGACTACGAGTATCAGCTTAACCTCATGTTCCGTGAAGATGATGAGTGGTGGATCGACGATTGCATGAAGCCATTCCTGCAGGGGAGGATGCCACATCTGGAGCACATCGTTTGGGGGGATAGTGATCTTCATCCAGGGTCTTTCTATTTAAACGCCATCTATGACGTCATCGAGAACAGCTACAAGACGGTATTGTTGCTTAGCAACCAGTCAGTGGAGGATACCTGGTTTATGACCAAACTCCGTATGGCCGTGGAGCATATGAATGACACCAAATTGGAGAAAGTCATCCTCATATTCTTAGAGGACATCGATGATGACCACCTACCTTATCTTGTAAGGCTGTTGCTGAGTCGGAACAAACCTTACTTGCTGTGGGTGGGTGATGATGAAGATGGACAAGAACTCTTCTGGGCAAAGTTTGAGAAGAGCATGAGGGCTAACAGGGAAATGAATAATGTAATTCCAGTTTAGTAACAGGTCAAACAAACGTGGCTTCTTACACTTTCATGGAAGAGTGCGTGTCATGACGTGTTCCTTGCGTCGAAATTAGTGTATATACATGTAGACGAAACCGACGTGCCATGCTTCTTTATAATTATGTTTGTCTCACTCGAATTCAGTCTATTTGTAATTTGTCACATTTTCTACGAGGAAGTATTGCAAAGAGCTCACAATTCCACCCCCCCCCCCCCCCCACAAAGATGATGTTTTATTTGTGGAAATGAATGACTTGTCAAGAATGTAAAGGGAAAGTGGCTAGGGGTGATGTGAGAATCTGGGCCGGTATTATATTTAAACGTCTTTGCAATGACAATGACAATGACAATTGACAATGACAATTTATTCTCATGTCACCCACATTGGGGTATTGGAGAAGTTTACAATCAGTTTGAATTTATCAATTTAACACTGTGAAATATACAATACAAATAGAATTAATGTTAATCCATACAAAATAACACTATCGACAATAGTGAGAAAAACTATGATGATAATGATAATAAGAATACTGATGATGATAATAATAATAATAATCAAAAACAAAACGATAATATTAATTAAAACGATAATCATAATGACGAAATGAATGGAAGCAATTGAAAAAGTATGCGTATGCGGCATACACGCACGCACCCAATACCCACACAGAGCATTACTTTGAAATATGACGAAGCTTTTAGTTATGGACAAATACAGTTTAAAGTGTTAATAGTTAATGAGCAATAAGAAATTGTAATTAGTGGCGATAATGTTTGAGAAGGAGTCTCACTACTCTCAATATCACGCTGGCCTAGAGCATCAAGTATTTCCCTGTGCTGATCCAGTTATGATAACTGCTGTTGCAGTATCAAAGCGTAACAAAAATATATTTCAAACCGATAAAGAAAAATTGTTTGAATACAGGGAAAATTGTAATGAGTACCTTGTGAACGTTGGAAAACTTTTAGCTTCTACAATTCCATCACACATAAATCTGTTTTTGATTAAGAGTGTCAGGCTGTATTTTCATTTAATTTTAGAGTAATATCAGAGGAAGATGTTTTGAAGAAAGATGAAAAATAAATCTTCCTGTGGAATTGACGGAATCTCTGCACAGCTATTAAAGTTGTTGGCTCCTTTTATATTTCCATCTTTAACATATTTGTTTAATAAATCACTGCTAGATTGTGTTTATCATAACCAATCTCAAACTGCTAAAATGACACCATCATTTAAATAAGGAAACTAAGATGAACTTCTAATTTTAGGCCCATTTCCATTTTGCCATCCGTCTAAAAAATTCTGGCAAAAGCATTTGACTGTAACATCTTTATTGAAAGTCACCGATGAATGGTTAAAAGCATTGGATAGAGACCATTATACTATAGTGCTGTGTTTATCGATCTGAAAAAGGTGTTTGACACTGTGGACGTTCAAATACTTGTAAAAAACTTTCCAGCATTGGTGTTTCGAAGGACACTATACCTTGGTTCGAAAATTACTTGTATAACCGAAAGATGTGTACCTGTATTGATTCTGCTTTATCGAATAGTTTAGATATAGATTATGGAATTCCTCAAGGGTTCATATACTTGGCCCTATTTTATTTACTATATATATAAATGATCTTGTGAAAAAAGTTTACAAATTGTCAATTTATATGCAGATGATAGTGTGTTATATTTTTTTTCTCATAAAAGTGTCGGTATTGTTGAACAAAAATATTACTTTCGATCTACGTAAAATACAAAGCTGGCTATGCTGTAGTTAACTCGGTCTTAACGTTGACAAAACCATTAGTATGTTATTAGAAACTGGTGCAAAGTTATCGAAATATAATATCTTAAATGTAAATATATCTGGTAAACGTATTATTCAAAGTAATACTGTGAAATATCTTGGAATGCATCTTGATACCAAGTTAAAATGGGATACTCATTTTGACGAAATGTGTAGAAAAATAAGTAGAGTTGTAAGTTTTTTTAGCTCGCCTTCGACATTTTATATCGGAATTCAATCTGAAGATGGTATATAACTCAATTATTCTTCCGCTGTTTGATTATGCAGATATTGTTTATGATTTGAAACACACTGACCGCCTACAAAAATTATAAAACAGGGCCGGCCGTATCATTTTGAAAATTAAACCTTTTAACCATCATGTTTCAAATAATGATATTCATGCTATTAAAATTAGGGTGGAAATCTGTCCAATCAAGACGTAAATTGCATTCAAATATAATGGTTTATAAATCAGTGAATAATTTAGCTCCTTTTTATTTAGAGGAGTCCTTCAAATACTGTAATTATCCATATTCTCTACGATCACAAGGAAATATTAAACTCCCCAAACGAAAGAGCAAATGCTGCCGATTTTTTTTTTCTTCATAAAGGCTCACGCGAGTACAATGACCTACCGTTTACTATTTAGCTACCCAACAGCTTGAATACCTTTTGCAAAAATTTAAATTAAAGAAATCAATTTTGCTCTGATCTGTAATGGAGTATGTTTGGGATGTTGGGGGTGCTTATGCTTCTTTAATAGGTTTTAGGTTTGTATATGTATCTAAATTATATTATTTGATGTTGTATTATTATTATTCTCTCTGTTGTACAATAACTGTTATCATCTTAATTTCCCGGACTCCAGGGAAGAACAGTTTTGTTATACAAACAAAGCTGAATCGGTTAGCCAGCCATTCACTATACCATTGATTTTACTTTGTACATGCATGTTTTCGTATTGTTTTTTAAATATTGTGATATGGAAAATAAATACCAATACCAATAACGATACCAACGATGTACAATAAACGCATGTATGTGGGCCGGATTTGGGTGAGTGGAATTTATAAACACTTAATTTTCCAGTTTCTGGTTCGTGCCCTTTCAACAGTTAAATATTGAATTGTACATGCTTTGTGTGTGACCTAAAATTCGCAGTGGGTCAGGTGCACAGAACTAAAAATACGCATTTTCAGTTCTGTGGTCAGGTATAAGCAATGCATATTTCTAAAAAGATAATGTATAATGATTCGTAATCGGGATATTAAAAATTCTCTATTGTTAACGAAGTTAAAAGAGAAAGAGAATGATATTATTTTGGGTCTAATTCTGATAAGGAATTCGACATAAAAACATTTGTTCACAAAACGTTCTTTGGCTCTGTGGTACAGTGTAGATCAGCGGTTTCGTAACCGGGAGGCCCCAGTTTCGAAACCAAGTCGATGTTTTAGTGATATTTGGTAAGGCATTACTCCTCACTACTACTGAGAGGATTATAGCTGTACATGTATGTCCCCTGGTTGCTTACTACCAAGCATATACATGCCTCCTTAGCAGTAAAGTAAAGGCGTAGTCAACATTATGAACTACGAGAATAGTGCAGTTCTTGATTTATGTGATTAAATTATCCATTAATGACCTATCGAAAGCTTTCGATACCCTTCAACTCAAGTAAACATCTGATACCAAGGTCATCTTTGGAATTATTACAATTTTTAAGTTATGGTGAGTATAATCGTTTAATAGTGTAATCGAAAGTCATGCAAAATGCGTTTTAATGAAACTTTCTTAATCTTTCTGAACCTTACTTTTTTGTTACTGACTATGTTGATGGATGTTTATCTTATAAATAATTGTTTTGGAGCTATCTCATTGACTTGTAAATATTTCACATAAATGTCTCTTTATGAACCCATAATCCGTGGGGTGTGGGGGGGGGGGAGGGGGGAGGGGCAAAGGTTTTACTCGTAGTCGATGGATGAAGTGCGAGAGATCAAGGCCATCAAATGACCAAGTTTTTTAATGTTACTATCTACCTCTCTCTCTCTCTTTCTCTCTCCCTTTCTCTCTCTCTCTCACTCTCTGTCTCCCTCGCTCAACCATACAATATCTCTCTCTCTCTCTCTCTCTCTCTCTCTCTCTTGCTCACCACCACCCTCTCTGTCTATATCACTCACCTTCCCCTTTCTGTCTCTTGATCTCTCTCGATCTCTCTTGCTCGCCACCACCCCCACTCTCTCTCTCCCTATCACTCACCTTCCTCTTTCTGTCTTTTTGTCTTTCTCTCTCTTGCTCACCACCACCCCTCTCTCTCTCTATATATATCACTCATCTTCCTCTTTCTCTCTCTCTCTCTCTCTCCCTATCACTCACCTTCCTCTTTCTGTCTTTTTGTCTTTCTCTCTCTTGCTCACCACCACCACTCTCTCTCTATATATATATCACTCATCTTCCTCTTTCTCTCTCTCTCTCTCTCTCTCTCTCTCTCTCCCTATCACTCACCTTCCTCTTTCTGTCTTTTTGTCTTTCTCTCTCTTGCTCACCACCACCACTCTCTCTCTCTCTATATATATATCACTCATCTTCCTCTTTCTCTCTCTCTCTCTCCCTCTCTCTCTCTCTATCACTCACCTTCCTCTCTCTCTCTCTCTCTCTCTATATCACTCATCTTCCTCTCTCTCTCTCTCTCTCTCTCTCTCTCTCTCTCTCTCTATCACTCACCTTCCTCTTTCTGTCTTTTTGTCTTTCTCTCTCTTGCTCACCACCACCACTCTCTCTCTCTCTCTATATATATATCACTCATCTTCCTCTTTCTCTCTCTCTCTCTCTCTCCCTCTCTCTCTCTATCACTCACCTTCCTCTCTCTCTCTCTCTCTCTCTCTCTCTCCCTCTCTCTCTCTCTTTCGTATCCATGTATGCTATGTGATGGGAGGGGGCGATGGCGTCCCATCGCAGCAACTCCACTGAAATCATATCAAAGTTTTAGTATACTTTATTTCAGGGAATTTGATCTGAGTGAAGCAAGTGCATCTTGCCTAAACAATTTATTTGTATCATATGATATTAACGAACAGATCAAATTGATCGACTTCACATGAGAATGATTCTTGTCACAAGGAATTTCTTGCAATTTAGACACCTAATGAAATTTCAAATTTTCAGTTTATTTCGATGACAATATTTTGTTGTATACATAATTATGTAGTTTTCAATCTCTATTTTTTACAATAAGATATTAAATAATGAACTTCACATTCTAACATAAAATGTCATCTGTACTTGTATTGCACTAATATTCGTCTTGTTGTATATATTTCTATTCCGTGTTTGTTTGACAGTACAATATGTTGAATATCTATCTGTTAATTATAATTACTATTTTTTCGGTCAAAGGAACATAATAAAATTTCATTACGAATGCTAACAGATGATGTTTTTGGTAATGTGTAATTTGAATAAATGCATTACACTTTATACAAAGAGAAAGAGAGATATATAAGCAATGTGAATGCAAAAAAACTGGGAGAGTCGGGGGGAAAGAAGAAAGATGAAAAGCGACGCAAAGAGTAGGGGGTCGTGTGGTCATTAGAGAGAGAGAGAGAGAGAGAGAGAGATAGGGGAGAGGTCACTGAGAGCCCCTGAATGTACTGTACTTGGACCAAGACTACAATAAAGGTGCGTTAAAAACTAGACTACGATGACTTAGCGAATGAGAGTCTTGTTTGGGGATCAGTTTAACAAAATGTACATGTATGAGAGAAAAGGGTTTTAATTTTGTTTATACATCTTTATTATATTCCTGATTCGCTGTGCTTATTCCATCCTCTTATCAAAGAAGGATATTAGACGGTGATTAAACTGTCTATACTAAATTGATAACAGCGATGTGTTTTGGCGGTTTTTCCTAATTCAAGATTCAAGATTCAAGATTTTATTGTCCATAATATAATACAGAAATTTGTTTTCCATTGGTATAACATGTAATACATAAAACATAAGACAAAAACATGGTGTCGTGTGCTGAAAGCCAGAAGGGCGTCAAGACTATATAAGAAAAAGTATGTGAGCAGGTACGGTTCTCCGGCTTTCAGCACAAAACATGACAAGATAGTTATATGACTTATACATAGCAAGAATTTTATATACAATTCTGAATCACATCATGAATAAATTCAGGTATGAATATAGATGTGAATATGAGCAGCATCACAATCGAAATACGAGCAGAAAGATAAAGGAAAAGAGTGCTCAAGCTCAAAGGACTGATAGAAGAGAGAAATATAGGGAAAGTTGGTAGGGGTCCAAAGGAAAATGGGAGAGACAGAGAAGGAGAGATGGCATAATTTCCAATCAGATTATAATGCATGACATAAATATACAACAAAAATCAGCAGCAGAGCTAAACAACGGATGTTTTGACCCACAAAGGTGATAAGGCGGAAAACTTTCCAACCCAATCCCTACAATTTACTGGGTGGGTAGAAAAAAAGTTAACAAATAATCATAATCGCTATTATTCAGCTTAAAGCTGAGAATTTCGTGTTACTTTTGCATTATAGATGTGCATGGAATTTGGAATAAAAGAATTTCTGTATCTGGCTCTACGGGTAATTGGTACACGCAGGCGGATTCCTGAGCGGTTAAAAGTAAAACAAGAAAATAGTGGATGTGATGGGTCTTTCATAATAGAAGTTATTTTAGTCAATAAGCGATCTTCAAACAAAACTGATAGGGGTGGTAATTCAATGCCGATAATACGTTGAGCAATTTTCCTAGGACGTTCGAGTTTAGTTTTGTCTGCTTGTGTGAGATTTCCATAAAAACAAATGAGATTGAATAGAAGAACACTTTGAATGATAGACTGATAGAAAAGATGCAAGATCGTCCTGTCAACGTTAAATTTTGTGAGCTTCCTTAGAAAAAACATCCGTTGATTAGCTCTACTGTGTACAGCGTTGGTGTTCTTATTAAATCGTAGCTTATCATCAATCAAGGTACCAAGATACTTATATTCATGTACGTGTACATGTGACCATGTGTTATATTTAGAGAATAAAGTCGTTTTTGAGCTTACAATTACAATATAAACTACTACTCACTTTGCGTACACACAGTGCATTCACAACGTTTCCATTCATACCGAAACATTAGCTGCCACACACAAATCAAAACACTTCTCATGTAAAATAGTAACCTCAAAACTTTTAGGATATTATTTTATATGCATTTTCTTTTTAAATGTACCATACGAATACACGTATGTTTATAATATATGTCTAGATAATGTAGGTATAACCTTTAAAGCGTAACACCTGATCATCACCTTTGCTAAAACTTGCACACACAACAAAATTATAGTTCCTATTTTAGAAATGCAATTGGGCAGTGTTTTGGCATGAACACAGATCTATCTGAAAGACAATAACGATGATGTATTGATCTAATCGTTAAGATCGATTTTGGAAAACTCCTCGCCCATCTCCTGAAAGTCTGGATCTACGTCACTGGGTTCCAGTAGCTCCAGCCAATAGGAAAGCTTCTTAGGTTTGGTCCAGCTTTCATTGTCGAACTTTGCTGCGTCTGAAAACAACATTAACAAAAAATAGAAGCATATGAGCATGTTAAAACTATGGAAGGAGATATACACTCTAAAATACATTAGTTTAACTTCGGCAGGGAAATTGGTTTTCTGTTCATTTGTATATCGTATTTTACATTTATCGTTATACACAGTGTCAGTTTTGTTCACGGGAAATCTGATACAATTTATTATCCGGTAGGCCTACTTTACTCAATCAGTTTATAAAGGCATTGAATGGAGGAGTTGTTGAGGCATAGACCGACATACGTACACAAGTTTTAGGCACTTGTATGTTATTGGCACCTTTCAAATGGTCAACGTTTTTACCTCTCAATTACTTATCCTTGAGGACGAAACCAGTTTACAAAGTGCTTTATATGACTTTATATCTGATGAAATGGTTTTGGGGCACTAGAAAAACTATTCAAGGGCATTGAAATTCTGTTTACCAAATTTGTTTTCCACACTTACATGTGCCAGGTTCAGTAATCATGATTTCTCCGTTCTCTGGTACCATGTGACTGTTGTACTTCTCAAGTTTCAAAATGGCCGTCTTCTTACCCTTCGCGTCCACGCGATCAAACCCGAATTTGATTTCACTGGATTCTGTGCGGAATTCGTACCTTCGATTGCAAAAAAGAAAATAGCCAGACTTCCACTTAATATCCAGATTATTGTGAATTTACAGACTCTTTCTTTAAATGCAGATTACGACAGTACTATAGAAGATGGCTAATTAAGTATTCTTATTGGATGATCATCAGTTTTGAATTCTTCAGTCTTCTGTTTTCCTCTTTTTGTACAATTACTGTTTAAATCATTATCACTAATTTCGATATTTTCCCGCTTCTTCTTCCCATGTTTTTCATTATTGTTCATATTTCTTTCTTTTTCTTCTATCATTCTCTGTTGTAATCTTAGTTTTTTTTCATCCTCCTGCTTTTCAACCAGAGTTAGATCTGCATTCTGACTGTATAGGCTGTCACAAATTGCAGTCCCGCGGCCGGACGGCCCTGCTTGTAATTATATCTATTATCATGTTAATGCAATTCCTTTGAACTTGACATCTACTATCAAATAATAAATTCATAACGGAAGTATAAAGAGTTGTATACAATAACATAACAGGATAACAGGAACCAGATAATAGCTCGCAAGCTATTCGATATTCGTGCCTTTGAACTATAATTATGAAAACATTGACTATTTAAACAGAATAAAAGAATGTTATCTTCATTGAGGTGCTTATCCCACCATATTTCATAAATCGAGATCTGCTGATTGAATAATTTTTCTGAAGTAAAACGATCAAAGCATAGAATAACATTCAAATGAATACAGACCTGAATATACTGTCTGGTTTGGTGACGACATACTCGAATTCCAGATTGCCTCCTCTTGACACCTCACGATCTGTATGAGAATGGGGCGGCTTACGGTCCTTGAGGTAGTACGATTCGGGCACCTTACCTCCTGGCTTGATCTGGGCAGAGGTAGATATGGGAATTTCCACGCATTAAAGGCATTGTTTAACAATGTTTCCAGTTGTACAAATCTGAGATGACAGCCCTACGTGTTATTAGTGTCTGTCATATGGGGTAATATTGAAGCCCTAAAACAATTCCGCTTCAAAATGATCAAAAAATCTTTGAGTGACCGGTTTCACCATACTCATTTCCCCCAAAAAACTGTAGTGTTACGAAAACCGTTAGGAAAGTGAAAAATGAAATTTCGATTTCCGATCATAAACATCTTGATAATCAGACAGGCAAGCGGCTTGTCAAGTTCGTGGGATTCCTGACTGACCTAAAGGTTAATAATTATGATTACAGCATGAGCTAGATCCAGGATTTGTTTAAAGAATCTGAGACAAAGATACCCAATCTCTTTAAGTGTTAACATGTGATAAAATATCACCGAATCCATTGATGTCCTTTGTCATTAATGATTGCGTATGACATGAATAATCGTACGCCCTTCATACGCCAACCCGCACCCACCAGCAAGAAAGAAAACGGGACCCTCCCTGAATGAGTTCTCCCACGAAGGAATGTATTGAACAAGAAGTACATTCTGAGGCTAACAGCTAAACGCTCAGCTGACCCGATAATGTTTCATTCGTTCACGAAGATGATGCTCTGTTCTTTTTACCCCTTCACCTCCTCCGGTTCTTGAAGCCCATAAACTCCTCTTCCATCTCCCCAAGCAACCTAGTGAGCACTTCTTATACATTTTCTCTTCATAACCTTTCTTCTCGTTCTTACACATCATTACGCTAAAAACAGATTAGTTGATATAGGCTCTACATTATAACTTAACATTCCTATTTGTAGTGATCCCAGAAGCAAAAGTGACCTACCAGTGTTTCACACTTAGTATCACCATCGGGATCTGTCTTAGTTCCTCCCCAGTGTGCCGGCAGCTGATCAAGATCTATCTGCTTCGTCAATACCTCCTTCCAGTTATCTGCAGAGAAAAAAAATTGAAGTAAGAAAAGGAGAGACAGGCTCATACCTGATATTATTGATGCGTCAAAAGTTAAAGAGGTGACAGTATACAATCTTTTCGCGAGAAAATTTTATTATGGCATTAGTTTTATGCAAATGGAAAACTTAAAGCGTATATACTGCAGGCAAATTACATAGCCTTATTGTTCGTACATCACCAATTTACTCCCTACTTAAGTTCCCCTACCTTTTCTTCTTCTTTCTCTCACTTTACCTTGTTCTATATTTTTGTTTAATGTATAGCGGTACACGCTTATCCCTCATGATAAGAAAAACAAATAAATTTGATAATTTAGTTAGACATGCTGCTATAAGTCAGATATAATGAAAGCTCTAATTATAGTTTGGTGTTCCGTTTTGCAGTTAACCTGACGCGGAAATTATGTCAAACATAATCATTTTGTCAACACATAGAGAACATTCGAAAAGCTTCGATGAGGAAATAAAAACGCATTTTGTATGAAATACAATTGTGCCACGAGACGTTCTGGTGGAAAGGTTAAAACAAACGGAAGTGAGAAAATCAGATACAGCAAGTTGGTGTGAGTTCTATATTTCATTCTCTCGACTGATGCTATTATTGCAAAATGGAGACGTGCGTCACGTGACATACTCCCTAGAACTTGAATTTTCTTCCTAGTGTCTTCTCTCAAGAAGGGCTTGATGAGCGAGAAAGCGATGGGGAAGATCTTGGGTGCTTGTACTACGTACAGCCGGTAGATGGCCTCTGGGTAGTGCTGCTCCATAATCACAGATACCTGGTAAGGACAAGAAAGCCCGGCAAGAAAGACAAAGCGACACGTCAACTTGGTTTTCAAGATCTGGGGGGGGGGGGGGTGTTTCACAAAGATCCCAATTCGAACTTAACTATAAGTTGGACTTAAACATTATGGAGAGCCATTGGTAGCCTTAAAATAAAATAAATTAAAAAGCAAAAGACTTTTCATATTTTTTACATCAAGAACATGATAATATAAAATATGATTGATTTTAATCAACATTTTATGCCTTTTAAAATAACTTTTCACAAAATATTTTCAAAGATGCTAATTGCTTTCCATAATTTTTAAGTCATACTTAGAGATAAGTTCAACTTAGGATCTTTGTGAAACACTCCCTGGAATATAACTCAAAATTATCATCCGTATTGATTACCAGGGAAATAAACACCTACTATACTCTCATAATGCAGATAAGTGGCAATGCACATTCTAAGGAGCTAGGCCTAAATTAGCGATCACTTCCTTTGTGCTAAATCAACTCTAAAGTATAATGAAAATCCATTTCAAAGTAGTGGTTGAATACTCTTTTCTATAGTAGATTTCACTCCAAACGAATTGATTATCCCAAGTATGACTCCCCATAACTAAGTCTAATCCATTCCTGTACGTTTCGAGAGGAGTGCCCAATATGTCCACCCCAACGATTCAAACACAGTGGCCCGTTTGTCTGAACCTTGGTCTGAAACGCATCAAAACGCGTCATGACGCACGTAAACCTAGGTTTGTCGACAAACCTCCTTTGTGAATTCGGGCCATAGTGTTTACACTGTAATCGTGAAGAAAGTGTCTCGAATCCTCCGTCTAAATTGTGACCGCAGTGCGTCACAAAAACTAATATATAGCACAAAATTCTACACATGAAATGCTGTATATTATAAAGCTACATCAATATCGGCAGCTATTCCAAGTGAAATCAATACGGTACGGTTGCTAAGTGGTCTGGATTGCATCTGAAATAGAGTACCGAAGCTGTGACGTCATAAAAATCTATTTTTAGAATTTCTCAATTTTTTCTTCATATTCCGAAAGAACACCCAAAATAATGTCCAAATGTCGAAAACCAATCGAATATGTTAAATATTGAGTGAGATATGACCATCTGAATAAATATACTCCCCATAGGAACTCAGTGTTATATGCTCTGGCTCCTAATGGTTAGGAGCCAGAGCATATAACACTGAGCTCCCATAGGACATATATTCATTCAGATAGTCATATCTCAGCCAATACGTAACATATTCAATTGGTTTTCGACATTTGGACATTATTTTGGGTGTTCTTTCGGAATATGAAGAACAAATTGAGTAATTCTAAAAAAAGATTTTTGATGACGTCACACTTCTCCACTCTATTAGATAATTGCATGTGATGTGTGGAAGTGCCCTGACTCCAACCATCTCACAAGAACCCAAAGACATATTACCTTCTGAAGGACGTCCATACCTGGCTTCCACAGATGATGTATACTGAGCTTCTCCATATCAATCACTGCTACGACGCCCTCTATCGAATGTCCATATTTCTGTCAAAATATAATTAAACATAGTCGTTAAAACTTTCGAGAAATCAACTCAAATACCATCTTGTATGTCCCACAGAAATCATGTTCAGATGATCAAATAGTCATTGTAATGTTTGCACATTTCAAAAGGTGATGGGCAAGGCGACTGAAGTTGCTTTAGGTGATCTTTTGTTTGATGTCTTTGTAATCCAGAGAAGAATCACCAAGTCAACAAACCCACACTAGCCCGGCGCACGAGCTGGTGTCTAGAGCCCCATTCATTTACTTATTTCTTTATTTATCTACAATACCTATTTGATCCTGTTAATCTCGGTTATATCGGTAGCTCTGTTTCAAGTACAATCAATACTGTCCAATCATTTCATTCACCCTTTACGAATACATGTACCTCAATACTCAGAATTCAAATTGCATACAATAGTTGTTGTGAGGTAAGACAAACATTACGGCTTGCCCTACCTAACAACAAGTAATATGATATGCAATTTGTATCCTGACAATTTAAATACAATTATTCGTGACACGTGAACGGAATATTTCGCATCGAGGCACTTAAGTATAAATTTGGTTACATTACAAAAATGGCCTATCATCTACTAATTCTTGTCCTACAATCGTTGGTCTCTAAGAAGCATTCATCATTTATTCAAATTCTGTTATCTTTGTTTTCTTTGGAGCTTTTGTCCGCCCCCACCCGGACACCTTAGTGTTCAAGGACCCTTGACCCTTGATCACGTGACTTACCTCCGTCGACATATCTTTCTGTTGTTTCATTAGCTCTTCCATGTAATAGAGGTTGGTCTTCAGGATGTCGCTTACCTTCGCCGAATACATGAGTCCTGTGTACATCCAAAGTCATGGAATTATTAGAAAAACAGGCGTTGTTGTGTTTATTTCGCTACACTGAGAGATATTTCACTAAGACGCCAATAGGGATGCAGGCGCGGATGCAGGAATTTCTTGCCGGGGGGGGGGGGGGGGCACACGGGGGGGGGGGGGGCACCGTGTGGGAAAGAGAACATATATATATTTTTTTTAGTCCCCAAAAAATCGCAACGACTCAGCCAGCCGCTGAATAGGCGCGGGGGGGGGGGGGGGGGGGGGGGTAAACGGACACTTTTTTAATTTTTTTTTAGTCCCCAAAAAATCGCAACGACTCAGCCGGCCGCTGAATTAAAAAAAAAAATTGGCCGGGGGGGGCACGCCCCTGTTTTTAAGTATATTTTGGGCGAATTTAGGGCTGATTTTAACATATTTTTTTTGGCCGGGGGGCACGTGCCCCCTGTGCCCCCCCCCCCCCCCCCTGGATCCGCCACTGGGATGTCTACGGAAGGAGGGGGTGGGGTGTGTGGATGTGGACGTGTGTACTTGTTTGGGGGATATCTATCGTACTGCGAGTGCCTATTGAGTTCTATACGATCCAAAGCTATGTCGTAGCTTCATGGTTATATACAGTATATGGGCTACGAAGAAGGATACTGTTTTATGGTTCGGGTAGCTAGATGTCATCGGATCGACGGTAAAAAGAAACAGAGAGTAAACAATTTAACTGGGTTCCTAGTTCACAACGTTCCGAGACATAATTATTGCGTTAACATAAAAATAATCATAGCAATCTATATACATAGATAACATTATTCTCAGTGTTGCTTAAATATTGCAAAATATGTATCAGTTACTCTAACCAAAGGAGATTCAGTCAAGATGTCCCATTATTTCCCCCGTCATAAAAAACAGTAGATTCATTCAAATATATTTCAGAGCACACATTTAAACATCGGATGTTTTACACATTGTTTGCTTGCACCAGCATGTATCAGATAAAAGTGCTGATTATTTTCTTATCTGATATACTGTTTGTATATTATATTTGTATATCTGTATTCATACCCTTTGGATCTAGGTTCCCAAAATCGGCAAAGTACACCGCGTGACCCTCCTTGTCCAATCCGCTGACGCCACCGGCCCAGTACTTTTTGAAAACCTGAAAATAAAGGAAATAAGGTTTTGTTGAATGTAAGTAGCATAATTAGTGTACATATTTGTTAAATGCTGAAATGTTAGTGGTTATATTTAAATGTTCGTTTCATCTTGAAATGCCGAATTATTTTGAACTTCTGTATAGTAATAGTAATTCGGATTTCTTTTCCTGTCTTAGTTTGTTTTCCATATCGATTGCTCATATTTCCTTTTGCTTTCTATCATAGTTTTGATTCAAGATCAATCATTATGAAAACATTGACCTTCTTATACAACCCGATCGTAATTTAAGACTTTCGAAAAATCAACCTCTTAGCAATATCAAAAGCTATGTCCATCAAATATAATTATTTAAATTCGCAAACATTAGAATGACGTATTATGCAATCTGACCATTATTTCTATGTGACACACAATGCAGTTTTGAAATTACACTTGGATTCTTCTTCTTCTAGTATACTCCAAAGGGCTATGCAGTTTATCACAAGAAAAAGATCCTGATTTACTGAAAGCCTTTGCGATCGCGTCGTATTACAATTATTAATGACAATCAGAAATTATGTTTCCTTATCACTCACCTCTGGTACTTTGAACCAGTCCATCATTGTGTCGACTTTGTTTTCTTCTCTCCATTTTAGATCCTTTAAACAAATTCAAGTATTTTAATAGAAATCATACAGACAGGAAGAACCAGAGATAAAGGAAACGATGGTTAGCCGCTCTAGATAAACAATGTACCTGTCTGCTATCTCACTATTAATTGCACTGACGACATAATTAATGATAAGTGCGTATATGAAAATAGCTTACGGAGCAGTAACTCAAGGTGGTATTAAGAACAATCATTAATATGAAGTGGTCTCCCATTCATTCTCTCTCTCTCTCTCTCTCTCTCTCTCTCTCTCCATATATATATATATCTCTCTCTCTCTCGCTCACATCTCTCTCTCTCTCTCTCTCTCAGCGTCTCTTTCTCTCTCTCGCTCACACATCCCTCTCACTACTCTCCTCGCTCTGTAAGGTACATACATATTTTGTATTAAAATAGAGTTTTGAATACTAACGTTTCTAATATCATGGATATAGCCATATACATGTATAATACTCTACCAAATAATAATGCTTTAACATTTCATTTTTAGAAGAAAAAAAAAATCACTCATTTCTTATCGTGCAAAGTTCAGCTGATCAATCATTTATTTTCCCTTTGGTCGATTGAGATGGCCTGATCTTAGCTGGCAGGAGGGTCTTTGATCAGATCGAAAGTGTTTGTACGATGCATCATGCATGGTTGTATTTAGCTCGCTAATTTGCTCAGCTGAGGAACGTGTCGCGATTACACGGTAACCCGACACATGCTCCGCCGTCGATTGCTCCGCCGACATTTACTCCGCAAAACGCGACAATTGCTCCGCCGACAGTTGCTCCGCCGACAGTTGCTCCGCCGACAGTTGCTCCGCCGACAATTGCTCCGCCGACAGATGCTCCGCCGACAATTGCTCCGCCGACAATTGCTCCGCCGTCAATTGCTCCGCAAAACGCGACAAATTATTGCTCCGCCGACAATTGCTCCGCCGACAATTGCTCCGCCTGAAGCGACAATTGCTCCGCCGACATTTGCTCCGCCGACAATTGCTCCGCCGACAATTGCTCCGCCTGAAGCGACAATTGCTCCGCCGGCATTTGCTCCGCCGACATTTGCTCCACCGACATTTGCTCCGCCGACAATTGCTCCGCCGACAATTGCTCCGCCTGAAGCGACAATTGCTCCGCCGACATTTGCTCCGACGACATTTGCTCCGCCCAAAAAGTGTCCCATAAACTACAAATGCTACTAGTACTACGACAAATGCTTCGCCGACAATATTGTCTTTACACCTATTTTTTTCGTTTCTTTTTTTTCTTCTTCATTTTCTGAATGCATTTCTTGAAATAATGTAGATGAAATGAAATGAATGAATGTTGACGAAGTGGGAGGAAAAAGGAGTTACCTAAAAGTCATTTCGAATATACTGAAATAACTTTCCATTTATCACTGTACGTCCCATATAATGTATACTAAACACTCATTACATGTCGTGGGAAGTTTTTTAAAAAAAGTAGAGCAGCAAGCCACATTCCCCAATACGCGCATACCTCCTAGTTAATTTCAAGTAGCTCATCAATATGTAATACACTGTCGCTCAAAACGGTGGAATATTTTTTTTTATCCTAATTGATGGAATTATTTTAAAAATAATTTTAAAATACTAGATCTAGATAATAGTATACATTATCAGATTTTATTGAATAATGATTTGCCAATGTGTGTTTTGCGTGACTGCTAAAGCATGTATATATGCTGCTATGTTTATCAACTAGGGGACCTATGCCCTTAAGTCATAAATGACAGTAATGAGGATTAATGCCCCACAAAAGGGCACTAAGATAGAACATCGACACGGTGTTGATCCTGGGGCCTCACAGTTACGAGGCCATTGCTTTGTCACTGAACCATGACTGTACCCAGCGGGGGCTAGGGTAGGGGGCAGTTTCCATAAATTAAAAAAAAACAGAAAAGGCAATAAATTTTTAATAATTTATTGCATTCTACCCCGGTCCCCAACATCAAAAAATCTTCTGTGTGCCCATGCCTTGAGCCATAATGCAAGGCCGTCTAGAGGATTTTTTTATGTTGGGAACCGGGGTAAAATGCAATAAATTATTGAAAATTTATTGCATTTTCGTTTTTTTTTTTAATTTATGGAAACTGCCCCTACCCTAGCCCCCGCTGCGTACAGTCATGGTTCAGTGACAAAGCAATGGCCTCGTAACTGTGAGGCCCCAGGATCAAAACCGTGTCGATGTGCTATATAAGGGCCCTTTTGTGGGGCATTAATCCTCATTACTGTCATTTATGACTTAAGGGCATAGGTCCCCTAGTTGATAAGCATAGTAGCATATACATGATTTAGCAGTCATGCAAAACACACATTGGCAAATCATTGTTCAATAAAATCTGAGAATGTATACTATTATCTAGATCTAGTATTTTTAAATTATTTTTAAAATAATTGCATAAATGCGGATAAAAAAAAAATAATCCACCTTTATGAGCGACAGTGTACCTGAAATTACCTCGATCAATGCATCTTACTAGGTAAAGCATTATACAATGTACTAGGTCATCATGGAAGTTTAGAAAATAAGGGCACTTACGTAAGGAAGAGAACCCATTCAGACGGGAAAATGAGATGGCAGCCTTTCTGCTTATTCACATTTATACAAATCATTTTGTTGCAGTTTGATGTTAGTTCTTCATGATAAGCCAATTGCTCTTCTTCCGGTGGCTTCGTGAGTCCCTTAAATTATTCAGTGAAAACAAAGTACTCGAATGAAACGGAGTGTTTTACACACTAACATAATATATATTAAAGCTACATACACTTAACTAAAGGAAAGAAACCTTTAGAAAATGGACGGGATATTATTGAAAATATTATTCTAAACAAGAATGTACTACATGATTGTATTACTTTACGTTTCAATTTCACGAGAGAAATAGAACTCGAGAGGGGGAGCAGAGAAGAAGTGATGGAAATGAAAGAAGACTAATAGCATGAGAGGAAAGAAAAGAGCAAAGAAGACAAGAAAACGGTGTAAACAGGAAAAGGAGGAGCATGGGAGAGAGAGAAAGAGAGAGAGAGAGATAGCCATGAGCTTTGGATCAGCTAATGAGTAATACATGAAACAGATTTTGAGCGGAGTAATTATCTTTCGCCGGAGAACTTGCGTAAGGAGCTATAATTTTATTTTTTATTTTTTTAAATCAAACATTATGGGGAATAGCAAAAAACGGTTGTCTTCTTTGCTCTTTTCTTTCCTCTCATGTTATTAGTCTTCTTTCATTGAGGTAATTTCAGGTCTTACATATTGATGAGCTGTTTGAAATTAACTAGGAGGTATGTGGCTTGCTGCTCTACTTTAAAAAAAAAGACTTCCCATGACATGTAATGAGTGTTTAGTGTACATTATGTGGGACGTACAGTGATAGATGGAAAGTTATTTCAGTATATTCGAAATGACTTTTAGGCAACTGCTTTTTCATCCCACATCATCAACATTCATTCATTTCATTTCATTTACATAATTTCATGAAATGCATTCAGAAAATTAAAAAAAAAAAAGAAACAAAAACAACCCGTGAAAAAAAATATTGTCGGCGAAGCATTTGTCGTAGTACTAGTAGCATTTGTATTTAATGGGACACTTTTTGGGCGGAGCAAATGTCACCGGAGCAAGTGTCGCTTCATGCGGAGCAAAAGTCGTCGGAGCAATTGTCGGCGGAGCAAATGTCACCGGAGCAATTGTCGCTTCAGGCGGAGCAATTGTCGGCGGAGCAATTGTCGGCGGAGCAATTATTGTCGACGGAGCAATTGTCGGCAGAGCAATTGTCGGCGGAGCAAATGTCGGCGGAGCAAATGTCGGCGGAGCAAGTGTCGCTTCAGGCGGAGCAAATGTCGGCGGAGCAAATGTCGGCGGAGCAATTGTCGCGTTTTGCGGAGCAATTGACGGCGGAGCAATTGACGGCGGAGCAATTGTCGGCGGAGCAATTGTCGGCGGAGCATCTGTCGGCGGAGCAATTGTCGGCGGAGCAACTGTCGGCGGAGCAACTGTCGGCGGAGCACCTGTCGGCGGAGCATTTGACGTCGGAGCAAATGTCGCGGAGCAAATGTCGCGGAGCAATTGTCGCGTTTTGCGGAGTAAATGTCGGCGGAGCAATCGTCGGCGGAGCATGTGTCATGGAACCGATTACACCCGTTTCTGCCTGGAGATGGTAAAACTCTCATTCTGAATTCCATTGACACAGTGAAAGTAACGTGAGATGCGCTGGTATATATCTTAGATGTGTTCTGGTCCAGTTAAAAAGTCTCCGACCGGTTAACCACATGGTACGGGGTTCGAATCCCTACAAACACACTAACGTTCTTTGGAAAGACGCTTATCTACATTTGCCATACTCCACCCAGGCGGTGGGGTAAATGGGTACCTGGTACGAGTATTCGTTGAAATGCACTGTGCGCTGATAGCAGCTGCCGGAGCTGAAGCTAGGTAGGGTATAAGCATTTCCAAAGCTCTTTGGAAAAGCATAGGGATGTTAGATTGTAATGTGTTATGCGCTATATACGAGAACGGATTATTATCGTTATTAAAATTGGTCTTATATTGCTGTAAACATGTTATACGTGACGATGGCGACGATTAAAGATGTCCTATATGAAATAATAATGATGTTCTATATTAAACAAACAAACGAAACTGCATTACAATACGCTGTTATATTACCTTCCTGAACATATCCTCAGATTTCTTCAAGTCAAACCTCCTTGCTGCAAACAAATTGAATGATAAAATTAATGCCGTGTGAACTTACATGACCATGATGAATTTCTTTTTGTCACCCGAAAACCTACACTGAGGTATAGAGGTTTAATTTAAACTCGTATCTGTCTCGAAAGAAGCACTCTCAGGATGCATTTTTAGGTGTTTTTTCACATTTGCTGAAAGACTGATGCCTGTGTCCATTTTTTTAAAAGACAATATCGACACCCTTTAAAGATTATGTAGGTTTGCTTTACCCTTGTTTTCTTCTCTCTTTCTTCTTTTATATTTTGTCTTTTTGACTCATTTTATATAACCCAGTTGTATAAATAGAAACGAAAACAGACATGCTTAAGCCTTTCGTCTTGCCCTAATTGAAGAAAAAAAAATTGATGGCCGGAGCAAACATTTTACAGGCAATTTCTGTTATTACAAATGATTAAAATGTATAACTGCAGAATTGGTGTACGTTATTGTTGTGAATTGAATATTTGAAAATTCGAACGTCTATAATCAAATGTTTTCCTAATCCTGTAAACTTTCAGTTGCTTTTGTTAGTCTAGTCTTTTCACAAATTTGACCCACCTTTGAGAAATTTAAGAAGGATGACGTCATCGTGTTTGGGCTGGAGGACATCTTTCAAGTTGTCTTTGAACTACAATGGAGGAAGATGTAAACAGTTTTTTTTAGGATAATCATACCGGACACGTATCACGTAGTGTAACTACCCTATAGGACAAGTACCCTGAAAATTTCTTCCAAAAAACTACTTTCTACAATAACGTGTACCTCTGTAAGTCTGTGACAAACACTCTGGGGAATGTTTCACAAAGACTAAGATCGACTTAACTATTGGAGGCCATTCCTGCCACTGTTTCCTCTCACCATTTACTGGAATTCGTCTCTCAAGGGACGTACAAATCATGGCCGCAAATCTACAGAATCTAAATGTTTTGATAATTCATTATTGAAGGAAAAGATGTTATCTAAAGATCATAATGGTGAGAGGAAACAGTGGCACGAACGGCCTGCCATAGTTAAGTCCAACTTAAAGTCGATTTTAGTGGTCCGGGGGTAATTATCCTAGAGTGTAGTTGTCCTATAATGGGGAAGTTGCTTGGGGTATATTTGTTGGGAGACCAAGTCTGGGGTAGTTGTCCTGAGGTGGTATAGAATAAAGGGTGTCGATCTATCATCGAGAGGGTGCATGTATTGCTAGACGGATCCCTCAATAATTAGGGAATCCACTACCCCAGGCACCCTCCCCCCTTCAACAAGGGTGGATCTCAGTCTGCAATTACCCCTTTTAATTTAGGTAATATACAATATTAAAGTGTTAGTTGGCTAGTTGGATTTATTTACGATCATAAAATATGAAATACAAACATAAGAACACATAAAGAAGCAAAACACTAACAAAGTTTACATGGAATATTGTAGACAAAATAATATCATGAAAATCGAGGGATCCCCCGATCAACCGACACAGTTGATCTGTTCTTCTTCGTGGTACCAAAATAACTACAATATTAATTAATTAATAATACAAAGAATACAAGTGCTTTAACATTACGTTAAGTATGTGTTAATAAGTTAATACGCTTCCAGCTTTTAGCAGACGGTGAAATATCAGTGAATCTCATTTTTTTCTATCTTGCTGAACGCTGTCCGAATTTTTGATCGGCGGCTAGTTAATGAATCTAAAAGTTCTTTTGATATGAAGTGTATAAGGATATTGTTATTTTGATTTCATGATCAAGTCCAAACAAAATAGTTACTAGTAGCTGAATATATCTGAACTTACCTTAGAAAGCTTCTCCGTTTGTTTGTCGGTCAGCTGGCCCGGCTGCCCACTCATCTTGATAAATTAACTAAATGCAATTTAAATATGTCTTTTTACACATGTATATCCAGAAGATACTGCGGGGTCTAATTCACCGTTTGACAGAACGTCTTGCCATTGTATGCTAGTCAATACACTGTGGTGATCAATTTGAGCTAAGCTGCACTGATTTTAATTAATCAGCAATAAAGAGTGCAAGGGGTAAATGTATTATAGTGAAGTGTCAAGCGTTGATAATCAAAGTCCAGTTTGTATATATAAGTGCAAGGTCTTAATGAGATAAAGACTTGATAACCTCAAGTCTGGATTAGGGTATGGGTAAAATAGAACGAGAGAGTGAGAGAGAGAGAGAGAGAGACAAAATACAGAAAGAGAGAGAAAAAAATACAGAAAAGAGAGAGAGAGAGAGAGAGAGAGATTGTAAAGAACTACAATACTAAGATCAATCATGATTGTCATCGATGTCAGTCATTGTTTGACAAATGAATAAATATATATTGATTCTTCTATATTCTATACTCAACACTTATTCACAACGACATGCAATATATGTCTATGCTTAACAGTCAAACAGAGAAATATTATCAAAGAAATGTATCTTTACGTATGTTATTTCGAGCAATATAGGGTGTGTGTGTGTGTGTGCGTGTGTGTGAACAGGAGAGAGAGAGAGAGAGAGAGAGAAAGACATGTAGAGAAACAGAAATATGAAAATGCGCCATGAAATTTGTCTAGGAACTAGCCCTCCCCCCCTTCATCACCACCGACCCCAGTACCAATTGCTCATTTTCAACTTATATCACACTGAAGATTGCCTTTACATGTAAGGGATGCTAAATTGACTTGAAAAGTCTACTAATGCTATTTCATGAAATTATCTTGCAAAATAATCGTTTAAACTGTATGAAATAAATAAACCTGGGCAGTAATGATGGCCTTGTTTCTGTCATATTTCTTTAATTAATTCATGACTGTATTTCAAGGATGTTTTACTGGTTTTTAATTTTATCTGTGAGGCACAATGGTATTGTTGTGCTCTAAACAAATACCTTTCCTCAGACATTGTTATCATCTTTTCGATATAAATGTTATATAATCATTCAGTAATCTCTCATATTCAATCATTTACTTCTGAAGACGGACAGTCAACCTGTCCGAAACGTCGAGTCTACTCTCTTGCTCCTTGCTCTGCAACTCTACTCGCCTACTCAACTCTCCAACTCAATCCAGTCTCCTACTCAAACCTCTCCTACTCAAACCTCTCATCCTGCCTACAACTTTCTGGTTTACAGTCCTTTTCAGGACTATACTCACTTCCGAAAGATACTCTTCCTTCCAACCTCCACTTTCTCGCCTTTCCATCTCACTTCTATTTTCTATCTACTTTCCTCAGTCCGTCGAGGACTTTACACATGGTGTACCGTAAACCTCTTCCGTGAATCATTTATTTATCTCTCATATTCAATAATTCCATGCTCACATCACAATGCACCTCAAAACTCATCATCTAAACCGTGGAGTAAAGTTAAAAACATCACTCATTCAAATAAAGACACAAATAAATGCTCAGGATTCATTTCAGATTTATATTCATTAAATAAATCATTTGTTGATTTGTTGAAAAAAGCCATGATACAAGAGACAAAGAAGTACACACACATGTACATGTACTTTATAAAAAAAGGAACATATTCCGTCCAGCCAACAGACAGAATCAAATCCAGCACATGATTGATATTTTCTTAATCATATTCAATCCACACTTTCTATTTCTATAGAAAAATCACTAATATTTTATTTTCATTCTGTAATGAGTTACCCTTCCGTGGATCAGTTCATGAAATAGTGTAAAAAATAAGCAAATCGTTTTCTGATTTTCTATGACATGTATCTAGTCCAACTGCGTAACTGAAGCATTTCACTTGCAGAGATTGTTGTAGTTTATACACGTACATGTACTACCCCCCCCTCCCCAAACAGAAAAGTTTATCAAAAAAGATCCAGAAAGAATGAAAGAGAAATGAAAAATGAAAAGCAAAAAGAGGGAACAAAACAAAAATAGCATAAAGTACCACAGCAAAGAGAAAACTTAATATACAAGTAGTACAAAACAAATTACTACAACAAAATTATGCAAAAAGTGGATTGGAAACTGTATACATTCTCTATAGCACCTGGAAAATATAAATGACAAATAAATTGTGAATAATTAAATTTGCAAGTTCCATTGTAGACAATTCATCAACAGCTTTCAATGCAAAATATCATGTTTGATTATGACAGAGACCTGGGCCCTGTTTCACAAAACTTGTCATCGGTGACAAATGACAGTTTTTGTTATAAGCTATTGAAATCCTTGCTTCTGATTGGTTATTAGCAGATTTGTCACTGATTTTTTTTTCATTTGTCATTGAAAAAAAGCTTTGTGAAATGGGTCCCAGACCCTGTTTCATACAAGTTTATCATCAATGACAAGTTACAATAGCTGTTACAAGCTACTAAAATCCTTTGCTTTGATCGGCTGTGAGCAAATCTATTACATAATTTCTGAACTTGATAATAACTTTCATGAAACAGGGCCCCGATGAGTGATATTTTAACAACGGAATGATCATATGAGGAAGGATGGGATGAACGAAACATGAAGAACAAACAAATAATGCCGTTAGTTGCATATTGAAAGCACTGAATTTGTTATCTAAAATCTAATCAATCCTGAATCCATATCATATTGGTCCTTATACTAAAATTACTGGAAAAGTGGAATAAGATTGTATTCAAGTGGATTAAATTGTATCAAAACCAATGTTATTATCTTTAAATACTATTGAAAATATCCACATTACTGGTTTAATAGCTCATTAGAACAAATAAGTTTTGTTTTTCTTTGAATATAAAGTGTTCTCTTATGGAGGTTCCAGAGTAATCTCTATTCTAATATTTCAAATAATCAACCATTAATCTTACATGTCCAAATCAGAGGCAAACTTGGACAGCAGACCTACATTAAATTGGTGGGGGAAAATGGTTCATGGTTTGTTAATGAGGAAATCCCCATCTTCCCCTTCCCATATTTTTGTGCAAATTGTAAAGGAAGATGTCTCTTAATACACTACCGGTAAGTATTGTTCTGCACACATATGGTATCCAATCAACATTATGAAAACTTTCATAATAACCTTGCCAATTTTGAGATGTGCCAAATTTTCCATTTCACTACAATGCGATCCTAAAACAATAGCACAAGTTGCAAAAAGAATAGAAAGATAAAAATGAAATAAACAAGGTTTTTGTGAGCCATAACGTTTATAAATATGTAAAATAAAACTGAACTCTTTCACATCATATGTTTGTACAACAAGGCATTTGAAGATGAAAGTAGAAACAGAAAATAAGAAGAACGTAAAAATTGAAGTCTCTATATTACAATGCAATATATACACATCTATTTAATTTATCATTTACATATGTACATATATTTATACACTTCTTCACAAACACTTTGCATGACATAAATATATGAAAACTACATCTCATTTTTTATCACTTGGAAAGGCTGGTGATACACACATATAAACTTCTAATAGGAAGACAAACTTATCAGGATAAAATAATAATCTTGGCATTCAAAATAACAATCTGGATAATGCTTCTACATCTACATGTACCTCAAAATCGCAGCTTTTATTTCATTGTTTACTAGTACATTCATCTTCTTTTGCAGTTTACAAACTTTCACCGTCTTCTTTACAAGCCCCAGCAATTTTCCTCTATTGTTTTCCACTTTAAACCCTGGCAAGTAGACTTTCACAATCAATATGATTGTTTTCAAAATGCCATTTTCTTTTCTTTTACTTTAAGTCAGTATCCTCTGCTGTCCAAGTATCATTAGTCCAAGAGGACCTACAAAGCTAGAGATGAATTAAATAAAAACATTCTAACATTCTATTAAATATTCTACTTATGGTTGATGATGATTACTACAACTACTCATTACTTTGCCTATGGAGAGCAAGAAGGGTCATCCCTCATACACCTCATACAGAGAAAACACCCATTCAGCTCTCAACAGTCTACAATACCCTCCTTCATAATTATCCTCATGATATCCATGAAGCGATTGGCATAATTATCATTCATGGCAGTACGTCACATTGGAATGCTTGTTAATTAGTACAGTACACACAAAGTATCACAGGAATGTATTAAATTTGTTTCTCCTCCGTCCAGATTCCGGCAAATAATACATGGATTTGACCAACATGATAGGCAATACATCAAAGTGGTGATCCGTTTGGAAGTTAAAATGGCAAGAATTAATGACTTCTCATGATTGTTTGTACAATTTTACTTTATTTCATACCGAGAAACAATATGCACCTTGCAGATCATCTACATGTACCTGCTTTAATTCAATCTGTCATCGTCTAAAATATAATTAAACCCCTTTGCAACTAATTATAACCTTTGTAAATTAGGCTTCACTTGATTTTAATAACAGACAACTCATGGTCGTATCTCTGTAATGATTCCAACCCATTAATTACACACAGAAAATATAAATATCTCTTGCTGTCTAAAACTCCACCAAAGAGAGAAAGAGTCAGTATCTACACATAATTCTGCTAACATGATTTCATTCTAAATACATGTATAAAGCTACTGTATCTTTGATTACATGTACATGTATGCAATTACATATTCTACATAATCTATGGCGAGATGCTACGTACTGTAAATGTGGAACACTTTTTAACTTACAACACCTCCACATAGAGGAAACCTGCATAGAAAGGCCAGCATTTTCATAGCAAAACTCATATCATATCTGACTGGAAAACCATGAACAAAGAAATTTGGATAGCAGTGCAAAATGCTGATCATCTTTCTGAATTAAATTGTGCATGCTTTTGATCAACAGATTTTCGAACAATTGAGATACAATGCATCCTTACATGAAAATTAATGCTTTTGAGTTGAGTATTTGTTTCTTTGAATTTTTGTAATACAAGATTTTTCTGCGATACAAAGTACATATTTTCATTGACTGTCTTCTACAAAACATACCTTTGAATTTCTTACACATCATGATAATTACATGGAGAAAAACTTCTTATACCTTGAGAAATAATACCAAGCACCTTTTGATTTTTATGTTCAAATGATCCGAGAGAGAGAGAGAGAGAGAGAGAGAGAGAGAGAGAGAGAGAGAGAAAGAGAGAGAGAGAGAGAGAGAGAGAGGGAGAGATAGAGAGGGAGAGAGAGAAAGAAAATATGAGACAGAGAAAGACAGACATACAGAGACAGCGAGAGACAGAAAGAGAGAGAGAGAGAGACAGAGAAAGAGGCAGATAGATATAATGAATATTTAGAAAGAAAGAGAAAGAGACAAGAAAAGTAAGACCTTGATGTAGAATGATTGATTTAAGTCTTATATTCTTTACCTATTGTAATCCCACATATATATATCTCTCTCTCTCTCTCTCTCTCTCTCTCTCTCTCTCTCATGCTATCCCTTCTCTACCTCTCCCTCTCTCTACATCTTTCTAGTTACAACCATATCACAGCTGCTAGCATTTCAAAAGTACATATATGTATGTGTATCTGTCTCAGGATTGCCCTAATATCTAAAGATTGTTTGGTACAAAAGTTTCAAAAACTTCTATGATGAGCTTTTCTCTTAAATTTTGGCACATTTTCATCATCTGCTTATCAAGCAGACAACCCTGTGAGAATGTCCAAAAATAATTTCATCTTAAGAGAGCCAGAAATTCTTCAGAATTGAAAATGGCCTCTCTCACAACAACTCTAGTACTTTTCCCAGTTTCAGCAGTCTCTCTCTTCTACTGGTAAATCTCTCTTTCCTGTATATTGAAGAGCACTTCAATAGCACTGGGGCAATGGCATCATTTTCTCTCCATACTGGAGTCACTTGACAACTGCTTTGAATGAGATCTGGAGCTCTTCTTTCCAAACACTCTGCTTTATCCTGGGTACACCCACGTTCTTCAGGAGTGTTAGCCATCAAGACAAGCACATCTTCTTTCCTGTGGTGTTAGGACTTGGGCATCATCAGCATCTGTCATTGGAGGATGTCCACTGAAGACCTGGAAGGATAGATCCTACACCCTGCAAGACGGTCATCACTTCTGTTGTGTTTGGACATGGAAACCAGGGGCATCCCCTCTGATCGCTCATGACCTCCGACCTTCATCATCAGCACCACTTCCTCTGATCATTTATGTTTTTGCTTGTTATCAGAGCTTCCCAGTTTCTTGAAGAGTGCCTTGCCCTTTGAGAGCAGCCCTTTCTTCTTCTTGGAGTGTTCGGGCGTGGATGTTATGGACGTCTGTTCTGCCGTGTCGGAGATGACGGGGGTCACCTCACTCCCGTGGTACTGCGCTTCGCCGTTCTCCTGCTGCTGGGCTGGGACTGCGTACTGCATCAACAGGAAGAAAAATGGATTGGGATGAATATAATGGGGTACCTTGAGAGTCCTACATCAAATTGGTCCTTGAGTTAATAGGATATTGCTTTGAGAATTGTAAAGATTGTTTCAGGGCTAAAAATTTAAGTTTTATCACTTGTTTAAACTTATTTCCCTAGGAAACCGATTTATTTCTTTATTAAATTTTTTATTAAATCAACAGCCAACAGTGCAACTACCCAAGGTGAACTGTATTGAATAGAAAGAAGTGGAAGGAATGAGAGAATTCAGTACCAAAGTCATTAAGATAAACCTTTATGAGTACTCTTTTCCCAACAAAAACCTTAGGCCTAAAAATGAAGAAACAAGATGTTTTTTCAGTACACTTCTAACTGTAATTTTACTTATTTGTTTTATCAACCCCTCACACACAAAACACATCTGTTCATCAATTCAATTCTATTTGCATTCCCCAACGACCAAAATTAGCAAGCCTTGTTACATTAACACTATTTTATCCTTATTTCGTAATACTGTGATGATTTAAATATAACATAAAAAACTTAAAGAAACGTCGAGTTTACTCTCTTGCTCCTGCTCTGCAACTCTACTCGCCTACTCAACTCTCCAACTCAATCCAGTCTTCTACTCAAACCTCTCATCCTGCCTACAACTTTCTGGTTTACAGTCCTTCTCAGGACTATACTCACTTCCGAAAGATACTCTTCCTTCCAACCTCCACTTTCTCGCCTTTCCATCTCACTTCCATTTTTCTATCTACTTTCCTCAGTCCCTCGAGGACTTTACACATGGTGTACCGTAAACCTCTTCCGTGATTATTCATACCACCATGCAAACCTTCAAACATCATCTGATAAAAAACTTAAGGGGGTATTTTAGCTACTGAATAACAAAAACCAAACATATCATGTAAGATTAGCAAACTGCATCGGATTAGTGAAACATTAAGTTGGGGAGTTTTTGCACAGCGATATTATCAGAACTCTATTGGTAGCGTTCTAGATTTTTGTTAGGGGCGGGGGGGGGGGGGGGAATTCTGGAAAATGTACACAAACAAACAAATATTAAAGTGTTATCCGATTTTCTAATGCATTTTTCATTTAAAATTTGAAAAGGGCAGGGGGCTCATCATTTTTCTTTTGTAAACTTGTATTGTATGTTATAATGCCATAATGCAATATTTATTATGTTTGATGTGTTCCCCCCCCCCCCCCCCTCCATTTAATCCACCACTGATATGACAAACAGGGGTTAGGATACCAATCATGCAATTGCTTTTCACATCAGGGATAACACTTTCTGTTCACTATTTACAATACTGAAATTGTAAACATATTCAAGAAGAAAAAAAAACCTTTGGCAGCCTCATGTGAAATAATCATATCTGATTGATACACGTCTGTAAAAACCCAATACACACAAATACCCAAATACCTTTGAAACCGCTCACAACAAATTCTTTTAGACATAAGTATCTTACTAAATTAGTGTAGATATATGTGCCAAGGATAACAGTGGTAAAAGCAAACTTAAATTTCTAAATTTTGATTTCATAAACAAACATCAAATGATAAACCAAAAGGGGGTGGCAATTGCATACCGTAGTCATTTCAACCTCACAGTAATAGCAATAATTTCTTAAATTTCAAAATCTCCCAAAATTATCAAATGTTACTCTGAATTATATACAAATATCACACCTTTTTCAAAAGAATATATCACATCTTCTAAGATTGTATGGGTTAAGGGGCACACAAAAATCAGAAATCAAAGCAAGAACCACAACTCAAAGCAATGATAGCAACAAGCACATCAAACTAAACCACACACATGCCTTACCAATGCTTTGAAGAATGCTACAAGAAAACATGCAGGATTGCCATGGATGCATGAAAAACATGAATTAGCAAGTAAGGGATAAAATGTTCATGCAAGGAATAGTTTTTCTTTTCAGTATGTGTTGGCCAATGTTTCAGCTTAGACTAAACCGAACAATACCTCATGGGGAAAAAATCTGTACAATCTACAAATGTTGTGTAACTGAAAACTCAAGACTTGTGGCATGGACAACAGACACTATCTGGAAAAGTCACCCGATAAAAATGTACTTTTCTGGTCTTCCCCCATGTATGTATGGGGTAGTGATATGATGAGCTAGCTAAATTTGGTAGAGAACATGAAATATGACAACTTACATGTAAATTGGTAATACAAATGAAACTGGATAATTAAAATTGATATAGCAATCAAAATGTGATCACTAAAAATGGTTATAAAAATGAAAGAGAATATTAAAGCTGGTAATGCAAAGGAATATGACAACTAAAGAAGGTAAAGCAAGAAAAGGGAATTATAAGTCAATGATCAGGACTTAAATGAATTTTCAAAATTACTCATGTACACTGTACTATGCACAGGCAAACCAAAAGAGAGTATTCATGCAAATAAGTTCTTTAATTTTCAATATGAAAAGAAGTGAAATATCAAATTTGGGCAATACTAGCATTGATCCAAGGAAGCAACAAAGATCGAAGCTGCAAGATGGAACATGGGAAAAAATAGAATTAACAAACACAGGAAGGAGTTCATGGGACTATAAATGGATGAACATCTACATGTAACACAGCTTGGCCAATACAAGCAACAAAGAATAATGGTAGTAAGTGGTACAGCAGGTTTTCTGCTAGATATAAAGTGCTTTGAGATGTCATCCTTTATCCTTTTTTTCCATTTCTTTTTTGCATGCCAGATGGGAAGAGATCTAAAAATCATAATGATCTCTGAACACAAAATAATTTGTTTATTCATTTTGAGATAAGCAGCATTTTTGCAAAATTTTGGTTCTAGCTTGGCTTACTCAAGACAATAGAGCACCTTAGTGATGACGTCACATACCCAGGCTGAATGACGATGGATAGGCCAGCCCCAGGTAGAAAGTGACAAAAAGGACACACATTAAAGGGGACAGAATTGGAGCCAGCCATAGATGTGACGTCTCACTTTGGTACTCGACTAACAATCTATGTTTCATGATACATCATCCGTTTCTGATAGACAGGAAGTCAATGTCCTTTTGGTTCTAAAGCCATGATATAGACAATAAATCTAGGTGTAGTTCAGGGACATAGTCTATATGTACCTCACCATACTGTGATGGTCTATCCATTTGCATATTTTTCTTTCATTTTTATTTATTTTTAAAGAAAGAGTTTCCAATAAAACACTATTACAACATCAAATCTTCAAATAAAAGAAGAATTGTTTTATGGTCATATTCTGTAAACAGTAAACACAAAATAATCAGCACAATTTACCAATTGTACACATTGAGCTTTCCTTCAATAAGCATGAAATCCTATAATTTGTTTCACCTACTTAGTATACCACATCTGTTATGTTTGGAGCCAAAAAGACGTTAACTCATATACTTTTTGACAGACTGAATGCACTTTGGGCTGTGGACATACAACACGAGATGTGTATGTCCCTACCTTTAGATGCTTCATAGAGGGACAATCAATACATGATAACTGTCTGTACCACTCCCGATAGGTGCTCTATGTGTGGGTACAAGCATTTTCACACATTATCTATGGTTTCACATCCCATCCAAGGGGCAAGACCATACATACCTTGTCTTTGGTAGATTGTTGTGATTGGTGTTTATTCTCTTTGTTCCTATTGAAGGCAGGACTGTAGGACCGTGACGTCGTGCTCGAGTCGATGTCCGACACCTCTTCCAGGAAGTTGGAAGGCACAAGACCCCTCTTGCCTCGGAGCTCCCCCTAGAATGAAAAAAAAAAAAAAAAGTGAAATGTTATCAAAGTGAAATTGAATGAATGTGAGGAAAGGGAACCTCCAAATTACTTATACTAGTACATGAAAAGAAGGGTTGTGTGCTTACAAAAACTATACTTTAATGAGCTATTCTTCCAGTTATTTGGTCTTGATGACAATACCGCACTTGCACTTCACACTTCACACTCTCCGTTCATAGTGTAGCACTGCTTTGGGGAGGTGGCCATTTTACCTTCACAGACATGCTCCTTCACACCAAATTCAAACTCAAAACAGACACATCGTGTTTCTCTGGAAGACGAATAAGCACACTGTTGCCAATTTGAAGATCAGGGGTGATGGTGAGCATCCCTTGTACACTCCCCCTTATCTAACAAAAATCCCCCCCCCCCCCCCCCCCCCCCTCTTGAGTACGAAAATTGGGGGGGGGGGGAAATCGGGGGAAATTAAAAAAATTAAAAATTGGGAAACCGATTTATATTATCAGGCCTGGAAGATGCTACACTGATCCTTTCACATCACTCACCACAAAGAAGCCATCGTCGTCCATCTCTCCATAGACCATCAGGTTGTCTCCCTGACGAAAGCTCAGCTCCACGTCAAGGTCGGGGTTCGGTGACAGCTCCTGCGGGTTGTAGTCAAACAGCGCCCTCATACGATGGGGTGTTGCCAATGCCTCCTTAGGAAGCACCAGCTGCCCGTTGGAAGGGAGGCTGTCGTACATGTTGACTGGAGGGAGGGTAAGGGAGGAACATAGTAAAAATGAGGGGTTTGTATTGGAAGGGGAAAAATTGCTGTTCAATCTTCTAGTTCGTTCGTTCGTGTCTCCTTAGATCAAGATTAATGTATCTTGATCTTCGGAGTAGGTGCTACAACCGACCATGTTAGACACGTTGCCCCGGGGTGCGAGATAGGACTCTTGTAGCGTGCCCCCACTTAACATAATTATTCAATAAAAATTAACATTACATTTAATTAAAAGAATGAAGCGATTAATTTTACTCTCATGTTACGGGGAAAAAATATATTATATATATATATTATGAATCAATCTTCTAGTATTATAACATCTCAAAGCACAAATATTTATATGAACATTGCACATGCATGAATGTAGATCGTGGATCTCATTTGTTGCTAACATGAACACATTTTTCATGTGTATGAATCATGTACTAGATCAAAGGCTTCTGTCTAATGTTGAGATAGAGGCTGAATAGGCAGAATACATGAAAGAGGTCTTAATTTCAAATCATGTTTTAAACCAGACTGTCATTGACCTCACCCTCAAAACTACACATTGTCAGAGACCCCAAGTTCAAAGATCGGCAATGCGTGACATTTTCATGATTTGGTGCGCGAGCGCGCGTGCGAGGGTATAACACTCGCATAAGGTATAGCGTTTTTCAAAATCTAGCGCGCGCGTCATGCGTAAGAGCATTTTCAGACCCTCGAAATGCATGATGTCACGCCTAATGCGTGATACTTGATAGCTCTGCATTGTGTTAAGACTGTCATTTTATAACTAACCCTAACTACTATCCATTGCATAAACACAGTAATAAAAAACATTGTGTTAAGACTTTATGATCTCACCTGGACTGCTGTTGTGTTCAGACTGTCATTTAACCTCACCCTGTTGACTTCCCACTGTGTTTACACAATAATCAAACCCGCATTACATTCAGACACATAACTACATCTCACCTTGACTGCTACCAGTTGTGTTCAGTCTGTCATTAACTTCACTCTGATGAATTCCCACTGTGTCCATACAAGAATCTAATCCACATTGTATTCAGACACTAACTACATCTCACCTTGACTGCTACCAGTTGTGTTCAGACTGTCATTAACCTCACCCTGATGACTTCCCTCTGTGTCCATACAAGAATAAAACCCACATTGTATTCAGACACTAACTACATCTCACCTTGACTGCTACCAGTTGTGTTCAGACTGTCATTAACCTCACCCTGATGACTTCCCTCTGTGTCCATACAAGAATCAAACCCACATTGTATTCAGACACTAACTACATCTCACCTTGACTGCTACCAGTTGTGTTCAGACTGTCATTGAATCTCGACCTCTCATGGCCCTGTGAGTTATCTCCTCTCTTGGCGAGGGGCGTCTGCTCTGGACCCTCAATCTCCTCCACCATGTTGCACGGCACGTAACCACGGCGACCGTTCATCTCACCAACGAAGAACCCATCAGCGTCTTTATCTCCGATGATCTGCAGATTGAAAAACATGACCATAAGTTAGGAACAAAGTGCTAATATATATGTACAATTTTAACCCATGTCTATTGATGTAAGATATATGATTGAGCATACTCAAAAAAATCATTTCAACTAAAACTTCCAAATATATTGGAGCATTTGCCTACTATCCTTACAAATTTATAGATAAAAGTGGAAATTAGAAATCATGTTCCTACGACTGGCTGATCATTAAGGAAGAAAGAAATTGAAATGGAAAAATTTAAATAAGTCACCTTGAGGAGGTCCCCTTCCTTCAAGAATAATTCCTCCTCAGCACCGTCAATGTTAGGCGACATGATAGCAGGGTTGTAATCAAATATAGCAATGAAATATCGTATTGTCCCATCGTCAAACAATTCTTCAGGTTCGCTTCCCGAGAATCCCTCCTCCTCCTCGTCATCGAATGTTTCCTCCGACCGCGACCCTCTTGATGACCTCTGCAGGCTGAGGCTGCTCTCCGGTGTCCGTAAACTGTCACTATGACGACTGTCGCTATGTCGACTGTGGCGGTTCCTGTCGCTGCTATCGCTTCGTCGATGACTGCTTGAATCACTCTGCGGCCTCCCATCTGCTTGATGGTGATGCCTATCATTATTGGACTTCGCGTCATAGTTTTTATCGTAGCTCCCCACCTCACTATTACTACTCGCCTCCGAGGATGCGTTCCATTGCGAGTTTGACCTTTGACCCTGTGTCCTTGGTTGAACCCGTGGGTCCGACCTCGGTGCGGCCATTGGCAATGAGTTTGAGGCAGACGAGACTGGGCTCGTTCGTATCACTTCCGTCCTTTTCTCAGGATTGTACAGGTCCGTTTTACGAGAAGCTGCTTTTAATTGTTCATTATTGGCATCTTTGGTTATTTCTGCAAGAGATGAGATGACACAAGCATGATTTAATAAACAATACAATCAATGAAATCATTACATAACCTTTTTAATGTTGTAATGTATAATATACTGGTTGAGGTTCTTGGAATGTAAAAAACATGGTACATGTTCCATTAGCTCTGGCGACAATTGCTCTTCAGTCAATATTCTACAATAACCGAATTTCAAACTTCAACCCTGGACCAAACCCCTAAACTTAACCCTTACCCTAACCCTAACCCTAACCTAAAATCCAATTTCAGCCCTCATCCTAATCCCATATCTTTAATGAAATAGTTTACAGAGCAATTGCTGCAAAATATTTGGTCACCACATGTTCTATTTGTACCAACAATACTAAAATATAAAATCTCCTGTCATGTCATTACAACCTTCAGTATTTTATCAAAATTACCAGAATACAAGGACCAAAATAGGTCTAGAAATAGGTTTCAGAATTCTGTTACAAGTCATTTGTTGAACAAGTCATGAATGAAATATTAAGTTAAATAATCTGCATATTTACACAATTTATATTTCATATTATTAGTTCATATATTGTAAGACATTGTTGAGTATTCTTGTTTTGTTAAAGTATCAATTGTAAAAGTAAATTCATTATTTTTTGTTTTGTTACGTTTTCTAATCTGATTTGTACCAAAATACTTTGTTTAGCTGTTTAAGGGGTTAGGCTCGACTAGCACATGTGCTATTATCTGGCCCCTTTTACCAACCAATAGTTTCTAATCTTGTATATGTCAAATTATTGTGTGAAATGTATTGCTGTTGGTAAATAAATCGATCAAATAAACATCATGTTGAAGGGTACCCTTTGACCTACCAATTTGCGGAACTTTTTTGGCTGGTTTCCATGGCACGGGTTCTACCACTGGGTTGTGGGGGGATTGTTCCGTCTCCCTCTCATAGTCCCTCTGAGATCGTATGATGGGGATAGGAACCACTTTGTCCGGTTTGTTCAATGACTCCACCTCTGGGTCTGTGTCAAAGTCCATCTGTTGCTTGGTGTTGTACTGTTCATAGAACAAGGGAGGATGGTTATCAGTCATGGCATACAATACTGTATCTCCAACAACATATCGAATGGTATGAACATTCTTGAGGTGGCTGCGATGGTACTCTAGGCCAACTGATAGCTGCAGCTCAGAACTTATAATTTTTGTTTAAAAAATGCTTAATCAGTTCGATATTCACATCAATAACTGAAGACATCTTCAAAGCACATTATTTGTTGCAACTTGAAAGCATCACATGAAAATTTCTTGTAACTGTTTGATGAAAATATATTAAGCTTGGTTCAGATTTAGAATTTTGTATGTACCTTGAATAGATCTCCATCTCATACTAATAAGATCACAAGCACTTCCAGAAAATCATCAATCATGAATAAAATAGTTCTAGTACATCAGCTATGGACAGGTGCAACCCAACACAAGGGTGTAACAGCATATATCACCAACATATAGAAGGTAATAACATTGTACTCAAGTTCATTTCCTGACAGTGTCTAGGATCATGTTAAAGCCCCTCTGCACTAGTTTGGCAAGGAGGGATTAGACCTCCCACCATGGCCACCGACAGGTGGTTATCTCATCAAATCAGCTCTCAATTAACATTAGAAAAAGGGGATCATGGGGGACCAATGGCCACCGATTAGGCATTGTTTGCTATATAGAGGGCGCAAGAAGCTATAAGTAGTGCAGTGGGGCTTTAAATGAATGAGCGAGGACAATGGTAGCTTTTACCAAATAAGCCAGCATACGTTTGGTAGAAGGCTGAAAGAAAGTTACAGGGCGTGAGATCAAGCAAAAGCCTGAAAACTAGCACTCCTGCAGAAGGCTAAAAGATATAAGTGAAAGGAACTTGCCTGCAATACTTGAAGTGTCTCCTGGACCTTTTTCTTCTCGTCGTCTACCCTCATCCTCCTCCTCCCTGATGACCGCAACCCTTCGCTGCTATCGCTAAGACCGGGAAGGCTTGCACTACCAAACTCAGAGACTTCCTCCTCGACTTCCTCCAGGATGTCAGAGAGCTCTGAACGGTCGCTGTCGGACATGTAGTCCGATTCTCTGAAGGTACCAGACTTTTCTGTCTTCATGATGGGCTGTTGGCATGCAAAAAAGAGGTCTTTATTCATTAAAAAGTGTCTTTATTAATCATCATCCTCATACCCATTTTTTTTTTTTTTTTAAACAAACAGTAATCAGCATCCACAACAGTTTTTGTTACCATCCTTACTGGCAAAGCAATCTTTAACAGCAGAATATTTATTATAAATCTAATTAGCATATCTTAATCATCACTGACACCTCATCACTACACAACATCATCTTTAGCATCATCATCATCATCATCATCATCATCATCATCATCATCATCTCCATCTTCATAACCATCATATTCTTTATTATCATCATTATCTTCACTATCATCATCTTCATTATCCTCATCGCTATCATCATCATCTTCATAACCATCAATATCACTATCAGCATCATCGTCATCAATATCATCATCAGCATCATAATTATCATCATCAGCATCTTCTTCTTCTTCTTCTGAAATTGGAGTCAGCAGGGCGGTATTCCGCACGCGCCAACTTGTATGGCATCATAATTATCATCACCATCATCAATATTGACAAAAACTTTGATCACCATCATCATCACAATTTACATCATCATCATCATCATCATCATCATCTTTCTTCCCCATCATGTCATCATTGATAACTACCTTGAGAGGGAGTGCATCCTCTCTTGGAGAACCCTCAGCTTTTAAAGCACCCTTTGGGCTGCCTTTCTGCATGCTTTCTTCGTCTGGCAACCTCCGACCTCCTCCGAGACTTCTGCTTGTACTACTAGTAGAACTATCCTCATCATCAGCATTAGCATACATAGCTGCCTTTGCCTATATGAATATGATTAAGGAGAATAAGTACCGTCAGTTTACTGCATGTCGCCTGTGCATTGAAACTGTTAATTCACACCACACAAAGTTAGAATACTCATAATTCAAATCACTTGACGTGTTAATAATTGTACGAAGGTGACTTTGTATGTTGGAGCCAGAAGGGCATTAACTCTGTGTTTATTAGATGATTTTGAGTTAACACCCTATCTGGCTCCAAGCAGATAATCTAGTATCAAGCAGTAGGGCTATTAAAGAAAGAGATGAACTGGATACATCATTCAATAATTCAAAAGCATATTTCTTTCACAATCATATGTATATGTCAAAAACATCTCTGAAGGTTGGTAAAATGATGCATTTTCTACAATATGCGTGAGAATTTGGACAATATTTTATGACATCTATTTCAATTTCAGAAGTAAATGCAAGGTACACAAACTAAAATGACTGATCATTTGCTCACATATTGTACAAGTACACGTATATACTTTTGATAATAAGTTTTAGAACTATCAGGTTAAAAACAGGTTGACTTCACAATTATTTCAAATTGTTAGAAAATTACATTAATTTAGGGGGACAGACTACATATCTCAGTATTAAAAAGTGCATCAAGTTATAAATGGTAACATAAAAAGTACAACCAGTATCAATAAACTATTTGACATAGATTGTTAGATCATACTGTAGTTTGGTAAGGTCTCACAGGCAATTCAATGTGTGAGAAGTAACAAGACATGGTAATTGTATATATGTTATTCATGTCATAAAACAGTTTGCATCAACGTTTATTTACAAAATAGTGAAACACCAGAACTTCTCACAACATTAAGATGAATGTGTATCTACACCTGGTCAATAAGGGTGGGGGTTCTTACATTTTCTTGGGAATTTTATAAAATATTTCTAATGCTAAATTCAGTCAGTTAGTGCTATAAACATGTATATAAGTTGGTTTTAATAATAGAAACTCTTCTAAATTATAGTTAATGGATGTTAGAAATATTAGAAGTTCACATCATCTCATTAGGACTAACTGACTCGATGCTTACAAGAGGGTCATCAAAGGTGACTTTCTTTGGACGCTGATTATGCAAAGCATCATGGCATGCAAAGTTTAGGGAGATGAGGAAATATCAAAGTTCTGATTAATATGACAAAATTGTTGATGATTTCATTGTGTACCACCTGGCCCTCAGTTTCAAAGCAAAATATACAAGAAGTTCACTTGCATATCATCTTTACATACTATTTAAACCAATGCTTCTTGATTAAATACATGCAGGCACCTCATGAAGAATTGTCACATACATGTATGTGCACACAAGTTTTGAGGAGACAGGCAGTAATATACAACTCATTTTCCAATTAATTCTGCATTTTTCCTCTTTGAAGAGTATTAAGAGGTACAAACACAGCAGAATCAACATGTACATGAGTATATCCCCATAATGCATAGGTGCACATGATGTGTACTGATATAAGAGCTATTTCTGTAACTTTTCATCATCATGCACATTTTGTCTTTTAGTAACATCCAGAATACCAAGGAAGTCTCAGGTTCAACAATGCTGATAACAAGATTAGAAACTGCTCAACTATATTCTATCCAAGAGCACTCAACTGGCACAACAATTCAATTTCAATCCACTCCCAAAAGTATGGTGGTTGGCAAAATTCAATTTACAGTACATATGAAACAAGAAAACAATATCCATAAACATAGAATCAGTTTGATTTATTACAGAGGCACTTATAATTAAGTTTGTTTCCATTATAAATAGGGAAGTACAAGCAGTTTTTACTGAAATGTTACTGACCATATCTAAGATTTTAGTATATTTGATGACCGTTTAAAGCTGGTGGCCCTACTAGAGTTTGAATCTGGCAAAACATCAAATAAAATGATATTTGTATGTCAATTAATGTTCACAATACCATAATATAACTTGATAATACCTGGTCACTTGTGGGACAAACCTTGGATCTACCCTAATGGGCAAGTCCAAGCAGTTTTTACCAAAATGTTACCACTATATCTAAGACTTTAGTCAATCTGATGATCGTATCAAGCTGTCAGCCCTACTAAAGATATCATCATAAACAAAATATGAATCTCCCATTTTTAGCTTCACAGTGTAATTTTCTCACCTTGCCTCCCGGTGCGACCTTTCCTGTTATCTTGTCTTTCCTCAACTCTTCCAGGAGCTCCGCTGAGACCTTGGCCGGCAGGGAATCGTTGGAGCACCCGTTGGGAGACAGCGTCCTCACGACCAGCTCCTGGGCTGATAACATGCGTAGCTTGGACTTGGGTATGTTCACACGGTCAGCTGAAATCCAATGAATGAACACAAGATGCAAATCATTAGGGATTCATGATGAAAGACATCAACTGAGAGAGAGAGAGAGAGAGAGAGAGAGAGAGAGAGAGAGAGAGAAAGAGAGAAAAAGAGAGAGAGAGAGAGAGAAAGAGAGAGTGAGAGAGAGAGAGAGGGAGAGAGAAAGAGAGAGAGAGAGAGAGAGAGGGGGGGGGGGGAGGAGGGTGGCAACACCGAATGCAGATTACATTTAGGTATGTTAAAATGGTAAGCTGCAACGGAATAAAACCATCATGGATATAAGGGAAATTAGAATGAAATATATCACCCAATCATGGACAAGGTCTTTTTTTTTTTGCATTCCTGAATTGGCAATATTAACACAAAATCCAACTTGTGATATATTGGGTTTAATATTCCACGGGTGAAAATTGTTTATTTTAAAGAAAAACAATCAAATTGAATTTACTGATGTGCTGCCAACTTGAAGATTTCATATTGTTTATTTTCTTTTCAAATTCCAGGGGTCCAAACATATAGTGTGGTAAGGTATGTCACTGAAACAGCTCCCATAGGACTTTTGTGCCTAATTTTTTTTATTGGGGTCCAAGCCCGAAGACACCAAATTTCCCTATTGCGCTTTATATAAGCTATTTTGGCGCCCAATATGGACCCCCAGGAAATGAAGGAGGGGTCTGAAAATTTGAACCCCGTCATTTTGGGCCAATTGGGACCCTTTTGAAGCCAAAACAGCAACAACAAAAAATCAACTTTGGCAAAAAAATCCTACGGGATTACATACCATACCGCACTAATATCCGATAATACAACAAAAACAAGGATAACATGTGTGAAAAAATATGTTTTCTCTGATGGAGATGGCATAGCTCCACGTACCTGTAGGGGACATTGTGTCTGCCACCTTGTTGTTGTTGACAAAGACAGCATAGCCCATGATGACGGCACCGTTTGAAAGACTTGATGTTGTTATGGTAACCGGCAACCATTCCACAGACACCAAGGCGTCATTGTTTGCCTGTCTAACCTGGACGTCTAAAGGCGCATCCGGTAATCCTTGAGGGGGAGGGAAAAGAATTAAAGGGTTGATTGTGACTTCAGTTCAAATGACGATTCTTGCTGACTGGATGATGATTTACAATGCACATTCATTGGGATTTCTACTTGAATCTACTTGAAATACTGTATAAACTGCTCTTTCTGCAGGGTTTTATTCTTGGGGACTCATACCTGGGGTCGTAAAATTAACAAAAAGCAAAACAAAATGTATAAATATGTTGTATATGCTCTGGCAGCAATTATCCCAGGGCTTTATTTCTTCAAGGATAGATATAGGGTTAAGGTTAGGGTTAGGGTATAGCATTTGATCCAGGGTTGAAGTTAGGAATTTGGCTATCATAGGAGATGACCACCGAGCATTGTTTTGTAGAGTCCATAAGGCCTTCTGGTAACAGTATGTCCCAAAATAGTTTCTGCTTTGCATTTCATATACATTTTAAGTACACAGAGGATGTACGCACAATTGTCACAAGGGTTGGAGATAATGGGGAGGATTGAACTTTAACACATTGATACAAGGGGTGAAAAAAATGAAATATTACTTTAAAATCATAACATACAGTAGCTGCTTCAAACAGAAGCTTTAAATGAACACAGTAGGCACTTTTTCTGAACAATTTGCTTTCTTTAATTTCTAAATTGGAATGACTACTGAACAAATATTCATTGCACTATTTAATTGTAGGCAGACAGATAAATTGCAGACATCGAGCTTAGCACTGAAAAAAATAGGAAAATTAAATATTTAATGGTAGATTTCTGAAAGGAAAAATGTCACAGATTACAAGGATACTGTCTAATTTACGTCACAGAAACATTTAAGAGTTATACAGCTAGACGACATGAAATTTACAACATATATTAAAAACAAAATTGATTTCCTATGAATATGTGTAATTCCTTTCATATTACAACAATAACAAAACAAAAAACAAAAACACGAGTTTTAGTTTATTTTTTTTCCTTCCAGAAATATATAACCATCTTTCTCATAGGTTTTCTGCGCTTTTACTTTATTCAAAATATGAATTCTCTACTTTAAAGGGACTTTGTAACATTGTTCAGATGAGAGATACATGTAGTGGTGCTAAGATAGTGACTTCAATGCTAAATGTACAATTAAAGATAATCTGAAAATTTGAGCGGAAACGGACCATTATTCATGGTACAAATTGGGAAAAACTGATCAGATCGATTCCTTAATTCTCCCAACTATATTATTACAATTTAATTACATTTTAGGTGGATGGAAATCTCACAAAGCAATGAAATGGCTTTACATTCCATTCCAGACATTTAAGTGTTGACAGATTTTTTATAGCCTGTTTTTATGTCTTTTTTTCATGGAAAAACGGTCGGGAAAATTCAAAAATGGTTGGGATAATTTAGATTCACAAGCGCCTCCCATCGACGCCCGTTCGAATACCTGTTGAACTTTGTTAAAAATCTTCATATTGCGTGAATTAATTTCGGATTTGGGGCATCATAGTTGGATAATCCATACATCCACACATAATTTTACGTGTTTTGCATCCTGATTCAACAGATTTGTGAAATCAACCATCACAATGTTACGAAGTACCTTTAAGTAGTTTATCTTTAACACCCTTCCCCTCAAAATGATACAAAAATTGTTTCACCATTTTTTTATGAAAAATAATTTGAACGTTATAAATCAATGATTAGTCTGCAGTTAAGCATAAGACACCATCTTTCTCAAAAAAAATCCTGGCTTTTTAAGTCTATCAAGTTTGTCAAAATAATACTGTTCAGCTGCTACATAATAGCGAAGATAAATAATATGACGGGGCAGGGGTCAGAGTATCTAACTATTGCGACACAGTTCTTCCTAGGGGCACGAATGACAATAATCTGCACATATAACAAGAACAACATTTTACAGATAAACAGCACCATGGCACCGTACAAACCTTTTGAAGGGTCTGAATGAGTGTGATTGTAATGAGTGATAGTACCAACGTGAGCAAGAAGAAGAGAGGAGGACAGAGAAGACAAACAGATAGAACAAAACATTGGACAGTTAGAAAGTCTTTGGATCATCAATCAGATACCACATTTATATAATAGAAGCGACAGACCCCAGACAACCTTTGTAAGAAATATATGTCCCGTACGAAGTAAAATTTGCAAGAAAATTAATTGAACTCAAATGGAAAACAAATGCGAGGTACCTGAAAATCTATTATAAAGAATAACCATATCAATATCATCCTATTTTCAATTGCATCATAGGCCCAAATTTTCTGATCAAATATGAGAATAATATCAAACTTGTAAAGATAAACACAGATCAGCTGAGCATGTTTAAATAGTGTATCATATAGTGCAAATAAAGATATATGCAGGAATTAAAACATAGCTGAGAGATTATTAGATTAGCTTAGCTATTATATATGAAAATATGAGAAGAAATGGAAAGAAACAAAGGAAATGCAGCATTCTCCAAAAAGACATTGGATTTAAAAAACAGTATGCCATTCATAAACTTTGCTAAACAATCCTTTCCAAAAATTATATTGCAATTTAAGTACAGTTTTCATGGTTTTTCAATGTGTGCAATGTAACAAAACTTGATTTGATAAGGATTTGGCATTGCTACCCATTCAACTGGGACGTGGGTGCATGGTGGAGTAACATGGGGGACATGGCTTACCTCCTGGTAGGGTTTTGAACTCAATCTCTACAGAGTTCTTGCTTGCTTGAGGGATGTCTGCCACTGCAGTCTGGCGGCGGCTCTTGGCCCTCACGTTGATCCGGTAGACAGAGAGGGGCTGGAGACCTGTAGAGTATCAGGAAAGAAACGTAAAGGGTTTATCATCAGTAGTTGATACACGCAAGGAGAGAAACGTAAAGAGTTTATCATCGGTATTTGATACACGCAAGGAGAGAAACGTAAAGAGTTTATCATCGGTAGTTGATACAAGCAAGGAAAGAATCGTAAAGAGTTTATCATCGGTAGTTGATACAAGCAAGGAAAGAAACGTAAAGAGTTTATCATCGGTAGTTGATACAAGCAAGGAGAGAAACGTAAAGAGTTTATCATCAGTAGTTAATACACGCAAGGAAAGAAACGTAAAGAGTTTATCATCAGTAGTTGATACAAGCAAAGAAAGAAACGTAAAGAGTTTATCATCAGTAGTTGATACAAGCAAGGAAAGAAACGTAAAGGGTTTGTCATCAGTAGTTAAAAAGTATGTCAAAAGTATAATAGACAAAGAAGACCTAAGGATCTAAGAGAGAAAGAAGAAAAAAAGAGAAATGGAGACATAGTATCAACAGAGAGAAAAGGGGAGATAATACAGATAGCAAACAAAAGAAAGAGCAAGACAAAAACATTTGAAGGCAGAAATTAGAATTAAATAAATGAATTAAAAAGAAGGAAGGAAGGAAAAGTATGAGAAGAACAAGGAGAGAGAGAGAGAGAGAGAGAGAGAGAGAGAGAGAGAGAGGGGGAGTAGGAGGAGCAAAGGACAGAGCAAACTTACTTGAGAGTGAATACTTGAAGATGCCTGGTTTGAGGATGCGTATCTCTTCGCCATTGACGGAGATGACGTGTGGAAGATTGGTGTTTCCTGGAAGCCAGGTGATGTTGGCTGAACTAGGACCAACACTGGAAGCCTTCAGATTGGTAGGAGCTACTGAGGCATCTATATCACACACAGAGAGGAGAGAGGGAAGTTAAATAATAATACTACAGCATTTATAATGTGCCATAGATCTAGTAAACTATTCTGAGGCGCAGAGGGAGATTATTACCCTCGCTTTAGCATGGCTGCCATTACGGTGCTCTAGCATTTCAAGGAATGAATTCCTGCCAGGTACCCATTTACATCACCTGGGTTGAGTGTTGCAAATGTAGATCAATGTCTTGTAGATCAATGTCTTGTAGATTATCATGGCTTACAAATTATATATAGGATTGGAAATGATTTCCTAGAGTCTAAAGGAGCATTTGCTAAGGTTTTGGTATACATGCTATGATTTAGGGGAACATGCTAAGGTACATGGACCAGGAGTATTTACTTAGATTCCTAGAACATTCGTAATAGTTCCATGACTTCTGCATATCCTACTATAAATTTGAAAAATTAAACAAGCAAACAAAGCGGGACTATCCCGCTGCTGTAGCTAGGCGAACCTAGCGATAGTTTGTCGCGGCGTTATCGCGAGGCGGTGTTATCCCGCGATAGTTTATAACGGGTCCGAGCCTTCACACTGAAGACAACACCGCGACAGCAGCGGGACAGTCCCGCTGCTGTCGCGGTGTTTGAGGCCACTGTGAATGGTATGTGACTCACCCCTGCCTATGATAAGCATGCAGGCTGCCTCCTCGGACATGCCCTTGACCGTGACAGTGCGGACCGAGATCCTGTATGTCACCGCCGGTTCCACGTTCTCCACCAGCGCCCTTGTCTTGGCTCCCTGCTTGGTGGCAGTGCGGTACTGGCCATCCACATAGACCCGGAACTCTAGGATCTCCTGCAGGGTAACTGTGTCAGGTGCTACCCACGACATGATGATGCTGTGCTTCAACTGACGATCCAAGGACAGCTTCCTGGGACAAGGAACTGGACAAGAACAAAGTAAATAAGAAGGTAAATGAGCATATCTGCTGTAGGACACTGGCCGTCCACATAGACTCGGAACTCTAGGATCTCCTGCAGAGTGACTGTGTCAGGTGCTACCCAGGACATGATGACACTGTGCTTCATCTGACGATCCCCGAGGCAGCTTCCTGGGACAATGACAGTATCAGTGTGTTTTTTTCCTGAACTCTTAATATGGAACTGTTGGAAACTACTTAAATTTTACAGCATTAAAGATCACATCACAATAATTTCTTATCTTGTTTCATTTTCACCCCAAATCATTAACTGAAAAATTAAAATTTTACCTTCTAGTTACCTTCTGTTTATGCCTACAGCAGAGATGCCAATCTTCATCAACAACAAATAGTATTCTTAAGAGCAAAAAACTGTGTTTTTGAAAAAATCTCTCACCTTAACATATCGCCCAATCGAGCAGCTTAAAAAACGGCAGTACCACGTATACGTACCCGGATCTGAGCGCGACGTGCATACAGTACACGTGGGTTGTTCCCAATGTTTGCAAAACATACACAAAATGTACAGCCGTATTCATAGCAAAAAAAAGGAACAAGTACGGCAAAAAAGGAACAATTGGCATCTCTGCTACAGGTAGCAATAAAATTTATCATTTATAAAACTAGAGAAAACTTCTGTGAAGAAAAAACCTACCAACATAAGACACATCGCTGCCAAAATCACTGAATGACGCAAGGCTACCATCATCACCACGGCGACCAGCTGCATTAGAATGATGGTTATCATCATCTTCGTCTACCTCAGGGATATCTTCAAGGTCACTTGGATGATCACTCTGAGCTCTGGCAAAAGCCAGATCCCCTGAAAAAAAAAGAAATTAAAGGTAAGTTTTGTTCATGATATCGTTGATAGATATTTAAAGTACCGGTATATAGAAACTACATCTACAGGTACATTTAAATCTCTCAGTTATTCTCATGTGTTTTTCATACAGTTAAAGGTTGGTTGTTTTTTTGTTTACCTGACTGCTAAGAAAGTATGTGTATGCTTGTAAGTAAGCAACCAGGGGACCAATGGCTTAAAGTCCTCTCAATGGGTATTGGTAAGGAAGATTAATGCCTTACCAAAGGCACTAGCACATCGACTTGGATTCAAACCCAGGACCTCCCGGTTAATAGACATAGGTTTGACGCTGGCATTATGAGAGGAGGGGGGGGGGGAATGAGGAGAAGGGGCACTGGTGTTAGTTGATAGATGAAATGCCAATTAACAAGGTCACTGATTAGAGAACAGGGGAGGGGCTATGAGAGGGGGTCTCATTTTTTCCTCATCATTTTGTTGCTTCCCCCTTGCCCTTTTATCCCATTTCTTGTTTCCCCCTTATTTGCCATTTGATTAGGGGAGCCTCTCCCTCGTCATTAGGCTACTGACAGCTACCCACACATGTATTATCTTCTAACCAACCTGAAAAATGGTTCATATTTGAATGCCTTGCATCTGCATCCTCACTGTTGAATTCTAGGTCACTTAGTGGATCTTCTGTAAAGACACAAAAATGTGTGATTAATGAAAACCCTGAAAAGCTGTGTGGTACAGGACTAAACATTGTGAACTGATTATTTCAAGGTTGTGACAAAAGTTAGTAAAAGTATATTGTGACAAAGTGACACATGAAATAAATCAACATTTTCTGTGGATATAAACATAAAAAGTGGTCATAAGGAGCCATAAAGTGAAGAACAAAAAAAAATGAATGAAGGAAAGCAACCAGAACTAAGATGTCTTTAGTATTAAATAGATGAGATCAAGTAAAAGACCCTACACTCACCTCTCACTAATATCCTTCTACCATAGATTCACAAACAATAATGACATGCATCATCCATTATGTCTTTGATTTGCTAGGTAATTAATAATGTTCATAAGGTTCTTTTCATCCTTGACATTACACAAGCATTGTGATAAGTATCTCTTTTCACCAGAATCAGAGTTTATTACGGTAGACAAAATTAATAAAATTGCATTTGAAAGAGGACAAACCAGGACACTGAGACGCCCAGTAAGGTTTTATTATAAAGTTTTAAAACCAGGCAATTAACCTGAGGCATAGCATTCATGCAATTTATAAAAAGAGCAAACAGTACTATAATACAGTCCCATATATTGAATTTCATGTCATTTTTTTCAAATGGATGCATGAATCAAGTATGCTCCTATACATTGAATGTCATCTCAGTAAATGTGCGAATAAAGCATGAAAGACTTTATGCCTCTTTAACGGAATGTGAAAAAGTTTTTTCTTAAAATAAAATAAAAGTGGTATGCACATGGCACCTTCTTCATTCATTGCAGAAGCTTTGGGCGTGTCTTCGCTGGTTGCTATGGCAGTGGTTTTGATGGGCGGGACCTTGGCAACCAAAGGCGTGGCCTTTGGGGCAATCTTTCGACTGCTGTTGTCCGTGTCTGTGAGGGGCAGGGTGGGACCCAGGGGTACATGGGGAAGGTGGGGAAGGTGGGGGAGGGGGGGGGGGGGTGTTTGAGCAGGTTGGTAAAAACATTTTTTTTTTTTTTTTAAAGCAATAGACAAGGGAACAAATAATGTAGAGCAGGTTTTATTTTGTTGTTAAAAGCGATGAGCACATATGAGGGAAATGTGCACGTTGTGTTTAAGTGTAGAATAGGGAAAATATGATGCGCATGAATAGCAAATTATTCATTAGTTAATTGAATATAATAAAAACCAAATCAATCAAAACAAAATTATATTGATTTGAAAGTTATAAATGGCATACAAAATATTTGCAAGTAATTAAAGATTATTTGCATTGATAATTTTAGGATAATTTTGGTATTTAATTCAAATTTTTCAGATGGATTATAAAAAATTGATTGAGTTGTACCAAAAAACAAGGGCAAAATGCACATGGATAAAAAAAAAAAATGAATGATTTGTTAGAAGTTAGGTATAGCAAACAAATGTTATGGATAATTGAGAATAATCAGGTCATTAATAGAGGTTGTTATTAAGTGCAGGTAGGATATGCGATGTGGATTAGATGCATACAAAAAAAAAGGATAAGCGGTTTTAGGATGGGTGATGGGTTAGGAGAGGAATGATAAAACGGAAACAAAATTAAAGAAAGAATGTGTGAGTATTATCTTCAATGTTAGATAAGTGATGCATGAAAGCATCACTCCATTATCAAATGCAATGCAAAATGCAATTTTAAATTCAGTTTGACATTAATATCCTATACTTCATGAAATCACAAGTGGAAAGAAATACAAACTTGGTACAAAATTGTTTTTTAACAAAACTAACCATGTAATTTATGAGTTTGTAGCTTTTTTTCTTTCTTTTTTTGAAAATTGAAGTTCATTTTCTTATTATTATCTTTAAAAAATAATGCTAAATGTTAAATGTATAATGAATATCGAAATATTGTCATAATAATTCATCTAGGTTGTTTCTCATATAATGACACTCTAGATTTAACAAGCATTATTCCAAGGGGAAAAAAAAATCATATTTTGTTTTTGTATTTTTCTTTCTTGCTAGTATTCAAATAATGACACAAGTATATGTACCATTTAAAAATAGAAGCCTTTTAGAAAATGTTAATTGAAAGATTTTAAAAATATATCTAATTAATATGAATAGTGTACACTCACCATCTCCTTGCGATCCATTGTATTGCATAAAATCAGGAAGGTTCTCCTCTGTTGAAAAAAAAGAAGAAATGTTTTGAAAAAAATAATAAAATCAGTGGAGCGATGAATTTAAGATGGCAAGCCAAGTCAAGAATATCTGAATGCTTGATGAAAGTTTATTGAAAATCAAAATCAACTCTTTTAATGTAAGTGTATATTCTATATAGTACGGGTGTTAAAACAGAAAGGTCAAGTTGGATGATTTTTTTTTTTTAAACCAGAGAACGAACGATTCAAACAGACATAAAGGATACAGGAAATTAAAAAGTAGATAGAGAGAGGGAGGGAGAGAGAGAGGGAGAGAGAGAGAGACAGGTAAAATGGATGAGTATGAAAACTAGTTCATGGTATCAGAACTTTTAATTGTATTTCTACAAAATCTCACTATCCATACCCCAGAAGTAGAAAAAAGAAGGAAAGAAAGAAGACATGCCAATGATGTTCTAGTTCTACCTCTATATGCAACCAGCAAAAACCAGCAGATTTGAGTGCGATATGATCAACAAAAGCTAACATGACGTGCCTGATGAGGTATTATTTATCTGTACCAGGATAATGTGAATCTCATGTACAGTATGTTGAATTTCAAAGGTAGAAAGAGATGAATAGTGATGAAAGACTTCTAGACTCATATGGAGCTAGAATGATCAATGACACGGATGATACATTTTCTGACAAATTATAAAAAGAGAAGAGAAGTAATTGATTTCCTGTTTTTCTGGAAAGAATCTGAAGGGAGCTAAATTAGAGCAGGATTAATGTACACTGTGATCCAATACCATATGGAGAAATGGAGCAAAGTTATGGAGATGTATAAGAAGAAGATTACAGACAAATCAATACCCCTTTCGAATTATGAAGAAGATTTAAAGAAGAAATAGAATGAGAATTAGGGAGACAAAACAATAAGGGTAGAATCATGACAATTGAAAATCCTTTTAACAATGAAGAACCCAATTCCAGTGATATGATTCATTAGCAGGTATAAAAAGATGACAAGAAAAGAGAATGAAATTTAGGAAGACAAAAAATAGGGTAAGAATCAGGACAATTGAAAATCCTTTTAAAATAAAAACGTAGAAGTTGTTTTTTCATTTTAAAAGGATTCTATCTAGAGATATGATTCATTAGCAGATATAAAAAGATGACAAGAAAAAAAAAGGGAGAAAAATCAGGGGAAAAAGAAGTAGACAAAGGATGAGAAGATCAAGCTAAAGCCAAAGGAGAATCAGTGATGAAAAGAGAAGTTTTAAAAAATGGAGTAAATGAAAGGGGGAAAAAAGGAAAGCAAATAATTCACTCTAAATAAAAAATCCTAGCTGCTTGTAAAGCAATGAAAGGAAAGTCATGAAATTCACACAATGATGTAGGTCAGATTTAGCAACAGAAAAGAAAAGAAGGAAGCTGTATGCACATGGAAACATAATCCTGCTGAAATCAATTAAAAATGAAAATGGAGCCATAATAACATAAATAAAACAATTGGGAAGGAGAAGGGGGGGGGGTGTGGAGATGTACAATCTGTGCGCCTGATTATCTATCAAACCCATTGTATGATCTATAATGTAGTACAGTGTTTTGGTGAGAACGCCACATATGATCACATGAATCTGATGGTGCATATTTCTTGACGCATTCATGAATATGAGATGCACAAAGTTCTTGTTTCTGTGGCTTTGGCAAAAATGAATTAATTTTTACCTCTATCTCCTAAAAGATCATTTGCATCTTGGGCAATAGATGCAAAGTACAGAACACAAAGAAGAGTTGATAAGCATTATTTTCTTTGAAAAGTTCAAGATTGGGAGGCAAGGGATATCTGTAATGTAGGAAAAGGTGAGGGGTGGGTGTACATAACCTTTGAATACACTCAAAAGATAGATTGAATCATCATGTCATTGTTTCATTTTTAATAACAATTTTTGTTCAAACTTCAAACTACACAGCAAACTCAGTAGAAGAACAATTTTATTCTGCAAAGAAAGATCATCATGTCATTTTGAAGATACTGAGATTCATGCTTTTTAAATGTGCAGTTGATGTAGGCACTTCTGTGAAAATTCTTGACTCATTTTCATGTACATCAGTACAACTGTAATAGAAAATATTAGCTCTGTACTAAATCCAATAAGACCTCTAGAACCATTGCATTTCATTTCTTTTATCAACATTGAGAACAATGGCAATGAAAAACAGAATAAAGATGGACAAAATTTATATTGTTTTAAAACATTTTTTCTAAATGCCCATTTTGAAATCAGGATTTACATGAAAATGTGAGAATAAAGAAAGATAAAGTAGAGTTACTTACCTGCTATTCTTTCAATGAAGTTGCAAGGGACTAGACCTCTCCTTCCATCCATCAGTTCACCCTCAAAGAAACCATCCTGAAAGAGGGAAGAGAAATAAGAGATTAGACAGGTAACTCCTGTGAAATATTGTTCCATTAATTTAAAATGATTGTTATCATTTACATTATAATGATTCAATCCATTACTATTATTATCATGGTCTTTGTCATTATCCTCATCATCAACATCAACATCACCATCACCACCTCCATCACCATCACCATCACCAGCACTTTCGCTATCATTATCGTCATCATCACCATCACCCACATAATCACCACTAACATCATCACCATCATTATTGTTGTCACCATTATCACCATCCTCATCATTGTCATCATCATCGTCATCGTCATCATCATCTTCATAATTATCATCATTATCGTCATCACCATCCCCATCAGCACCAGCATCACCGCAAGCCTTACCTCATCAGGGTCACCATAAACATATATATAGTCGCCAGCCGTTAGTGGAAGCTCAGAATCAAAGTTGTCGTTGGGGGAGTCTGCGGAGGGTTCGTAGTTGTAGCGGGCGATGAAGACAGCCAGCTTGCTGATTGGTCCAGTGGAGACAGAGGCGTGGTGAAGTTTGTTGAGCAAGACCTGGTCTATCTTGTCGCTGAGCTCATCTAAGAGATCCCCTGGCTCACTGATAGAATCCATCTGGAAATCAATGGTGAGGTAGTTCATGATGGTGAAAGTTATAATGAATTTGCATGGAAAAAAGAATTTTCAAAAACAGATCTGAAGAAATACAATAGAGAAAGAATTAAACAAAAATAGAGATAGCGTGAGAGAGAGAGAGAGATAGAGCGAGAGGGAGAGAGAGAGAGGAGGGGGGGGGCAGAAAGGGGAGATGAAAAGAAACAGATCATAAACAGAAAGAAAGAGAAAGTCAAGAGATAGAGAACAAAATGGGAGACAAACTACAAAGATCGGTTTGCTTACCTGACCATTTTTGGCAGCCGATCTTTGAGAGCTCTCAGACCCTTGTGATAAATCAGCTGCATCTACAAAACAAACAACACAAACGTGTAAATCATTAGATATTAAAACATCATATAGTCACATTTCATGAAATAAATGCTGGCCTGGGTTTTTTTCACAAAGATCCTAAGCTGTTAGCATCTTTGAAAATATTTTGTAAAATTTATTTAAAAAAGCGTAAAATATTGATTCAAATCATTCAAATTTTTCATTATTGAGGAGATTTCATGTTCTTGATGTGGAATTGATGAAAAGTCTAAAATAGTTGAACTTTTGCTTTTGAATTTAATTTATTTTAAGGCTACAAATGGCTCTCTGTATATTTTAAGTCCAACCTAGAGTTAAGTTTGACTCAGCATCTTTATGAAACCCCCCTGGAGTAAGATATCTATCGTAAATAACAAATGGGTTTGCACCAAATTACAACAAATAGTATTCTGAGTCCCAGAAATAAAGATGAGGAATTCAGATGAAGAAAATATTAACAATGATGAAGAAAATGATAAAAAATAATGGAAGAAAATGTTGAGAAAAAGATCAGAAAAAAAATAAAACCATTAAAATGAAGGAAACTGTGATGTTTCTGACCAGTGTGAACATGCCAAGAGAGGCCAACTCTGGAAAAAAATTGTCTGAGTAGATGTCTAGTGTGGAGTCCCCTGAGAGGGAAGGATAGACATGGCTATCTGGGGATCTGCTGAAATTGAAGAGACATTAATATATTGAGTAGCTTGGGAGCAGGGTTTAAGCAGACAGGGAACAGCAGATGCAGAGAGTAATAATGATAGTGGTCGTGATAGTAGGGGCATTTACACTGTGTTTCAAACACGCCAAAAAATGCCAAACCGGAGCCTGGCCGCGATGTTACCAAGGGCAACTACGCTTTACCGGCAGACATGCCAAGCCCCAAACATTCCAAAACGAAGTGTGATCTTTTGGCGTGTTTTGGCGTGTTTGGCAAGTATAAACGCGCCTTGTGATGATGATAGAGATGATGATCATGATCATGGTGATGATCATGATAATGATGGTGGTGATAGCAGTAGTAACGATGAAGATGATGATTATGATGGGGATGGTAAGGATGATGTTGATGGTGTTAGTGATGATAAAGATGATAATGATGGCGATGATGATGATGATGATGATGATGATGATGATGATGATGATGATGATGGTGATGATGATGATGATGGTGATGATGATGATGATGACGATGAAGATTGTGGTGATGATGATGACGAAGATGATTGTGATGATAATGATTATAGCGGTGATAAGATGATGCTGATGACAATAAACATGATGGTGATGATGACAAACTAAAGCTGGGGAGGCAAAAAAAACATCAAATATATGTGAAGTAGAAGAGGATAAATTTCATTAAAAAGAATGGAGAATGAGCCTTTATATTTTATTTTTTTCAAAATAAGATGTAGCAATAGCAAATCAGAGAAGGGGAGGGAGGGGGAGGGACAGATAGACGGAAAGAGAGAGAGAGACACACACACACACACCCACACACAGACAGATACAGAGAGATAGAGAGAGATAGAGAGAGAGAGAGAGAGACAGAAAGAGAGAGAGAGAGAGAGAGGGGAAAAGGCAAGTTCTCTACTGCTCTCTTGGGATCCATGTACATCCATAAATGATAATGGTTGTCAGAGTGATTTACACCAGTGAAGCAGAATGACCAGTACAGTCAAATCAGAAGAATAATTTGAAAGCAGGATGAAGAAAACAGGGCTTCAATACAAAAGCCGAATACAACGTACTAATGTATGATAGCCTCCTGTACATGTACATAATATGGTCATAAAGAGAGAGAAAGAGAAGGTGAAAAAGAAAAGGGGAAAAATAGGTTTGATACAACTGACTATTAGACAGATTAAAAAAGAGAGAAGGAAAGAGAGAGAAAGAGAAGGAGAGAGAGAGAGAGAGAAAGAGAGAGAGAGAGAGAGAGAAAGGGAGGGGTGAACAAGAGAGGGAGAGATAAACAACTCAAGTACATGCATGAAGAATGTAAAATGAAGTGAGAGAAAGAGAGAGGGAACAATTGCACCTAGAATGGCGAGACAACGTACATGAAGAATGAGAGCAACAGATTACACACAGAGTGATATAGGGCAATGATTAATAAAGATTAAGCATGCACTGAAGAAATATATAAAGAGCAAGAGCAAATGACAGAGACAAGGAGAGTGAGAGAGAGACAAGGAGAAGGAAGAGAGAGGGAGAGAGAGAGAGAGAGAGAGAGAGAGAGAGAGAGAGAGATAGTGTAAGTGCGGTCAGGGGAATCACTTGTCTGATGAAGCCTGGTCTGCATGCACCGCCAGTCAGCCATCGCTGTCCCGGCTCCCTGGGAAGTTTGAATGAGCTCAGGCTGTCAGAGTCTGTTACTCTGAGGAGCTCAGCCACCGAGAGAAAGCAAAAATAACCTGTGGCTCTTCCCACAGCCTTGTTCATACACAACGTGGTAAGCCGGGTCTACATGCACCGCAAGCCAGCCAGCGCTGTCCCGGCTCCCCTGGAAAGTTTGAATGAGCTCAGGCTGTCAGAGTCTGTTACTCTGAGGAGCTCAGCCACCGAGAGAAAGCAAAAATAACCTGTGGCTCTTCCCAAAGCCTTGTTCATACACAACGTGGTAAGCCGGGTCTACATGCACCGCAAGCCAGCCAGCGCTGTCCCGGCTCCCCTGGGAAGTTTGAATGAGCTCAGGCTGTCAGAGTCTGTTACTCTGAGGAGCTCAGCCACCGAGAGAAAGCAAAAATAACCTGTGGCTCTTCCCAAAGCCTTGTTCATACACGACGTGGTAAGCCGTCTAAAAAACAAGCCACTGCGAAATAAAACCGGGCACATGCACTCATACATTTTTTTCTCGGTACATAACCATTCACCTAGTATGTCTTTGTTGTATATGCGTCTACATATTTTACCTCTGCATGCCACTCATTCAAACATAAATAGAGGTTTTATCCTACAGTGGATTCTTTATTTCTTTTTGGGTGATAACCTCGTCGTGTCTGAATGAGGCTTCAAACATACTCTACACATCCAGGTTTTCTTACAAAGCTTGACAGGAGAGACATTGCACATGTGTTAAGAGAATTGGAAAATACAAAAAGACTTTCAGTATGCTTCGATATTACTGCGATATTCCTCAAACAATTTTGGAAGCGTTATGCTCATGGATGAAGGGAAGGATGTCATAGATTTTGTATTCATGGTGACAGAAATTGTTCATGAGGAAGAGGATGATTATAATGATGAGGATGAGGATGAGGATGAGGGTGAGGATGAGGATGATGAAGAAGTAGACCATCCCAATAAGAATATCAAAGTGAACTGAATAAAATAGATGTTACAAAAGGACCAAAAATATCAATATCAAACCACATCTCAACGTAGCCTTGCAACATAACAACTTCACAAATTATTGGGCATACGTAATAGAACTGGCGATTAAAGAGAATGATTCCATGCGACGCTTACCTTGTGACTTTGGTTTTGGAGCGGAAGCCACTTCCGTCACCTGAGAGGGAGCCCTTGTCACTATGGCCTCTTCCCCTATCCTCTTCCAATCTTCCTTCTCCATTTCTTTGCTTCTGACTGTGGCTGGACCTGGGTTCTGTCCTGTTGTTGATCTATGGGGGAACAGTGACATAACATCAGAAAAATTAAATGTATGGGACTTCACAAGAAGCATTTACATCAGATCTGTTTGCGTAAGGGAGTACACGATGCATTTATTTTACATTTCGTTTACATAAATGGTGTAATAAATATCAAATGAAACGAATGACATACTTCATAAACTTAAAGACTGCATAAACCAATTTCATAGTAATTTATGGTGTATTCCAAAGGCAAGCAAGGCCATTTAACTATCATGTAAATCATGTAATCTGCAAACTATCAAAGTTTCCTCACATCTTCATAATATTTCATCACTTCAAGGGAAATAACTTCCAAACAGGACTTAAAATTGTGCCTGAGGAAATCTCACTAATGTAAAAAAAAAAAAAAAAAAAAAACTCCCAAAAGCTGAGAACAAAACCATTTATACTAGTTCCACTCCTTTGGCTTGAACCCGCAACTTTCAGGCAGCGAGTCCTAAAGCCTGACCACTAAACCACTCTAGCATCACTACATACATACACATACCTCGACCCGGAAGACACAAGCGTCTGCAGCTGTGAGTGTGTCTGCTGGCGTAGCCCGCTCAGCTCAGCTGCGTTCCTACCAGAGTTCTGACGGGTCTCTGTCCACTGCTTCTCCAAATTCTGGACCTTGTGTTCTAGTCTGGACACGACATCTCGGTTCTGAGTCATGACCTCGTCCTGGGCCTGGTCCGGACACAAGAGAAAGAAAGATGATTAGGGGATGAAAATAGAAAATAGGATGTCCCAACTGGTATGTAGTTCCTTTGTTGACCAAACTGCATTTTGCAGATTTCGTTTCAATACAGACTCACATTTTCATACGTATTTATACATCATTCTCTCAATCACAAAACTATTTCAACACAAATGTTTTGCATAAGATGTCAAAGGATGGCTTTAATAGATCTGTGATATTCACTTAAAACTTAAGCTCTGTTATGCAAGTGTATTAACATTGGAGACATTAATCTATTTATATTGTTAGTGACTATCTTTCATTATCAACAAGCTTTTGCAAAAAAATAAAGAACAGGATTTTTTTTTTGACAAAATGCCCTTTGATTCTACTTTCAGTGCCTTTTTGTTACAAAGATCTGCATTATATTTTCTAATTGTTCTAGAGATTGACATTTATTTCTATTCTATGATCCATTATATCATTTAAAAAAGAAAAGAGTTAAGGAATAATAACAAAAGAATGATGTTCAAAATAAAGACCTTGAGGAGTGACAACAATACAAATAAAATTCATTCATATGTATTCTGCTCATGATGTTCCTATCACAGATTATCACTGAGCAACATGGATACAAAATGGCTGACAAAATAGTCCAGCTTATTAACTCTTCACTCTCTAAAAGATGATGGAGCTTCTCCTAGAGCCATGTCATCTACCGAGAGCCAGAAGGGCATTAGCTCTGTGTATAGTGATATGATCCAATGCCCTTCTTCCTCTCAGCAGCGGAGGATATATAGATGCTTGGGATAGAAGGTCCTTTCAGAAGACCCTAGAGTGTCAAGTAATAAATTGCTTCAATTACTGCTAGAAGGGAAGAGGTTTCGGGGGGCCAACGGATAGGAGCGGCCACTCGTGTCCTTACACCCCTCTGGGCTCTTCACCTGTAAAGCTGTAGACTGGAAGAAGCGATTTGGCTGCTCATTAAATGAAATGCCGTAAGCACTTCCCATCATGCAACAGTTTTAATCTAAGCACCCCACGCAATCTGTTTCATGTGCTTCCTCTCCTTTCTTCATCCATCGTCCTTTTTACATCATAACCTCTTCTCCTACTGCTCAACAGATAGTGGCATGTTGTTCTTTCTTTACCGCCTCTCCCTTCTCTTTACAAAAACAGTGGGTTCTCATGAAGCAAAATGCCACAAGCGCTTCCCACAATGCAACAGTTTTAATCTAAGCAATCCACGCAATATATTACTTCCTCCAGGAACGTGAAATGGACTACACGTATGCCATTTCATTTGACCAGGGCAGTTTTAACAAAGCTACGTGTGATCAAAGCTCAATACAAGAATGATCAACCCCAGCACCCTGCTCACCGATGGGAGTTCTTGGGTTAGGGGAGCACTTGAACTCAATAGGCGTCCCCTCATAGGCCTACCACCTGAAAGGTGCTTCAGTAAAATGAAGTAATAATGAAACTGGGGGCTATGATACCTTTAAAACGGTTCAGTTTACCATGCCATACTGTAAGCGAGGCTTTAAACAAGAGTTACAACCCTAGCCTAGGCACACTGGTCATAAAGGAGGCTGCTTGGGTAAGGGGAGTACTTGAACTGAAAAGGCACCCACCACAGGCCAGACACCTGAAATGTGCTCCGGGAAAATTAAGTAATAATGATGAAACTGGGGGATATGATACGTTTAAGAAGGTTTGGTCTACGGCACTCGAATGTAAGCAAGGCTTTCAACAAGAACTATTAACCTTAGTCATAGCAACCTGTATACCAAGGCGACTGCTTGGGTATAGGGGGCCACTTGAACTCAACAACACTCCCTCCACATGCCGGACACCTGACATGTGTTCTGGGAAGATGAAGTAATAATGATGAAACTTGGGGATATGATACCTTTAAGAAGGTGAGGCTTACAACTAGCAAAAACTGCTTTTTTACATTAACAAGTGAGAGCTATTAAAGGCAAATGTGGAGTTTGGGAGAGAGTCAAGGGCAGCAACGTCATGTGAGGCATACTTTAAGGTGTAACCTGTTTACAAATCAGGTAGTTTGTTTTTTCTTTTAAAAGAAAATATTGAAGAACAAACAGAGGATTTTTTACTTGCTCACAAGAAAAATAAATTCTTCAATATAAAAATGTATTTTGACATTTACAACATATTGCTCATAGTCCTACATAAAATCTTCTACAATAGACAATTTTTTCATAGTGATAGTAATATTATAGGTAACTTTCCAAAGGCAGTTAGGAGGAATAAGCTAGAATTGACAATTATCTTTTGAAACAAGAAATTCTGACAAATAATCTTTTGGGTAAGATTGTTACTTAGAATGGGCTTACAGTTTTGCCAGAAGGATCATGATTTGATTTTGTCTCATGCCTTAGATTATCAAGTGAGATCAAGGACCATTATATAGGAAGCAAATTCAACATAACCTTTGATTTGCTTCATATCATGGATTGCTGCTTTTCAACTGTTGTCGCATCATCGAACCTTATAGAGTACTCGAGGAAATAACAGTTTCAGATTCATTTCTAGAGGCAAATTTATAATTTTCCAATTATGAGAATGAACTGATATCATTTGCGTGCCTTGCAGGGATCTGTAGCCAATCACTGATTTGCCTTGGACTTTTGTGCGGAGGAATGGAGGTCTGTAATGGAGGGTTAGGAGGTGAAAGCAATGTGTAGAGGATGACCAAGAAAAGGAGAGAGAGAAAGAGACAGACAGAGAGAGAGAGAGAGATATATATATAGATAGAAAGAGAGAGAGAAAGAGACAGAGAAAGAGAGGAGAGAGAGAGAGAGAGAGAGAGGGAGAGGGAGAGAGAGAGAGAGAGAGAGATGGTTTAGAGATGACAAATAGAGAGAGAGAGATTGAAAGAAATAGAGAGATGGTAAGAGGAATAGCGAGAAAGTAAAAGGCAAACAAAAAGAATGAAATCAAAGAGGAAGAAAGAGATCATATAGGGATGAAGAAATCTGGGAGGATACAAATAACATAACAAAGCAGAAGAAAGGATAACAAAAACATAATTGCCAGCATTTACAAAACTTCAAGAGAAAATGATATTACAAGGAAAGGAATAAAAACAAATGAGAAATATGGACATCAACAAAAAATCATCGCCGTCACCTTCCACGAAAGAGCATGGCTGTGTCCCTTAGAGCGCTTGAGGGAAAAACTGAAATTACTTTGATTACATCTGAAGGCTTCCTCCTTATGACAACCAGAAAGAAGTGTGGATGCTCTTACTGCCCTCTAGCACTGACACCTGAAAGGTGTAGACAAAAGGCTGATATCCAAGTCTCAGTAAATCACAGAGAAGATTGAAAGAGGACGAGAAAGCTAAGAGGCAGTGAGTGACGATGGTTATATATGCCTCGTCTTTAGAGAGCCATTTAGTCAACAAGTTTGTATGTTCTTGAGGAAAATGGGAAGAGTCCATTCGACTTTATTGGATCATCTCATACAACAACCAAAGAAAAATGCAAATGCAGTATGTCAGAGTGAAGCTGCAACGACTTTTGTAATAAGAACTCCCATAAAAGCAAAGTAACTTTTTAAGTGCAAAGCATATCTTTTTTTTATATAACAGTTCACAATCAGAACTTCTTTAGTTTTTCAAGTATTGAGCACTATTTTCCAGTAAAAGTCTGAAATTAATAAATTAAATGGTTTATTTTGCTGGTTTGTTTTTACCTAAGAAATGCCTGTACATAAGCAATCAGGGACAGACAGCTTGAAGCCCTCTCTGGGGGAATTGGTAACAAGGATTGATGCCTTTGATACGACAGGGTATACTCGCGCAAGGACATGGTTTCAAACCCCGGGACCTCCTGGTTATAAGACCACTGCTCTACCAATGAACCACTGAAGTTAATGCCCTTCTAGTTCTTGCAGATAACATAAGATTAAGCACTCTAAACAGGCTCTTAAATGGCTTCTTCTTTCTACCTTTGAATACACTTTAAGAATTTACCCCTCTCTATTGCGATGTAGGTCTTCATATATTCCTCACGAAACTCAGATGGTGAAAGAGAGGAATGTGTTTGTTTTCTTACTTGGAAGCATGGATATCTGATCCTTGTTCATCTCTTGAATAATGATGGATACCGATATCAGATAACAATCTCTGTGTATTACTGAGTGTTTTAGCTTGATGATACCGGATTTAGCTTGATGATACTGGTTTTATCATCTGCATCTCTTCTCAAGAAATCACTCAACAGAGCGTTGTTTGCACTTTCCCTGTCCTCAGCAAGGTTACTTTTCTTTGTCTCTCCTTTAACTTGTACTTCTTATATCCCTTGCATGTTGGGAGTCGGGGGGGGGGGGGGGGGTGTATTGTCAAATTCAGTATAATTTTCATTAAAAAAACATGAAAAGTTGTCATAGATTCAGAAATCCAGTTTTAAAGAAAGAACTTTACATCTTACCAAGATACACATTGGCTAGAACAAGTTCCAGTCTACAGCAGACAATGTTTCTCATCTCGTCTCCAACACTATACAGTTTTTTAAACATATTTTTTTCCCCCTCTCTCTCTCTCTCTCTCTCTCTCTCTCTCTCTCTGTCTCTCTGTCTCTCACTCACTATGTACCTCTCTCCATCTATCTTCCTTTCTCCTTACCATTTGCATCATTCTGATCTCACTTTGCCTTTCCTGCAGGTCTCTAAGCGCCTCCTCATAATCTCTCTCTAGCTGCTTGCGCTTTTCCTCAGATGCCTGCATCAGCTGAAAAAACAAGGAAAAAAGACAAATAAAGAGCACATTCATGAATTCGCCGCTTAGAAATATGTAAATTAATGCAGTGAATTTCATTCACCCACAAGTGTATAATTCACCTGCATTATGCAGCCAGAGATACTAGTTTGAAGAGCTACTTAGGAACTTGCAGTTTATGGAGATTCATAGGATAAATAGAAATTGGAGGGCAACATGCTAGGCAGAGCAAAACAAAATAGTGAAAGAGAGAGAGAGAGAGTGAGAGGGAGCCAGGAGGGAGGGAGAGAGGAAAAAGAGAGGCATTTATTTGAAGGAAAACATGAAGAATCCAAATGAGAGAAAGAATTTAGAATGGAGAAGAAAAAATAGAGAAAAAAGAGGAAAAGCAAAAGAGGAAAAGCAAGAGAGGAAAAGCAAGGGAGGTAAATAAATGAAATAAAATAAATTTGATATTACATACTCAGATATATTGAGTGAGACTGATAAAGCTCATAGTATACAGACAAAACAATAATGAAAACTAAAAGGGGATGATCATCGATTTCAGTATCATTTTCATTAGACAAACAGAAAAGGTCGTCATCGATTCAGAAATCCAGTTTCAAAGAAAGAACTCCACATCTAACTAAGATACACATTGACTAGAATAAGTTCTCACAAATCAGTGGGATATTGTTGCCAATTTAGAAAGTAATGAGTCTGCAAACTTGCTCCTATTGACGAGACCTTGTCAACAGGAGAAAATTTGCTTAATTGTAAGCAGCTAATTGCAAATCACTGTTGCCAATTTGACTTTCTTTTTCTTTTTCATTTTAACTACGGGGCATGTTTAACAAATTAAAAAATAACCTACGATGTTTGAAAGAAGTGGAAAGGTTAATCATTGGAAAATGTTGCATGACATGGGAATGTTCTTGCCAGTTGACACAATTTATCTTCCATTTCAAGAGCAAGGATCCAAGAGAATTTTGACAAGGCCCAACAAATGTCTGTTTGGAGCCGGAAGGACATTAACTCATAACATGTTACACAGAGTTAATCATTAGCAGAAGATAGCACATCATGAGAAATAGTTGCCAATTTGCAAACTGGCTCTCATTTGAAGTGCATGAGGACCAAGGGAGGGTTTTTTCAACATTCTCCTAGGAATGGCCTCACAGAGATAATGAAACAAATTGCACTGATTGTCTGAGCGGCGCCTAAAACACTTGTCTTTGCCTAGTTCAGACATCGGCAATGATTGAAGATACAACTCTCCCATATACATCTTAAAGTACAATAAATGTGCCGCTGCATGCAAAAACACGAAAACATGCATGCACGTTTTGAATCTATTTGTTCTTCCCTCAAAGCAAAGCTACAGCTTATAGCCATCTCAATAAAGACAGATTACGATGATGTACACTGGAATACATTTCCTCAATTTGTTCACTCAAGGGGGAATAGTCTGGTGGGATTCCAAACAGTTTCATCAAGGGGGGATGTGGCCGTGTGCTCTGTAAGGCGAGCGCTGGAAATTGAACAAGGCCAGATACTTCTTCTACCTGTTGACTCTTCTATCAGAACTTGTTTACATGGCCCACCGAAAGCAAAATGCGGGGAAATTACAGACACAAGGCGTGCATGACGAATGGGCCGGCGGTTTCATCGCACGTTATGAGGAGCCACGTTTGCGTTGGCACCGACTGAGGGCCTGTCACCGACTGAGACAGGTGCAACCGCAGTCAATATAGAAATTGATTACTAGTGTGTAAAAATAGAAATAACTGTACTGTCAATTTAATAACAAAGCCGAAATGTAGCTGTGTCATTGTGCATTTAAGAGTGTTGTGTTGAACACTGTCATTCAAAACACTTGGTCATGAAGATGCATTTCAATTATTTTACTTTATTCAAGTTCTAAAGCCTTTGTTGATTGTTTTAGCAAATTTGAAACTCTAGAACGACAGCTCTGAACAGATATCTACATTTGTCTTGCAAAGTCTGTTTATCAATTTCGCGCGACTCATTCAATAAGAATATGTAGATATCGTGTTAAAATACTGTACCAATGAAAAACATAGAGGGGCATTTCATCTATGGATAAAGTTAACATTTTGCTATCAAATGAGGTTAACAAAGATGAAGTAGGCAGAGAGGGTTTTGCATTAAGATGCTCACTGATTTAAACAAAAATCAAACATCTGTGATCACATGAATCAAGACAAAATAGGAAAAGGGAATTTGGGAGGAGATTGTGCATAGATATGTGGTTGAGGACATCAACCAATATTCAAGAGGTTTGGTTTGAAGTATGTGACTGTGAATATTTTAGGAAGTTGAAACCCCTGATAGTGAGCTTGCAGTGATACCTGTTGACATTCTCAAAGGCTCTACTACAAGATCCTGTGGTAAGCCTGTTTTAATGTAGAGGAATATCATTTAGGTTGACATAGGTTGGAAAAGGGTGGAAAAAAACATGTTGTAAGAACAATGGCTCCACGGTCAATAAAACACACTTAACTACTACCTTGTACAAAATACTATTACTACCGTAACCCTAATGCTACATTTCAGATGAAATATGGCCTGTAGCACCATCAAAACAAAAAAAGGGTTGAATGTTGTTGTGTTTTGGTTTATTGGCGATTAGTTAGTAATTTGACTATTGTCACCAATGCAAATGTATGGTGTCTTGCAATCACTTAGTTACATGCACTATAAATGAGACAGTCACTTTCAATCGTAACAAAGCTGTACCGGTAAAGACTTATGAAAATTCACAATATAACACAGGAAGGTAGTGAAATTTGACTTGTACTTTGAGATTTCAAGATGTTTTCAAAATTCACGGGACCACTTGCAGTACATAATGAATATCCTTGTATTGCACTCAAGTTCCAGGTTGGATAAAATTCCAGTGGTTTGGGGAAAACCTCTTTAGTTACAATGGCAGTATGAAAATGTCTCCAACATCTTCCCTTTCAAAACCCCTTAATGGTTCAAAATTGTGCTCAAAACATTCATGTTTATTCAACCATTCGAGGCGGAAAGATTCAAGAGTAATATAATCGTGATGGAAGCATATTTGCTCATTATAAAGCAAATGTGAAGCAATATCTGTGGGTAACTTAATCATCCATGTCTCCGTCACAAGGGAGTTCATAATGTTCATTCACCGACTAGTCAATGACTTTGCTTTCAGAAAGCAGCGGTTTGGAGAACTTCCTGGGGATTGTTTGTCGAAGTTTCCAGAACCCACTTGTAAGAACATTGCCCTTATCTCCATGGGCCGTGGTCGGTTGGTTAGAGGGGAGCAAGACGGATGTTTTCAAGGTTTTGTCTGAAAGCTAAAGATGTTTGGTTAGAGGTAATCAAATAGGAGGTTCTCAATCAAATGACTATCAACTATGTCTCAAGAGCTTGCAGATAAATGTAAGGACAAGAAAAGGAGCGGATAAATGCTGCATGCTGGAAAGATTGGCCGTGTTTCTATTTACAAACATACTTCAATACCTCTTAATCAAGATCACTTCATTTGCAGATCAGCCACCCCTCCCCCCCCCCCCCCCATTCCTTTTTCTTTTCAAAAATACATACTGGGCTGCACACTTTCTGTTTTTATTATTTGACAATAATATTCATGCAGAACCTATGAAGTACTGAAAACTCCCTGGTTGTCAAAATATAAGAACTTGTATCCTTCTGTCATTAACAACCTTCATTATTTTGTCTGCTTCTCATCAATACAAGCTAGTCAAGACAAATTCCTAATTTTTTTCTTCTATTTTTTGTTTGCCTAAGGCATCTTGTGGTCATAACTACAGACGTTTTCTGCTAGGCAGTGGCAGATTAGCATTAACGATTGTTTCCTGACAATAGATGGATGCATATCTGGGGCAATCTGACAGAGACGTTCTGTGACAATATGACCCTGCGTTACTTGGTGGCTCTATAATCAATTTCATACACTAGCTGGATTCAGAGGCGAACCCTGGGCCAAAAAAGTATAACCCTAGCCCTAACCCAAGCCCTAACCTAAACATATCGCAAAGCCCAGTTACAAATACAGCCAAGAGAAATTGATGAATGAATGAGGCAGTGAGACAGAGATCTTGATATTCACAGGCTTTATTCTGGTAGAGATATAGGGTTATGGTATGGTTGTGATTGGGTTATAGGACAGGTTTAGAGTTAGGGCTAGTGGAGGTGTCTTGGTATAGTGGTTCACTCACTTGACCATCAATCCGAGAGTTGAGGTTTCAAATCTCAGCCCGGCACTAACATCCTTTGGCAAAACGTTAATCCATGTTTGCCACTCTCTACCCAGGTGTAAATGGGTACCTGGCAGTCGCTGGGATAATAATAGCAATCAGGGCTGTCAGGAAGAACAGCATTGAGGCTGATGAGGCCTACCCAGGTAAACATTACTATCATTTATTTTGGGCAGGATCCATACATGCATTTCATGGTGTTTTTGGTTGGACATCTGGTCAGTTTAAATTCAATCTGTCTATGCCTATTAAATCATTATCACCATTATCAACCTACTTATCCAATATAAACACTGAACATGGTGGTTGTAGTCATATTGACAGAGGTTGTAGGGAAGTGGTCACGAAGATATCACGAAGAATTTGAAAATCACTTATTCAAAGCATCAGAATATATAGAAGGAACACATATTTGAAAATGTTTTCTGTTCATCACAGGAACACACTACAGCCCAGAAAATATCTCATTGAAATGACATACGAAGTAGAAATGAGAAAATGACTTTGAAGCCTATTTAACAGAGGGCTAACAATGCCCAAACATTTTGATCTCTTAAAAAACATAATTATGGTATTCATATCATTATTCAAATTTTACTACAGATAATTCTTTCTGTTTAAATTTCAAATGCAATAATGATTTCTTTGAAAATCGGATTGCCTACAATGGTTTTATTAGAATCAGTGAACGGATTGCATTCGGATTGTAAGGAGTAGGGTACGCCTAATTCGTCTCTGCCTCCAATGGTTTTATTAGAATTATAGAACATATGCAAGTCTCCTCAGGCTGCTGTCTGTGGTTGACAATGCCTCAAGGTCCTAGCCACAAATGCTCAGAATAAATCTTTCATTTTGGAGACCGAATTAGCATAATTGATTGGCTTGAAAATAAGGCAGAAACCCAGCCAACTCAAAGATTACACAAATTCTGATTCACAGCACGCAGCCTTTCAGCATATTCTGTAGAGCGTGTCTCGTTTGGGTGGAGATTCATAGTCAAGGAACTTTGAGATTAGAGAGAGATAACAATTGTCCAGGGCAGTTACACTAGAATCACCATACAGGTGTCCCCAGAGTCTTTTATGACCATGGGGGTGTTTCACAAAGATCCTAAGTCAAACTTAACTTTACGTTGGACTTAAAGATTATGGAGAGCCATTTGTAGCCCTAAAATAAAATATATTCAAAAGCAAAAATTGAAGTATTTTAGACTTTTCATAAATTCCACATCAAGAATATGAAATCTCCTTGATAATAGAAAATATGAATGATTTGAATCAACATTTTATGCCTTTTGAAGTAACTTTTACAAAATATTTTCAAAGATGGTAATGGCTTTCATAATTGTTAAGTCCAACTTAAAGATAAGTTCAGCTTGAGATCTTTGTGAAACACCCCCCAGTAATGGTAAGGTAAATTATGTTATAGCCTTTGAATACAAACAAAAAAGAAAGAATATCTGCTGCGACTTGATTGAACTTCACCACCAAGTAACATTGAATGAGGGTGTGTGGTATTACTCTCACAAAAAGTTAGCAGGCGGGAAGGTAAAGCAACCCTCATGTTTCATTTGAGCATGATGCAGCATTACTTCCCAAAGATCTAACCAGACAGATAGAGGTGGATGGGGAAGGTCTTGCTAAAGAGGAGGAAGGAAAAGGAAAAAAAATGAAAGTACAATATCCGATCTTCAAAATGTGTTTGAAGCGAGATCGCCATGGCGATACGAATAAGGTAAATGCCTTGCAGGGGTATAGATCGACGGCGCGATGGTAGACGCTGCATGTTACAAGATTACACATGATTGCCGGGCGATGGAATGAGGGAGATCGGATGAATGCTTTAACTTCTTGTATGTATGATATCTGAGATAAGACATCAACTAAAACAGCAGTGTACTAACCATGGTATCGCATTCACCGGGTCCTATCTTGCGCTGAGAGGCGAATTAAGAGTGCTGTCTCATATCCTCAGAGAGTTATTGCCCTTTTGGCCCTCAACAGAATGTTTATGTGGAGGCAGAAAGACATTAACTCCTATCATCTTCTGGTTCCAAACATACACACACTGCATAAAGTGAGTTAGAGGTAACCTTGAATTATGAAAATGATAGGAATTTTTTCCCTTAACAGAATCAAAAGAATGTTCAAGACAAAAAATAACAATGTTCCAATCATGTTGCCATATAAACTCGGTAGAGATGAATAATTGCTAAGCAAGAAGCAAACAATGTCTAAACTGTGCCACCATATAACACATGGTCTCCTGTGTGCAAATTTCAGACTTGCTTTTTTTGCACACGTGATTTCAGGTCAGTTTTAGCAATTAGATTAATCAATGCAGGGGTCCAAATGATCCATCTACTGCATTAAATACAATTCAGAATATAACTCTGATCCAGTTTTCTCTCCCATTGCGATTCCATAACCAGAACTCCAAGATTAGCTAGCTCCAAGGGATGCATGAGAAATGAGAGAGGCTTAGTGAGATATGGTTTTTAAATTGTGCTGACAACGATCTTGAACAAAGTGCCTCTTACTTAGCCTAATCGCTCAAAATCTGCCAAATGTCACTTAAGACGAGTACAATAACGGAGGGAACTTTGGAAAATGCCTCTGGGAAGTATCTGACATTAATGTACCAGCCATCATGATGGCCGTATCATTGCCATTAGGGAAATAGAGCAGATATTCTATTGAGTGACAAATAGAAATAAGGATAATTCAGACATGTATCTTATATATACATGTATTGTCTGTTCTGAGCCAGAGGAGCGTTATTTCACACAAGGTTAATGCCCCTCTGGCTTTCAACAGATGGTAAGTAGAATATTGCAGTTATCTGGAGAAATTGCTACCAGCTAGAGTTTGATTCGAGAATTTGAAGCTTTCTTCTTTTATTTTCACCATACTCCCTTGGTTTTGCATGTACTTTTCTCCCTCTTTATCACTTTCTCCTTTTATCCCTATCTCTCCCTTTCTCCCTCCCTCTCTTTCTATGCCCCTCTCTCTCTCTCTTTCTATGCTCCCTCTCTTCTCTCTCTATCTCTCTCTCTCTCAGTATGTCTATCTCTCCTGTTACATTTCTTCTCATCCCCGATTCATCCCTGGTTCATCCCCTGCCACATATTTGTCATCCTTTAGTCTGTTTGGAGCCAGAATGACGTTAACTCATATCCTTTAACACAAATTTAACACACTTCTGGCTTTGAACTGACACTTTTCTCTCTCCTCTCCCTCCCACTCCCTTCATCTCCCTCCCACTCTCTCCACCCCCCTCCTCTTTCCCTGACATCAAGGCTTAAAAGCGGGAAGTCTGGAAATAAACTATTGATTTTCCACTTAGTGAGGCAGGAAATGGAAGGACCTTTCCAATCAGGAAACAGTTTAGGAATCCTAACAGATTCAACCTTGGAACATTTGTGCTTGATTGAATACGTAATGATGTTCATTTTTGTTTTCACACGAACAGGAAGAGGTACACGTAGTGGGCAAGATGACGGAGAGATGGACATAGAACAACCCTCAAGAACTTAAAGATGCAAATGAGACACAAAGGTCTGAGACAAAAACAACAAGTTGATAGCGAAGATAAAACAAGATGATAATGGTAAAGGGAAAGATGATGATAGAGGAAGAAAAGAAGGGGGTGAATACAGTCACATAACGAGGATGGTGATGATTAAAAGAGCCACAATCTTGAGATTGTCTGAGAAACCCTAGGGTGTTATCTCAAACTATAAGGACAAGGATTAATCCCCTTATGACTCTCAAAAGATGCTACACTTCATGGAGTTAAACCATAAATGTGCTATCTCTGCATCAACATCTTGCCAAGGTATTGAATAACTACTGTCTTTCTCTCCTTCCATCGAAAAAAGTTGATAAGATCAAAGAAATTTCTCGTAACCTTGAGCTTCATGAAAGCCTTCACACGTACACTCACAAAATCAAATTGTGGACTATTCAGAAAGACTGAGAATAATTGTAATAAAATTTGGAAATTCAAGCCCTGCTTCCTGCGACAACGCATTTGATCTGAGACAGTCTGCCGCGCTAAATTTGGGGCTTCCTTTGTCGCGCTTCGGGATAGCGCAACACCTTTTCTTTCAATTTGGCTCAAGTGTGCTCGACCGCAATCCATATTTTTCGTCTAACCCAGTTTTCTACGATTTCAGGTGGCGGGAAAAACGGGTCAAAACGAACCCTGGAGAGGGTTACAAGGAGGCACTGTATTAGCTTACGCTCTATCAAACTTTGCCCAAATCGGCACAAATCTTCATCGGCTCAGCAACATGAATTAAACATTCACTTGGGTGGGGGAATGCATTACATAGCATGAAGAATGGTGTTTGCCACTGTTACTAAAAAGGGTACTAAAACCATGTTAATATTATTTCTTCTCTAATCTTATTTTATTGTTCCTTGTCTATTCCTCGCCTGTGTGAGAAAATATTAATTCTATTTCCTAAGCTATATGTTTCATGATGACAGCTTGTATATAAATTAAAGATCTTAAAAGGTATTTCTTCTACGTACCAGAATTTACCTTTAAGCTGATGAGTCATGTAAATTACACCAAAAAAAATGATAATCCCTCCCTTCCCCTCCTCTCTCTACACCCTTCCTCCTCTCTTTTTGTATTTCTCTCTACCTCTCTTTCCCCTCTCTAGCAACAGTGTTTAAGTCTCTTACTGAATTCATTGATGAATATATCATATAGATGTCTCTATGGAGCCAGAGAGCTATATTAACTCATGTGAATTAACAATGAGTTAATACTTTTTTTTAGCTCTGAACAGAGGAAATATCTTCTTTAACCTGTTAAATACAATCTGATGTTGGTGAAACACATGTTAGTCAACAGGTGAAAATAACTATAGGCAGTTGTGAAAGATATCTATCCTTATCTTTGTTTTATCGGACCTGACATTCAACACATTAAAACCTGAACATATACCTTGAAGAGACCCCCTTCCTTTCCCTCCACTCCCGGCCAAAAGAAGATGCTTTATTAGCTTAAGCTTTATAGACAGGACAACGCATCATGCATTAAACATCGGAAACATTTGCCAAAGCTCACCTACTTCTCAAACTGCTCTAAGCCTAAACGGATAAACATTGGGCTTGGCAGACTCTTGTCTTGTCCAGGGTGGTGCAATTCAGATAGACATCTGCAGATCTTCAAGAGCCTCAAAGATCAAAGGTCGCTTGTGGGACTTGACATCAAGCCATACATGAGTAGAAATAAGGGCCTCAACATTCAGGGCAAATTTCAAGGACTTTGCATTTGACCTTATACAAATTTTTCAGAGAATTTTAGATTTAACGTGGGGATATTCTGCATGTAAGATAATAATAGAATACACTTTACACAACTTAATGCTCTTCTGGCTCTAAAAGGCATTGTTTAATAATGTAAAATCTGAGATGCATGGCCCTATGTATTATCAATGTCTGTATTTGGTGTAATATTGAAGCCCTAGAAAAATTACGCTTCAAAATGATCATGACGTGCCTCTAAAAGTAAAAAACTTGAGTGACCGGTTTTTACCATACTCATTTTCCCCAATAGACTGTAGTGTTATAAAAACTGTTAGTAAAACAAATTCTGAAATTTCTAATTCCAATCGTAGATAATTTGAAAATCAGACAGGTGATTGGCTTGTAAAGTCATGGGATTCATGTATGACCTAAAGGTTTATAATTATGATTCCAGCATGAGCTAAATCCAGGATTTTTTTATAGAGAATCTGAAGCAAAGTTACCCAATCCCTTTAACAGAAACATAGGTGTACAAACGCTTCCTCACTGCTAAATCAAGTACAAACTAGGTATATGTATATCCGTGATACTCTAGGCAATCATCCTGATGTATGTATGTTGTGATAGAGAAGGGGGTAGACAATGGAGAGTGAAGCAACAAAGTATTGACAGATTCTATGTCCACATCTACCTTAGATCTTGATGGCTATCGCATGAGATGAGAGGGAGATGGAGAGGGAGAGAAAAGGAAAAAGGGGGGGGGGGGAGGAGCAGAGAGTAAAACAGGCAAAATTGGAATTGTAGGGGAATGAAAATACTGAGATAATGATGAAAGAGAAAGGAAAAAATGACAAAATCTTAACATGTAATTTGTCCACATCTACCTTAGATCTTGATGGCTATCACGCGAGATGAGGAGAGAGAAAAAGAAGGGGGAGGGGCAGAGAGCAAAAACAGGAAAACTTAAACATCTAAATTAAAAGAGGATACTGGGATAAGATGAAAGATGGTAAAGTCTTGACATGTAATTTGTTTACATCTACTGCAGATCGCAAAAGAAAGCACAGTAGGTTAAAGGGAGCAAGAAAGGGGAAGAGGGAGAGAGGGAAGAGAGGGGTAGGGGAGTTCTAAGGGGAGGGGGAGGAGGGGAGAGGAGGGGGATTCGAAGCAAAGGACAAAGTCTTGATATATAATTTGTTCACATCTATTGTAGATAGCAACAGAAAGTACAGCAGGTTAAAGGGAGCAAGAGCGACGGAAGGAAGAGAGGGGTTGGTGGAGGGTTTCAGTGAAGGGGAGAGGGGAGGGGAAGGGGAGAGGGGAGGGGAAGGGGAGAGGGGAGGGGAAGGGGAGAGGGGAGGGGAAGGGGAGAGGGGAGGGGAAGGGGAGAGGGGAGGGGAGGGGGAAAGGGGTGGGGGAAAGGGGATATGAGGTAATAAAACATTAAAATGTAAATTGTACAGGGATAGAAGGATCTGATAAGAAGAGCAACAGAGTCTTACAGTACATTATTTCCAAATCTACAATGTGCATGCCATCCTCAATGGCCAGCAGAGAAGTTAAAAGTGGAATAGAAAAGGAATGAAAAAGCAAGAAGAGAAAACAAAAACCATTGAACTGGTTTTACCAAATTTCAAATACTACATAGTCCCCTTAAGACACAAATTTCTCATTCTGCTTGCAAATACTGAATTTCTTACATTATGCTTTGCATTGGATTTTTTGGCAATTACCAAACCTTTTTACATTCAAATAGGATTTTTCCTTTTGATTACAAAAAAACTAGCATAACCATCTCCAGGCAGTATCATCTATTTCACCATCACAAGATAAGGGATGAATATGAAGCTGATTATTACTTTTTCCAGACGATGTTCCAGAGAAAGTATAATCCGAGAGATCAAATTAATTACATGTCCATTCCTGTAATATATGGTGGGACTTATGAATAGTGACATTTTTCTATTCTACTTGAGCAGGGCTATCCATCAATTTAGCAGGGGAGTAGTTTCTATTCTTTAATTATTCAGGCTTTTCTCACAGCATCAGAATTGGAATGGCGCCCATACATTCATAATGTACAATACAACGTGAAGTCAGTCAGGATAAGCTTTACCATGTTTGAAATAGGGCAATGATAATATCCGTTCTTCCAGGAAAGATATAATCTCTCAGATTATTGATACTGTAAAGGTTGTTATACGCATATCTATTGGGCAGATAGATAATTGAGATAACCTAAATTGGTTTAAATAAATCAAGATTATACCTGTTGCTTATATAATGTTTCAGGTTTATTCAATTCTATTCAATTTATTTGATTATGCATATCTATTGGGCAGATAATTAATTGAGATAAGCTTAATTGGTTTAAATAAATCAAAAATATACTTGTTGCTCACAATGTATATAATGTTTCAGGTTTATTCAATTTTATTAAATTCATTTGGTTATGATTGACATATATTCAATCAACAGATAAATAAATGGGAGAGGCATTATCATGTTTGAAAATAAAATGATGGTCTTTGTTGCTTGGATGAAAGAGATAATATCTCAGATTATTGATAATGTTAATGATAAAAATAAACATATATTTTAAGCAAAAATAGTGAAACTAACAGAGCATCATTGACAACATGCCTGTGTCATAAATATTTAGCTTTAGATCCATTAAGGTGACTTGAAAAACAATATAAGTGCCACGCTGTATTTTCAATAAAGATGTGACAACATGGACAGGAATAAGAATCTTATGATTAATACAAAACCTTAGATGTAAATATTTTTTCATACTGATTTCAATGCAGGCTACACATTTCCAAAAATAAATACTACCAAACAGAATTTCTGACGTAAATCTTCAATTAAAAAAGTGGAATATCGTACCAAGTTTGAGAGACAAAACATGATAATCCTCTTAAATCCTTGGTGTATTGGTTTAATACATTTTTTAATTCAGGCTATGATTGCCTAAATGATATTGGACGCTCAAGTATAATATAATTTGGCCTTAACCTTGAAATTGTATACTGCACTGGGTGAACTGACAAGAGTTCCTCAAGTATTTGCTCCTGGCTTTATTTTTTCTTGGTCAAAGATATATTGTAGAGTGATATATCATACCAGGCTTAGAGAGAGATATTAGTTGGGTCGTGACAGATATAGACTTAGAGATTTCGTACATGTACATGGGAGAGAGAGGAGAGAGAGAGGGGGAGAGAGAGAGAGGGGGAGAGAGAGAGAGGGAGAGAGAGGGAGAGAGAGGGAGAGAGAGGGAGAGAGAGGGAGAGAGAGGGAGAGAGAGGGAGAGAGAGGAGAGAGAGAGAGAACAAAAATAGAGATAGGAGGTGGGTCATAACAGATATGGACTTAGAGATTTCGGACAACATGTACATGTACATGGGAGAGGGAGAAAGAGATAGAGAGAGAGAGAGATAGAGAGGGGAAGTACAGATATTGTGATGGTGAGAGTTAAGGAAAGAAACACAAAAAACGAAAGGGAGACAGAGAGGAGAGAAAGACGAATAGGGAGAGGGGAAGAATTTGTGAAGAGTGATAGCGAAGGGGGGGGGGGGGTGAAAAAAGTGATACACACAAAAAGGAATTTAAAAGAAAAACAGTTAGAAATGCAGAGTTGAGAGAAATAGCATGAGAGAGACAGACAGAAGAAGAGATGGAAAGAGTGTACTAAAGCAGAGCGAGATAAAGAGAGAGAAAGAGAAAAAGAGAGAAAGAGAGAGAGAGAGTGAGACTGAGAGACAAAAAAAGGCTAGTGGGATCTTCATGTATACCAGGTCACGTTTGTTTGAAACATTGCGAGTATTGTTTTCAGTCACAGTAAATCCCCTAGTCCTCCGAGAGAGATTGAGAGCTGTAGACAGAGTTGTATGCTGCAAACCGACCTCATAGAGTAAAAGAAGTGTTTACACCACACTTTGAAGCATCGCTTGGAACATTAAATAAGTGGCGTTTACAACACAGCTTGATGCCTGAAATGACAAATGATGGCTCATGGCTCCTCTATAGGAAACGATGCCTATTGGGATTGGGAGAAGAGACCGAACCATTGTTAAAGGATTAATTGTGAGATTGTGGTAGGGTAATGGCATTCATCTAGATATGCCAGCTACATGTATACCCAGGAGAACTTGAAGTATCACTATTGACCTATGGTAATTTGAATGCTGATGATAGTTACATCTCACCAGGTACATATGCTAAAATTGAAGCTCCGGCCACAGCTCTACTAAATAGAGCAAGAAGTGCATTTAATCTGTGTCAAAGGATGCTTCTTTCATATAGGAAGCCAACATTTATGAGAGAAAAAAAATCAGACTGTATCGCAGGTGCATTACCTAAGGAGACTATTGACAGCATCATGGAGTACAAAAGTCTTTGTACACACATTATGGATATGGAGCTATATCTGTCTATTAGGATAAAAACAAAAGAGAGAAATAAATACAGGTGCTACTGCACACACAGATTCTTTCATGACAAGTTCTACACTATTAGTTCTTGCTTTAGTAGGACATTCAAGATGACCAATATATACAGATGGCCATTGTAAGGAGGTGGCCATTAAAACGGGGTTTGACTGCATCTAGTTAACAGAAAGAGGCGTCAACATGCCAACATTCGCAGGCCCTTAAATTGGGCAATGTTCCGGTACTTTCTCCTCCGTCTACAAGTCTAAGCACTTCTTACATAGCCTGACAGAATTAGAACAAGACGTTCCGAGGCAGAAGAAGACATTGTAAAGCAGGAGGCGTTGTAAGGCAGAAGGCGCTTGGAACAACAACAACTCTTGAAAACTCATTGGAGTAAAAGCACTAGTGCTGCTTTTTTAGGCTTTTGTGTTTTTACTGAGCTCTAATTTTCTTTCGCAGCCTACTTCTGGGCTCGTTGCGACACGAGATATCGATGTTTGTTCGATGTTGATATGATTAAGTATCCTATGACGGAAGATGTCTAGATTGGGCTTAAGTACATGCTGCGTAAACATAGAGAGAGACATAGTAGGTGGAAGTGATGAGAGAATAATGAGAGGGTGAGAGAGGGTGAGAGAAGAGAGGGGAGGGGAGATTGGGAGTGGCAATTAAGAGAGAGTGAAAAACACAGAGAAGACAAGTTTGAGGTGGTAATTGAAGAGAAAGAAAAGTGATGAAAAAAGGGAATGAGAGATAGTGAGAGAAAGAGGGAAATAGAGAGAGGGGGAGAGAAAATACGGTGAGAGTGATGAAAGAGAGTAATAAGGAAGGGCAACAAGAGAAATAGAGGAAGCAAGAGAGAAAGAGAAAGAGAGAGATGCAGAGAAGGAAAGTGCAAGATAATTAAACAGTCAGGCAAGAAAGACAACCAACCAAATCCACCGCATGTCAGTTGACAATAGAACTACATTAACATAATGCTGCAAGGAAGGAAAGTGTGCTAATGTGATCACCTAAAGTCAAAGGTTCAGACCAACATGGACAGAAGAAAGCAGCTGTGAAAATATCATTTAAACAAGTATACATACAAGTATACATACATACTCTATAACTGAATGTTTATCTTATACCATTAGAGAATAATTTGGGGTTTCTTGTTACAAGACATATCTTCCATACCTCTATATTTTGCCATTTCCCTCTACACCCAGCGCTAAGTCCCGTTAATTAAAATCACTTGAGGGGGAATGTACACCCACCTTAAACAAGTTTCATTCAAATACACCGTAAAAGGTTATGATAAATTAGATGGATACTATCTTTTTCCTCTGGTAAATGTTCGCAGAGGAGGCATTGGGCTTTGTGAGATAAGTCCCGTGTTTAACCCCCTTGCGGACTGTGATGACATTTCCTTTCACAGCCCGTCCACGTGTTGCAATTTTGGTGACTTTTGTTCAGTTCATTCCTGATTATCTGCTCCAATTCTCCCCATTTTCGCAGGGCACATGTTGATGTGGTGGGCGCAGCGCCGCTCGTCTTCTTCTTGGCGGAGGCGCTCTTTGGGGGCTCTGATAACAAGCTGGCTGTCAAGCCAAACAACCTTAGCATAATTGGAGATAAGGAGGGTAACAAAGAGACTAAAGAAGATGGGCCAAGAAACAGGATGAAGAAGATAGAATGAAAAAGATAGGGCAGAGATTGATTGAGGAAGATAGCTAAAGAGACAGACTGAAAACAATATCAGAAAAGAAAGACCTAGGCTGATAAAGATTGACTGAAAGATACATGTAGATCGGTGTGATGGCATATCTGATAGGGAGAGTGCAATATTAAAGAGAAAGAAAGAGAAGAGATAGGTACAAAAGGCCACAAGACAGTGAAAAAAAGGAGTGTGGAGAAACCGGTAGAGAGACAAATGGATAGAGAGAGGAGTGAATGGTATTGTAGGAAACATGGAAAAAGAAAAAGAAAAAGGAGGTATAAATAAGAGGTAAAGAGAAAATGATAAAGAGAGTGGGGGATGGGGAGAGCCAGAGAGATGGAGAGAGAGAGGGAGGGGGAGGAAAGAAAAAGAGAGAAGAGAGAGACAGCTGTTTGTCTAGTAGTAAAGAGAGGACACTATTAAATCAGATGCTGAAAAACAGGTTTTTCCTGAAAACGCTTCCACTGTTAAATATTTAGAACAACAAATAATGAGGCAAACATGAGTGAAGCTCCCATAAAAGGTTTTGACTAAAACACTAAAGCTTCAAATTTGCATAGAAGATGGACAGGACAGAGGCCCTCAACATTTCCACTGTTAGAGCAAACAAGTTACATTAGTCAATGTGACAACGGCAACGGAAGTAAAGCAAGGAAGAGAACACATTAAGGGCAAAATTTGCAGTATGGGAGAGATAATGGTGGAGCTTTAGAAAGTTTTCTCAGACTTGATCTTCCCCCTGCAATCTCTGACTGGGTTGAATGAGAATATAATAATTGGACATGGCTGATATGAACTGAATTATCACTTGTGTTGAGAGCTAGAAGGGCTCTTTAGCATTACGTTAGAGCTGATGCCCCTCTGACTATAGGTATAAACCCTGCAGCTGTAAGAGAACCATTTGTTTGCATGGATTTGAAATATGGAATGAGAGAGAGAGAGAGAGAGAGAGGGTGGGAGGGGGAGGGGGGGGAAGAGAGAATGAAGTAGTTAGGGAATAGTTGGTGTAGGTAGTTTCTGTAAAAAAAAATAGCAAAGGGGAGTAATGGAAGAGGCTGGTACACAGAAAAAGAAATTAATGAATACAAAAGGAACAGAAGTAAAGAGAAACAGGCTGGTATCTTAGAAGGGAAAAGGAAGAGATGACAACATATGGGAATTAAGGAAGGCAGAGGAGATGAGAAGAGAGAAAGAGAAAGAGAGAGAGAGAGAGAGAGAGAGAGAGAGAGAGAGGGGGGGGGAGAGAGGAGCGAACACAAATATAAGAGTACTAGATAGAGAGAGACACACAGGCAGACAGAGACAGACGGAGAGAAGACAAGAGAAAACACATGGATAAAGGAAAAGAGATATATGAGGAGTGGAACACGGCAAGAAACATACAAATCTAAATCAAGTCAAGGCAGAATAACAACCAAAATCAAATCATTCCAAGATTTGTTAAGCAATAATGTCATGGTTGTTTTACTCCCAAAACACCAACTATAACACTACTGCAGAAGTGAAAACAAATTATCTTCCTCCAAAAGTGCACATCACCCAGCACAGCTTCTTGATAAAATACAGAGGAAGAGGGGAAAATGCCTGCCACTTGTGAAAATATTTCCTCTTTTCTTCCGAATCCAGTGTTATTTTGTCACTCAGCAGATGTTCGGCCAGAAGAATCTATAAGCACCGAGGGTGGATTTCTGAGGTGAAAATCTGTACTTTTGAGAAGCGAACTTCCTACATGACGTGACCAAAAGACAGACAGAAATAAGTATGAACATCATATGCATATTCCAGGAGTGGCAAAGCAGCCAGTTCCTTTTTGCAGCATATGTGTTGCTTCAAGCACTTATTATAGAATGTGTTGACTTGCAATCAATATCGTCCATAACCTGTTGCCTTGGTCATTTATATATCACTTGTTACATGTGCCAAAGAGACACCCAAGAAATGGTAATAATTTTAGCACAATTATTAAAAGTGTTTGTCATCTGCAGAGAGCCGCCACAAGGGGCATTGACTCATACTAGTATCTTTGTAACACTGTATGGCTCTTAGCAGAGGACTTAGCAGAGGAAGTGGAATATAAAGGCACCGGAATATAAAGCCATATAAGGCCATATCAAATATATGGGAGATGAAATGTTTTGTGGTGTAAGAGAGTAGTTAGGATAATACTACTCATAGTGATAACCATGATAAAAAGAAAATGAAGAAGAAGAAAAAGAGGAAGAAAAATGGGAAGAAGAAGTAACAGAAGAAGAAGAAGAGGTGGAAGGAAATGGAGAAGGAGAAGAAGAAGGAGAAGAAGAAGGAGAAGAAAAGAAGAACAAGAAGAAGAACAAGAGGAAGAACAACAGTAACATTATGCCCTTCTAGTAGCCTGATAAGCTGCTCTGACATCCAAGGAATTTCTTCCGTTACCAGATATATTTTACATCTGGGTGGAGAAAGGCAAACCTGAATTAATGAAACATATAAAGACCATAGGATTTTTGGATCAGGGAATTAAACCAGAGGAAATGAAGGGAAAGACTTACTACTATATCACTGTTTAACTTGATGACAGAGTCTCTGAGCCAATCTCTCTCGGCGATCGTTGAGTGAAGGATTTGGCGCTGGTCCGTGAAGTCTTCCCTCAACTGACGGCATTCTTCTAGTACCTAGAGACAAAATGGGTGACAATGGGGGGAACATGAAGAAAGGAGTAGTTTCTGTGATAATTATGTCCAGGCTACCATCAGGTTTTTTTAACTAGGAATACAAAATACGAGAGCTAGAGGGCAAGATACCAATACAACTTCAAATAGTCAGAGCAATGCGATCACCAGTAGAGCTACAACATCACCACCACCACCACCACACCCATCATTATCACTATCGCCAACACTATCACCAACACTACCACCACTATCATCACCATGATGACACCATCCATACCACCACCAGTATCACCATTACCACCACTATACCGCCACCACCGTCACAACCAACACCACTATTAACACCAACACCACTACAATCACCAACACCACCACCACCAACATCATTGCAACCATTACCACCATCATCAGCACCAGGTCAACCAACATTATCGCACTCATCCTACCTGATCAAGAAGAGAAAGTTTTCGGTGTAGATCTCCCAACTGTTTGGTTAGAAATGCATTCTGGTTCACCGCCTGTTGTAAATCAAGGGCCTGTAGAAAAGGGACAAAATGGGATAAAAAAATTACAAGAAATGAAAAGCATTAATTTGACAAGACTCTCAATAAATCAAATAAAGAGCACTTTAGATACCCTATTGTAAATCCCATGGAATCATGTTTAGATTATGTAATACATCACTGTCATATTTACATATTTAACTGAGGCTATTGACATCACCAGAGGTTGATTTTGAGAGTCTTGTAATCGTGTTCCAAACATAGGTTGTCTTATAATCCATCATTTATAGACAATAAAAATCTGCAAAAACTTTAAAAAGAAATGTAAAAAATATGTAACCTGAGAGCAAATTTTCCTACATTGATTTAATTTAAAAGCTTTTAAACACAATGTTGAATTTTAAACATACTCAAAAGTTATATTGGCCCTGTTGCATAAAACTGATGGTAACTTAATTTTGCCATCAATATTCATGAAAGTTAGCATTTATGGCAAAGATGCTAAGTTTCATGCGACAGGACCCAGGTAATAAGATATGAATATAATTTTGAATGTAATTTCAAGAACAATAAATATTATAGGATTTTTTTCTTCATTCATTTATCTTTGCTTTTATTGCCTCCAGTACAGTAGCCAGAAATGTTTCTAATGATAAATTCCACAATAATGACCTGAAAATAATTGGAAAATGACAATTTTTGTTCCTTTAAGCAGAGCTGAACAGCAAAAATTCATGAAGCCAATTCGTGCAGAATATGGAGCAAGGTGAAATCAGTAACGCACAGGCCGTTTTCCACTCAAGTTCTTCAAAGTAATCACTCATCTTACTCCATAGGACAAATTCTTGTTCAGAGCTCTATTATATTCTTCCTCCTCCTACTTAAATTGGAAATCAAATTGTGTGCCAATTATCTCCTTCTTTGTCCATTACTTGAGCCATTCTCAAATCTGTTTTTTTCATCTTCATCCATGTCTCTCTCTTTCCCTCTTTTAATCTATCTTTTGTTTTCTCTTTCCCTTTATCAAACTATCTTCTATTATCTTTCTCTCTTGCCTTTGTGTCTGTTATTTTATCTCTCTCACTTGCTCGCTCAATTTATTTCTTACTCTTTCAATAAATTTTCTCTTCCCCCCTTCGCTCTCGTTGCTCTCTCTCTCTCTCTCTCTCTCTCTGACTGATGTTTGGAAAGGAACAAGGCTCGATACAAATATAGGTAGAATGGGTGAGTGAAAGGCAAAGGCAAAGAGACAGAGAAACCAAAGAGGGAAAGGGGTGACAGAGAGAGAGAGAGAGAGAGAGAGAGCAAAATGGAAAGAGAGAAAGAATAGGGGAGCAATTTAGAGGGGGTAAAATAGAGAGAATGGGGGGGGGGGCAACCTAGGGAGGGGTAAAAGAGAGAGAGAGAGAGAGAGAAAGGGGGAAGAAGGAGTGGGAGGAGACAAAAGGAACAGCAATTAATTATACTTGTACAGGTAGCCTGAAATGTAGAAGAAAGAGTAGAAGAAAGAGTAAAAGGACAAACAAAACCTATGAGCAGGACGCAGCAAAAGAAAGAGAGAGGAATCACATCGATAACTAGTGAGAAAATAGACAGATAATGGTACAGAAGATAGAAAGAGAAAGAGAGAGAGCATAACGAGAATCAGATCATGTAGAAAAGAGGAATGCATTACCACACCACCCTTCTGGGTATGCAGGGGTCAGTGATTTTCCTGATTCCTGCTTTCTTTAATGCGCTTGTCTGGTCACATCGTGCCCAAGTGGCATATGCCGTATTGGCAGGATGTTCTCAAAATTCAGTTACCCAACGTGACTTTGTTTATTTTTCTTTCATTCAAAAGGCCCTGACAAGTCCTTCTCTCTGTTTTCATGAACATCTCAAGCATAAATGGAGTAGTTTACCCTTTTAGAAAGTCCAACTAGATGATAAACAGTGAGATTTGATAGTACGATACAGTCTTACAATGCAAGGGGTCACGACATGAGATGTATGGATATCGCTACAACATTCTTGTCTCATTCAGTATTCAGAGCTGACATGATGCTGAAGGCAAGATTGTCTGTTTGCTGCTAAAATAACCCTTCCCATGCTTCAGTTCGTCGGGAGATAATTAACGAACTGAATAAGCATGTTGCAATCTTTCTGACAAACTGACTTTCTCTAACACCTACTCTACATTTCTTCTTTCAAATGGCTGAAGGCAGTGCATCTTTAATCAAAGAATCTATTTATAACATTTTCCTTTCACCTTCTTCTTTCTACTCCTTTTCTCCTTTCCTAAATTTGTTTATCTGCTTAGAGCAAGTAGGTTGTTAACTCATAAAGCTTTGCATAAAGTTAAAGCCATTCTGGCACTCAGCAGGCAAGTGTATCTGTGTTGTTGAGCCATTGTGAAAAATCTTGCCATCCAGTGGGAAAATCACACGTTGAATCATCTTCACATTTCTTTTTCTCTCGTCAGTAAGGTACTTTCCAAAAGACATGCCTAACAGTAACTTTTGGAAAATGAATACAATTACATCATGTGCTGAATAGAAAGGCGGGCATTAATTGCACTTTGCAGTGCTATTAGTACTCTTCTGCCTCTATTAAACCAGTAGATTTCTCATTTCATTGGATCTACTATATCATCTGTTTGGATCCAGGAGGGCATTAAACTCATATCATTTTACACAGAGCCCTTCTGGCTCCAAACAGGCGATTTCCTCAAGGCACTATGAGACATAAAAATGGCCACCAAGTATGTGAGCTACAGAATTTCAATTTTTGCTTCAACATTTAGTGAGATGGTTGTACATACAGATCCAGTACCTAGCTCACAGCAAGGGCTTGAAGCATTATTGTACGGTCATTCGCTAGGGTGTCTGCAACGGGCCGATAATGCATTTAAACGGGTATCATGTTGTGATAAATGGTCTCCCAATCCAATACTTGTCTGGCCGCAGCAAGCTGAAACAACACCGTCACATCAATCTGCCATCACGTGACCATGACATTATACTTCTTCAAATCATCTGCACTTCGATCTAACCCATCCTTCTCTTATCATAGGGAGTCTGTTGAGAGCCAGAAGGGCATTGATTCTGTGGAAAGGGATGAGTTAATTAAAGGTAAAGACCAGTTTTGGAAACGCCCCCCTTCTCAAAAAATGAAATGGAAGCTCTTATTACCAATCATGTGAAAGAATATGTTTTGACTAATACGTGACGATACAAATTTTGCTGAGAAACCGCCTACTAATTGATATATTTGGTAAATTATTATATCTATTTGGACCAGATAGATATCGCACAAGTGTCGCGTAGTCCCATATACATCGTTCTGTGTACAGTGCTTGTAACTTTACGAAGACTGGGCTAAATTTCTTTATCTTTAACATCCTACTGGCTCTGAGAGGAGACACCGATGGAAAATGAGAAGATCACTAGAAATCTTAATTGCACCCTTCAGAACTATTAAAGAAAACGTTTGATATTTAACTGAAATTTAGACTTTCAGAGTATAACTTCATATTTTATGTCATAATGAAACTCTGCAATGGTCAGCTGATGCCTTATAAGGTCTTCTTCTGTAACACCCTCTTATTCAATTAACTTTTAAAGAGTACAGCTTGTATGAATAATATGTTTATCTGGCATGCCATGGGTTTATAACTGTTCAAGAGTATGTAGAAAATAAAGTAAAACATGAAAAGCTAACTCAATGAACGCTTACATTTAATGTTGGAAATTCAACTTAGAGCTTCTATCTATGGCACTGTAGTTTACAGATCGGCGGTTAACCATGGAATTACATTACTTTTCAAGGGCAGACTATTCCATTCCCAAAGCACTCTATAATCGGCCTGAAATAACACATTCATGTTGGAATCTATTTTCCTAATGTGTGTCCTGTTTGTTTAACCATTACACATGACCACTTCATAATATATACCGTACATTTGGAGCCAATCAGATGATACATTGATACACTAAGAGACTTATCACAACATGGATTCTGAATCTATCCCATCTCAATAATCATAGATACTGTTAAACTTTTGAAAATACAAACTGGACACATCTGTCTGACGGATGATGGATACAAGCTTATATGGGATGAGACTATGGAGATTAATGCTCTAATTAGGATAGTCATCTACTCATTTTTCTTAATTTTTCAAGGATGCTTTTCTTAAAACTTTCAGGAATGCTTTTCTTCTCTGTGACAAATTGGGAAACAATGTGAATAAATCAAGACTAAAAAGAAGGCTAATAAATAGAATCTTTTAAGATAATGTTGGTTGTTGAATGTTAATCAGCTATAGGGTTGTCTATATAAATATTTCATTCTGCACGAGTGTCTTCTTACTGTACTTTCCATTGAAAAACTGAACACTTATGTTGTTTATCTTAAATACAGACACGCATAGATACAACATAATCACTTTATCTAGCAGACACCCTTCTGCTGAAAGCTCAACCTTGGGAATACCTAATCAATACATCTCAATGTCACAGTAGTACATGGATCTCTGTAACACTTGTACAAGTGCATTCCCCCTTATATGCCACTTTAGAGAATCAATTCAATTACTTGGGAATGCATTTTTCTAATGTAAACTCTAGCAATATCCACAATCATATTAAAGAGAATAAATAAATTGGATGAAAAAGAACAAAAACAACCTTGGTACTAAAATAATTTGAGTGACACAGTGCAATAAGATGAACAAGCTATAGGATTGATAAGAAGAAATACTTTTAAAATCAGTAAGAATTTCAGTTGACAATCAAGTTCATATCAATATTGAAATTAAAAAGTTGATGACTAAGTCATATGTAATTATAAAATCATTGCAATTTATTTTTGTTTATTTAGCACTTGCTATGAAAGCAGCATTTACAAGTAACAGTTTCTGACAAAACCTGTGCAAATATTTTTCAAGAAAAGAAAATCATTCAAGTTAAAATGCATCCGAAAACAGACTGAAAAGAGACGACACAAACATCCTCACGTATTCATTTTGAGGGAAAGATTCTGAGGCCCAAACGGAAGGTCGAATCAATATATATTTTTCCAATATAATATTCCCCTCTAACGGCTGACTTCTTCCCGGCAAAAAAAGGGGGGAAAATGAATAGACCGAAGATGAATTTGGTCAATATTAAACCCCGCCACATGAGCACATCAAGAATACACATACATTTTGTTTCTTATTATAATTCTGTGTTTTCAGCCTCAATAACTGGAAGCCCTGTGAAGCCAATTCAATAAATCTCTTCAAATTTCAATTTTGGCGAGGAGATGCGACTCTTTCTGACCTTTTCCAGTCTCTGCAATTGCGTTGAGATACATCAATCACAATCGGAATAAAATTTGAAGCGGTTATTGGCGGGTCCAATAAACTAAATCTGACAGGGTACATGTACCGGGGCAATCTTCAAACACTATAATTTGTATGTGCAGTGATTTTTTTTTTTTTACTCCCCCTCTTTCGATCCATCTATACTTCTGACTGCCTCCCCATCCCCAACTTGAGTTGCTAAGAGTACATTTGATTTTTTTTTTTCAACATGAAGTTGAGATGGATGTCTGTGGATATTTGTTTGTTTTATGTCTCATATACATTGAGGATAATTTGATTGGATATGCCAGCTAAAATATTATGGTTCTTTCCTCTTCGTGCCCCCCTCCCCCAAACAACAAATCTTGACATAGAAGCAGTCTGTGAATGTTTGTTTTCAGTCTCAAATCCTTGAAAGAATCATGATATTAGACATACCAGCTCATTTATTGGGGTTCTCTCCCCTTCGATACAATCCCCTAAAAAAAAGAGAGAGAGAATTCTCTTTATTTTTATGATGTGCATTTGCACTTGATAAATGTAAAAGAATACAAATTACAATGCTCTCTGCATTATCAATGTGATTTGTCTTGCAATAAAGTGCATCATTGCCAGAAAGTTGGTAAATTTACATTTTGAGCAGGATTTTTCAATCTAATCAAGAGTACCTCATTCATCATTGAATCCCACAGCTTTGAATACACAATGAGGATATGCTTTTTTCCTTCCCTTTCAGTCTTCTTATACTTATTTGTCTTACTCAAGATAATCACAAATCTACAAGAAACAATTATGTCACATGAGTATTGTTATTTTCTTTCTTGCCTCCTTCTCTCTCCTCTCTTTTCCCCAACTTTCTCCCATTATTTTCTTTTTCTCACTCTTGCCCTTTCATCTATTTTACTCATAATTTTCCCTATCTCTCCTTCCTGCTCTTGTTTGTTTTACTCACTCCTTCAACCCTCTTTCTCCATCCCCCTTCTCTCTCTCTCTCTCTCTCTCTCTCTCTCTCTTACACAAAGATAATGGTAAGAAAGAGAATTAAAGATGTTTTTATAAGAGAAAAAGTTAGGTCAAAAAGACTAAGAATAGGAAAAGGAATAATATAGGCAAACAGTTTTTTTTTTTTATAAGAGGCAGAAAGAGAATATGCGAGATGGAGAGAGAAAAAAAAGAGAGTGAGAGAGAGAGATAGTGAGAGAGAGAGAGAGAGAGAGAGTGAGAGAGAGAGACTCGACAAAGAAAAGCAAACCTCAAGAGCAACTTTAAACCCACATCAATATATCTTACTATCACGCTATTGATTTCCCTGTCTGGAAATAAAAGCTTTCTCAATTATACATACTCTAAAAACATGAAAACAAGGGAGAAAAGAGGGAAAACAAGGGGGAAAAGAGGAAAAACAACTTTTTGATTGCACAATCTAGCCCCTCTGAGCCCTCCATATACAGGTAAAAGGATCAATACTGATTTCATCAGATCAATTTTCTTCTTGATTGAACATGTTGTAAAGTTACCTTTATTTTTGTCCAAGGAGGGCTATTTGTGAATTTTCTTCAGAAAACCTGAGATTTCCTTGGGGCATGTGAAGCAGACCGTTTCTTGTTCTATAATCTTAACACAACTTTCCAAACAATCCTTGTGAAACATGAAGCTAACTGAATAGTAATCCACTGTCATTCATTTTGTACATGCGACACTACATTTTAAAAGTGACACATTAAAAGTATAATAATCAAGACGTCCGCTGGGAGAGAGAGCTATAGAAACTTATTAAAAATTTTGTGATTTATTATTTTTTGTACAAAATATTGTCCAAGAAGGATATAAATATCAAGCTATGAAAGCTACCTCCCCAAGAACGATTTTCCATTACCAATTATACAGTTCCCACCACATCTATGATTTTTGTGATATGTTTATAGCAATCTCATGAGCTTAGATATAATATATAGCATTTCATCAAGTGAACCAACACATCTAATGAGTTATGTGCAGAATTCTGTAGCATATGGGACAACAAATAACCACATACCTTGCATTTGGCCTTTTAGTATTAAGTGAATATCTCTCACACATACCCAGATAGATAGGGTCATTTGTACTTGAATTTTATACATGATACCTTTCAAATTAAGCCACAGGAAAGCAGACATACAGAAATATGGTGGCAGGCAAAGGTCGTAGAAATCAAATATAATTAATCAACTCAAAAAATCCTGAAGAAGGCCACGCTAAGAAGACAGAGTGACAAGGCACATGAAAAACAGTCCCAAATATCAACAGACTATTCAGCGAATTTATGGAATTACCACGGGATTAAGCAGCTAGACTCATTTAGCGACAAGGTCTGCGAGACTGATTACAGAAACCAAATCTCAACATTCTGTCTGGCAATTTCAATGTCAGTCGATCCTTAGATGTGCCACTGTGATTGTACGTTGTTGCTGTTGTTGTTGCTGGCGGTACGTTTTCCTTGTTCGAGGATGTTTGATATAAAAGGCAAGACTGTTTGTAAGAGCTTTATGCTTGACACAGAGAGTGGCAATATGTTGGGGCCTAGGAAAGCAAGGGGCCTAGGAAAGCAAGGGGACTGCTGATCAGGCTATATACTTTGTTTGTTTGTCAGTTACAACAATGATCTTGAATTTAACAATTAATTTTAACCCTTTTGATTATTTGTTTGTAATTAATAATAAGTACTAGATAATCTCAAACTCTGTATTTAATTTTCATTTTGGAATTATATATTGATTATTTGTATATTTGTATGCATTTTATTTGTACTTGTTTTTCATTTAGAAATGTATATCAAGTATACGCATAATTGAGACATTTTCATTGATTACTTTGTAAACTATTCTGATGTATATATTAATTTGTTTTTGGATGTGTATTGAAAGTATTCCAAATTGTGGAGTTCAATTTCAATAAATAATTTGAATATGCATCAGGGGCGTGGTAGTACCATGCATCCGCCCCCTCCCACTCCCCCTCATGTGGTGGGAGCACCCAACACGACTCCCATAGACTCATGAGATAGGAGCAATACCGCCATCATCCACAATCCATAGACCAACCCTGATTGGTATTCAGTGTGAACAATAGCCCCAAGTATAGTCTGACCCACGGGTCGGGTTATTGGATTAAGTTTAGTGTGATTGACAGGATAACTTCAGGGCATCTTTCTTTGTGACATGGTGTGTCTGCAGCTTTACTGCATCAAGTGTCAATGCTCAAATCATTTCTTATTCTGAAAATAAAATTGTTTTTCACTAAAACTTTATTTTTAAAAAAGAAAAAAAAGTGATTTTGATTTGTATATTATACTGGATATGTGGTGTTTGGAGGATTGATATGTAAATAGAATCAAAGAGCAAATAAAATGTAAACAGAATCATTTGCTGGAATATTTGATACACATTTCTTTCTTTTTTCTTTTGAGTCACACAGTCATTGACTTATACACTGTAACATGGAGTTAACAACTGTATGGCTCTAAACAGACAATGCTTACAAGACATCATTTTTTCCATTCAAATTTCATTGTAATATATATTCAACCAGGAGGGCAGGAATCAGATATGTTTTAAATCCTGGTCCTGAATAGATACAAAAGTGATATACAAAATAGAAAAAAAGAGTAGTTTTGTACAAGTTTAAAAGCGAGCAGTTTTGAGTTTTGTACCGGCAGCACGAAGAAATGATAGAGAGAAGTTATTTTTACGCTTATGCAGCTAACAATGTGTAGTCTTTAAACAATCTGTAGTGCAGATGTCGACAGAGAAGAAATAAATTAAAAGAGAGAAAAACTTTAAAAAGTATATTTTCTGAAATGATAATTTGTTGACCATGAATCTGTTGACACAGCAGACACAACAAATATTCAACTGAAGTTCACAGAGAATTCAGGAGAATTGCAAACATTATCCAGGGATGAAACATGTACAGATAACAACTAAAATTATTCATACCCTTACCAAGTTTTGGAATGTTTTTGAAGTGTGTGAAATCAATTGATTTGCCCAATCTATGTTTCTTTATTGAAGCTTTCATCCAGAAGTGTTCAACAAAGGTCCCAATTTAACCAGTCCACCTTTCATTCTTGAGTTACGTAAAACACAAAAAACATTAACTTTTCAAGGGGTATGAATGATGTAGATGTGAACTGTATCTCTTGATTTAATTGATGGAAAAAAGACCCTTTCTTTCAAAAAAGAGATTGTTTCAACTATTATCATTTGTCATGACATAGAGCCTGTGTGAGAAATTGAAGACAGAGAATGAATATAAAGTAATAAAATATCTTAATGAATTTTACAGTCTTGATGTCACAATTCATCACAAAATTTGCTTTTACAGTATTACCCCGATACCTGGAAAAAAGGACAGATCCATCGATCAAACTAGGTTTGAAGATTCGATGTCAGGGAATGTATTATATTCCTTATTTCTCAGGACGCTATATGTGACAAGTTTTTATTTCTTTTAAAGAAGAATTAAATATTGTTGTTCTCCTCTTCAGTATTTTCTTGTTATCTTTTCCCGCCCTTTTTTATAACTTTGTTTTGTTCATTTTGTTTAATTTAACATAACTATTTCATCATTATGCACTTTGTCACACAATCTGATAAGCATTATTGAATTCATTATGTTTATCAAGATAAATTTTCAAAGTTCTTATTTGTTCTTTCTTTTGTTCTTTTTTAACATATGTTGATTCTTTAGTATTCCATCACCTATTGTACATAATTGCAAAGCACAGCAGAAGTATTTTTTCACCCCATTCTCTTTTCAATTAGGTTGAATGTGCTTTTTAAACAAGGATTATCTTAAATCATTTCATTTCTTAGGAAGCTAACCATTAAAAGTGTACATAGCTCAGCAATAGAGCACGGGAGAAGATCAAACAGACCGATAATACACACTCCTCCGCAAAATGTTTTTGAAAGTTGTTAACAAAATTAAATAAAACCTGACACCACCCAAATGTCACAGACTAACCAACAAGTCAGTAACCCTTAGTAGTCCAACTTTAATACTCCGGAAAGGTTTAGAATAACTTGTCCAGGGCAATTATTCATGAAAGCATTATCGTTATATATCTAACCCTATTTTCCACCGGGAGGCAACAGTAACTAGATGCCATCTCTCTGTCATGTTACACATAAGATGAAATTTCAGCTTAATTGTTCCTCATCAAAATTACATCTCAAATCTATCATGCCATTACGATCGTTGTGATTTGGTGCTGGGTTTGGGGGTTCTTTTATTTTTGGTTGCGAGAGCCACGAGCAGGCTCGCGGGGAGTCGGCTCTCCTATGACAGGAGAGAGGTGGAAACGTAATCGCAAACGGTACACCTCCGAGCTCTTAGTCGTAATCAATGCAAGCCTCCCTGGAAGTAAATGAAAACGGAATGATCAGAATCTGGGGGAGACGTTCCGCGCGCTAGGGGTCTTAACCTCAAATGGCTTACGTTTCATCGCTTAGGAATTCCTTACCGAAGCCACGGTCTAAGAGAGAAAACTAGAAGCAGGAGCAGACGTGGAAGGAAGAAAAAAAATGGAGAAGCGTAAACGGGAACAAAGACACCTGGTGCACGACATGGTAATAAACCGCTGCCACCTTCAGATTGCAAGCCGAGACGTGAAGTGCCAATATTTGGTTGGGCGCTGGGCATTTTGCGTTTGCGGAGTCGGATTTCAAGTTGAACAGGATATAAACTGATTATGGAGGAATTGTGGGTTCGCAAGAGGGTTTGCGATGGAGGACGGCTAGATGGAATGGGTCTTGATGAGGAGGAGACTGACGAGGAAATTGGACTACTGAGGGGAAGGATGAAAGGAACTTGAGCATCGCAAGATGAGGGCCTAATTCACGGTAATGACTATTTGAGAACTTGATAGAACTTTCCTTGACGATGCAGAGCTTTTGTTGAATTCAAGGCTAACATGAGAACTTAGTCTCTACTGAACTTCAGCAGATTCAGTGAGTCAAGTGTCAGAAAAACATGAAATAGGAAATAAGATTTCCCTAGATAAAAGCTGAAACATTTAGTGAGCGTACTTGCATATTCATAAATCTAAAGGATGGTAAGAGAGGGACTTAATTCCTTCAACTTCTAGAAGTAGCAGTTACATAGAACATCGTTTTTCACAGTATTTGCAGTTACAAGCATGAGTGATTATGAAATTGTGATCTGATTTTATGATCAATTTCAAACATGATAACAATGATAAATCAATTAAACTGAATTTAACCCATTGACTTTTGACTTCACATATTTCCATAGATTTATAAAGAGGAACTACCCAGTTCAAATAGGTAATGGTTTTTTAAATGTGCATGAAAGAATTTCAGTGTAATTGTCTTCTTTCTCATCCTCAAATTTCCAGGAATTTCCTTTATTTGCTTGTTAACACCACCTCTTCTCTTATCTGTTTATCTTGATTTTCTTCACTCTGTTTCTCTCTCTTCCTCTCTGTATCTTCCTCCAAGTATTCCCTATCTGTCTGCTTTTCGCTCTATCTCCTTCCCCTCTCTTTCTTTCTCATTGTCTCCCTCTTAAACTCTATCTTTCTCTCTCTATAATACAATCAACAGGTTATTCACTGTATGCATTAAACAAGAACACAACCTTGGAACTTAAGGAAAAAAATGAAACATAAGTGGCAAAAGAAAAAAGAAAAAACCTGCTAGAAAGCAAACAAGACAGAAAGAACAGAAGCTGTCGGAATGTTAGTCAAATGTACCGCACACCGGCCAATCTGAGTCTAGCGTTGCCCTCCCCGGGGACGAACGAGGGCTCGCATTTCCCTCGACCGACCGGGGTACAGGTGTAACGGTAAAGCCGCGGAGCTCAGGGCAGCTGAGGTTTCGGCTTCACACGCAAGCCTGCCGGTCGCGGGATGCAAATAGACCAAACGGGGAAGCAATGCGTATCGTTTACCCTAGACACGTCTGGGTAAATACAGAGACTTAGGTTAGGGATGTAAGGGGGAAGAGAGAAAGAAAACACAGGAGAAAGTGATAATGATTATATCTTGACACGACTAGTCTTAAACCTTGGGTGATTCAACACAATTGGCATGAAATGAGAGAGACATGTACCCTTCACCCTACTTTCAGTATTACACCTTCTTATTTTTCTCTTCCAATTGGCATCACATTTTCCTTCTATTCTAGAGACTAATTCTCGTTTTAATCCTCAGATTGCAAAGTGTCTATACCTAAATAATCAATAGAATCAAATTTGGAAGGAAAAAAACCCGGCAACTATGGTTTACACCATGGATAATCTTCAAAAGGATTCCGATGATACTATTATTGTGAAACTCCCCTTTACTATATACATGGTTTAAAGTATTCTAATTTGTAGTGGTTCTAAATATTATGCAGTCAAACTACAAACCTATATTATAGCCAAACAAATGTTGCATGTATGGTCACGAGCGGAAAAGCAATCTTGTACCAGATATATTTGTTGTCAAGTTTCACCCTGCCAAGTGGTTTTGCTTGTTCCTAAAATTTTACCCAAAACAGAAATATTGCTTTACTTTTCAAATGACTGCACTTTTTTAAGAGTTATGTAATTTGTCTTACATTAGAAAATGGTGTTGTTCAAAGTTTTAGAAAATGTATTACTCTTTCCAATGACTCCAAACACTTCTAGGTTACTCATTTTCATGCATGAAAATCTTTGTGAAATGAAAGTGAATTTCATTTGAGTCTGTAACATTCCTGCTTCCCATTTGTTTTAATACCATTGACTAATTATGAAGTGAGAACAGATTGGGTAGACAAATTGGACCAAACATCTTTCCCAAAATGTCTATGGTAGCATATAACAATTCACAGATATTTAGAAAGCTTGAGTCATTGCACAGCAAGAGTTATGTAATTTGTCTAAATGTAAAACAAGATATTTCAATAAGCAAGGCATCATGGATTGAAGATGGGATACAAATTGCCTAATTAGCCAAACATAATAGTCTCATATAATTCACGTGGTTAATTTCTTCTTTTCATTTAAGCAAACTTTTCGATAGTGAAATTCCACTTTTCTTTGGTATAGATGCACTGCACTATGACTTTATGAAAATACAAAATTCTTTCAAGGTTATATCAGGCTTCAAATCAATACTTCCCACAATCTCATATTCCATTCACGTCTCTCATAACAAATATGTGTCTTTCAAAATACTTCTGGTAGTGCCACTAATATGACCCCCCCCCCCCCCCCACCCCCATCCCACCATTTGGGGGAAAGAAAGACCCCCAACAAAATATCTACAAATGAAATCAAGAGATATATAAATCAACAGCAATCAGATTTGTTTTTTTACAAGTCAAAGACAAGATACTCGTCAAAAATCTTCCCCACTTTGCAGAAACTTTCAAGCCTTCACAAATAATCCCCTAAAACAAATGAATTTACAAATGCAATGTGAACAAATTGCACGCAAACAAGCCGCTATTGTATTTCAGCAATTTCGCAACTTGATAGTATAAAAGCTTTCAAGAAATTTACTCAAGAAGTGCATGAATTTATTGTATTTGCAGAAGAAAACAGTAACATCCCTGTCTGATCTAATACAGCTGAGATGACGTTGTAAGGAACCTACATAAAAAGTAAGAGGGATGTACGTCTGGCTCGCGATGAGTAATGTTGGAGCAGTAAAAGCCTCCGGTGCTCTTCCCCATCTAACCTCTATTCTCTCTAATACTGACAAATAACCGCTACCACTTAGCTGATCTATCGTGCAAATCAAAGAAACAGGTAGATCTCCAACTTCCTAAGCTAAACAAATGTTCTTTAGTTTTGATTTGATCGAAATTGAGTCAATGTAGAAAGACGAGTCGTCGGGAGAATGTGAGGTCTAAATTAAAAGAGGAAATTTGATCAGACGGACGGGAGATTTAAACCGTGAAAGGATGGAGGTTTTGTTTGATGGTGAGCGGGACCTTTACGGATGCTGGTAGAGGGTGAAGGAGAACGAGACCGGTGGGTAGGGACTGGATGTGGGAATTCTATTACTCTAATGCATGGCTAATGTTCTGCTCGTGTAATTACATGTCAAAGCGCACCCAACAGTGGAACGGACTCCTCTTTTAAAACCACTAAGAATCATTCAATGCACAAAGCTCAATACAAACGTATCATAGCTACTCATCAACATGTTCATAAACCCACAAAGTATATAGCACCACATTTTCTGTGGCTGGCACATAGGGATGCAGAAGCTGGCTCCACATCACATGACCAAGCTAAATGAGCGCATCTCCCTCTATATTACCCCTCAAGAGCGTATCGGTTTTGATGTGCGCCCCGTAATAAAAATGCCATTTTAAGGCAGGAAACATGTCTGCGTTTGGCACGCATTGTCTGTTCCTTCTTTCCCCAATTCATCACAGCTGACAGTTCGTATCGGTAAAGGAGAAGGTTGCAGAGAGGCAATGGGAAGATCGATGAGGGGTGGGTATAACATGCCACTTAACCCCTCCCTTCTCAGCTCTACTTTACTTGTTGTTTTCTGTCAGATAAACTAAAGCCATGCTAGCTTTGTACTACCTGTTGTATCACTTATATCTAAACAATTCAGTTGAGAATTTGATGCATTTTTTTCTCTAATATCTATGAGTTGAAAATTGAAGAAAGATTTAGGCACTTGAGTCTTGGTAAAGGCAAAAATATTTTGTGAGCATTCCCATTCATTTGTATTCCTACATGAAAAATTATGACGGTATTAATGTTATATAAAAGGGATTGCTTTTGAAAAGCAATGATATTCAATAAAGTACTTATGTAGCTTGAAACCTTAGATCAAACATTCATTGCAAATGTGTGTATAGTCCCATACACCTATTTTTGTGTTATCATTTGATGATTTCAAAACCTCAGAGTACACAATTGTTATTATGTATTGCAGTTATTTCACAATGCAATATCATAACCAGTACTCTATCTTTAACTTTATCTTTAAAATGCTTCAGAAAACTGAAACACTTGCTTTTAAAAGATTTGCAGTCAAATCAAAACGAGAACAAAAATCAATACAAAAAAAGGAAACAATGGGTTTACAACATAATATACCCTAGGCAATCAAAAGAATATAGAAAGGTAAACTTAGGTTTCTAATTCCATACTTGTTTTACCACAGTACAAAAGTAATTCATCAAATAAGACATTGCTCTTAGAACTAAGAAAAGGAATTTGATAAACAAATAGTGTAATATCATTAGAATCATGTTTTTTCTCCCATGTGAATTTTACAGCAACTTTGTTTAATTTGATGATTGCTCTCCCAAAGTACATGAGTCATCTATCAAATGTGACGAGTCGCAAATGAGGACTAGTCAAAGGATTTGATATATGAATACCCTGATTTGTCAGTACAGAGAGGGGATATCACATTACTTATGAGATTTAAAAGATTCTGAAGAGAATATTTTCACATACCGGTAATCTCACATCAAATCCCTTGGAATGAAAAACTTGAAGAAAAAAAAAGAATGAAATATGTGTGGGAGGGAGAGTCATCCAGCAAATATACAAAACAGGTTATAATATTATTTTCTTTATTGAGATGGCATTTTCCTGCTAACCTAACATTCTTTTCTGTGTATGTCTTGCTTTTATTTATTTCATATTTCATTTCATCTTTATCTTTTATTTATGGTTCCTTCCACCCTCAAAACCCCTCCTCACCATTTCCGAACTCAGTAGCTCTCTCCTAGTCTCAATTTATCCCCCATCTCTCTCTCTCTCTCTCTCTCTCTCTCTCTCTAGCTCTCTCTCTCTTTATCCCCCATCTCTCCCTCTCTCTCTCTCTCTCTCTCTCTCTGCCTTTATCTCCAAAGACACCAGTTGGTTTCACTTAACAAACAAACAAAAGCTACTTCTTCCACCTGGCTCCCCCTTGCTTCTTCCCACCCTCTTCTCCCATTTTTTGTTACCATTCCCCTATCTTTCTCTCTCTCACACACACACAATATTTATCCTTCCTCCCCTCTTTCTCTATGTATCTTTATCAAGGACAACACTCAAATAACTACCAAACCTCCAGCTTAACTCCCAAAAGCCCATCTTTTGTCATCGGCTTTCGCTCCCAGCATTCCGACTCCCCAAGCGCGGCCGAGATCTATACACTCACTGCACGACCGACATGCAAGACACAAGACAGCATAAACAATAGCATCAAAGTCATCCACCGACATCACTCATGAAGGAGAAAGGAAGAAGATGAGAGAGCGGAAACAGACTGCTGACGACGACGAGAGCATGCAGACTACGGCCCATCAACAGCTCTTTATGTGGTGTTTTGGGACCAGCGTGTTTAGAAGCTCCTTCATGCTTCACTGGAATATATACAGCGATGAAAAGGGACATAAATCTCCAGGGAGATGCTGTTGATGGCACAGGATAAAAATGAACCCTTTGAAATGAATATATTGGAGGAAGTTATTGGTGGTTATATTTATTCATCTTGTTTTATTCAGCCTGTGGGTAACTTATCTTACTTTTAATGACCCCTATCTCTCTTTCTGTCCCTCTCATCTTATAAGCTATCTTTTTACACTTTCCTTCCTATTTCCTTTATTTGCTATATATATATATCTCTCTCTCTCTATAAGTCTTCCTATCACACAAACCTCTCTGAATCTATTATTTTGGCGCACTAAAAAGCTAATTTACTGGAAAGCCTCCATTTTATTTTTGTTTCCCTTGAACATGGTTCCCCATTGAAACATGTGCTAGAAAAATATGTACATAAAGACAACCTGTCTATAAAGGTTGATTTTGTTGTCTCCACTGAGCGACCTCTGTATACAGGTTTGACTGTAATTTTTGTTTTATGAAGATGAAAGAACAAGGGTAGCTTTACTCACCAATTGATTTGATTTCTGCCTCTCCTCACTGAGGTCCCTCTCTAAAGCTTCAAATGACTTCCTCTGTTGACTGACCTCAACTTCCTGTAGGTCAAAAACAAAATGAGAGATGTCTGCTGAATACTGGATAATGAAAATTTCTTCATTAAGTATGAATATCACTTTGTCCACTATGATAGTACTCAGCATATTAAAACCAGTTAGCAAGAGGGCAATTGTGTGCTTATAAACAAAGTCGTTGTTATACAGTTTAACTACTGGTGTATAAAACAGGGTGCTGGCCAGTGGGTTTTACCCAGCTGCCCAGAAAGAGACTCAAGAATGGAAAAGCCTGAAAAAGAGAGTTTTATACAGGGCCTGAGATAAGGCAAAAGTCAAATTACTGTTTCACTGAGAAAAAAAATGGGTTCTGTATTTAGTGAGAAGGTAACTGCTTTTCTGTTGTCCTGAACTAGTTGGCTATATGCTGATTGGTTTGCAAGAATGTGCAGAATACTTTAATTATTTATAAATCTAAATACAGTCAAACCTGCCTATTAAGGCCATCCAAAGGAAACAGGAAAAATGATTACTGTAGACAGATGCCCTTTCTAGACAGTTTCTACCACACACATTTCTCTCTTGAGGGAGACAAGATGTATGGCCACTATAGAGAGGTGACTGCTAAGACAGGTTTGACTTTACAATCAAACCTGTATATAAAGACCACTCAAGGGAAATTCATAACGGGTCTGTATAGACAGGTGGTTGCTAAAGCAGATTAGACTATTTCATATCTACAGTAGATATGAACCTGTTAGCATGGGGTCAGGTCATGGGGTCATGTCAAATGATTGGGAGAAAAGGTAAGAGATACCACACAATATATATATTCTACTTCCTGCACATGTTTGTTTGTTTGTTGGTTTGGTTTTATTTCTGCGCTCAAAAAGATACAAATTCAAATTCAAATTACAACAATTTGAACAATAACAAATACTGTACAATGAATAAAATGTTCCAAAAGTAATTAAATAGGAAATCATGTAGATTAATATCATACAATAAACATATACAAAGCATACAAATAAGATAAGAAATATAGAGTAAATATTTTTCAATAAATAAGAGAGGTAATTTAGAACACAGGAGACCGCCATCATGAGCAGTTAGGCTGGAGATGGATGGTGGCCTCATAAAAAATAATGCATGTACATATGCATGTCCAGGAAGTACAAACAGAATCTCATAGGTTATCACAAGGAGTTATTGTCTGCATTAACTCATATATATCTTAACCCACAGTTACTGCCCTTCTGGCTCTATACAGACAAGTCAATAACCCATCTATCTGGAAGGTAGGGAGACAATGACCCATTATCTCCACACCTACATTGTGTTAAGGCCTTCCGGCTCTCTCTCTCTCTCTCACCAACAGTATGCCCCATTACAAATGATAGTTACCATGTTTCTATCTCCTGCCCTGCACACCACAATCTTCAGAAGAGACATTGAGACAACTCCAGGGACTATCTTCAAGATCTAGACAACACTTCGCACCCACAAAGTGCATCCCTGAAACATACCGCAACTTCCACAAGTTCAGAGGTGACCCAAAGCGACACTTTTGACTACACCGATACCTCCATCCTACAGAACCAGTCAGACAGCACACGAGTTCAATCGAAATCTTGAAACATGAAAAGATCGGGTCACGACAAGAATTGTCGGCAAGATGGATTCTAAACGACTCCTGGATGTGATGCTGTACTTTCCTTGTCACCCTAAATGATACCTATTCCATGGCCTCCTCTCCAATTTCCAGTACCCCAATATATCCTTATTCTGTACTTTGATCAACACAACTGGTCAGGCAGCGCTGGAGTCGGCATGTAACATGATGACGCGTGGCCTCCGATTTGTGACATCCATATTGCCAATCAAGAACATAAAGATTTCGAGAAGATATGGAACATGATTTTCATAAATCCCAGCCAGCCGAGGTATTGCCTTCTGCGGACGGAGAGAGTTCACAAGAGTCTCCTACATCGTGCCTTCCCCGTGTTTTAACATGCTCACATGCTCATTCCGTTTCTCTTTTCAACACATTCTTGCATCTCCATTCCACCAAGAGCATGTCAAATTCAAATATCCATGGTGTAATTGGATCACAACCTTAGCCTCTTAATCCTTCATGGCATATCGCTCTAAAAGACGACCATCATAACAGAAATTCAGAAATAAACATAAGCATTTGAAATATAAAGTGGAATGTCCAGTTTTACTGCGTCCTCTTACACCATCTCTTTTTCTAGCATAATATTTTTCGCTGGACAGCATCTAATTTCCTCTCCAGACTCGAGATTTGATCTGGTTGACATCGCTTTTGTCAGGTTCAAAGACCCATGTTGTAATGGGATAACACAGACCAAGCTTCAGGAGACGGAGCTAAATTGCCTGAATGCAATTAAAGGTAACCCATCTCCCTCCCATCAAGAACACTATAGTCATATCTCTCAAGATAATTATGACTTTCAATGCCACAGGCAATATATATATATATTTCAGTACTCCAGCAAACATTTCATGTCATGCGGGACATTTTGCAGATTAGGGGGTCTTGCAATATATCTGGAATGATTGTTAACATTTAGAGGTCATTTTGCCCTTGGTCTTCTCTTAGCAATGAGACCAGTATGTATCAATAATAATAATAATAATCTGTTTTTTTTATATAGCGCTCAATACACCAATCCAACGATGTGCCTAAGTGCTTTACAGATATATTATTACCCCGGTCATCGGATTCAGACTTACCCGCACACAATGTGTGCACATTTTCCACTCCCTGGGGAGCATTCCAGCCAGTCGCCATTTTACAAGCGCACACTTGCTCGTTCAACCACATGAACGTTCGCATCCTACCGGGTACCCATTTAACACCTGGGTGGAGAGTAGCAAGTGCAGGTATCAAGTATCAATTCAAAGGTATTTGAGGTTTGTGGTATTACAGGGTCCATACATTTATTTTCTATTCTGAAGGCTCAGCCATTGAAGAGGCACTCATTTTATGGGGGGGGGGCACCAGCCTTATCAATTGGATAAAACACATGAGAACAGGGCCATCCGGTTAGAATATCTTCCCACTCTCCCTTTCTATCTCTTTTTCCCCCTTTTTTCCTATTTTCTTCTTTCTTTCAATTCACAATTTGAGGTGGAGCAAAAGCTCCCTTCCTCCCACATATCTCTACACAATGTGCTACATGGATTGATAGCACTTGTTTAAAACTCATCCGTCTTTATATTTCACAATTTTGATTTATAGAAGCAGCCTGGAAATAACATGCATGCTCTGAATGTAACAGATTGTTTTTGTCTTACTTGGGGGCAGGGTATGTGTTTATTTTCAAATAAGAGAACATGGAAACACACATTTGGGCTTGGCAGCGTTTCTTTCCAATTCCCTACACAATCACTCACTGGTAAGAGACTAATTCTTGAGTCAACTTCAATACTCTGCCTCTTCTCTTTCATCAGGGGAGCTTCAGACTGGTTTATTATCATGTCTATTGATTGTGAGTCACGCACTCTTCAATGTTGGGATGGTGAAAACATGCCAGAGAAATGGGAACCATTACTCATTCCCCCAAATTGGCACAACCCAAGTCGCAATTAATCTAGTGGGAAGAGTTGCGGTTGATATCATTAGTCCAATATTATGCAAACTTTTCTGTCTGTAAACAGACAATATTTAATTCAGGAAGATTTAGATGATCAGATAACTGTATGTACGTTTGATGTCTTTTAAGTATAAGTATAAGTATAAGAATTTATTGTCCTTTACAGGAAATTTGTTTTCCACTGGTTACAGAGTATTACAATACAAATAATACATGAAATATTACAGGACAGTGATAAACATAAACATTATGATAAACATACATAAAGAATGAGATAATATGTGAGTAAGCCACGGTATATATGGTGGTTATAGAGATAATATCAGATTCCATTTTACAAAATATGAAGCTAAATTATTTAATATTCATTGATTATTCCATATTAAATCTTAAAATGATAATAAATACATGAATTATTATTATTATTATTATTATTGATTACCATTTTCAATAGTATAATTAATACCGGCATCGTTATTATTGTTAAGTTTATTTATGACACATAAGTTGTAGTTACTGGCTCAAACGTTAGTAAATAGTTGGATGCAGTATTCATGGCATATACATTTATATTTATACATTACATGGTAGGTTCATAGTAATCAAACACGTTTTGCTTTGGAATTGAAAAGATGAATGGAGTCGGGGATAAAGGATCTTCGGAAACGTGCACGTTGGGTTCGTGGTGTGCACAGGCGTATTCCAGATCTGTTATAATTGAAGTGCTCATTCAGTGGGTGCGAGGGGTCATGCATTATTTGTTTTACTTTAGGGGGCGGAGGCCAATTTTTCTTTCTTCGAAATCTGTGCCCGTGAACTCGACCATTTGTTACCCAAGATGGACAATGAATGTATTAATATTAAAAGCAAATGAACAATAAAATATTTCAAAATTTCAATAAAAATTGAAATCAGAACCTAATTTTACATGTTCCCATCAATAGCACGCAATCAACCTGCAAACTTTTCCTATACAAATTTCATCAGAGGTAGAGTAAGGGCTTGGGCTGCAATGGAGTTTAATGTAATGTTTGGGTTATGTTTAGTTGTAGTTTTGGGTCCAGAGTTGAAATTAAGACTTCAGACTAGTGTGTTGAAATAAGGAAGAGAGGTGGAAAAATGGGGAATAATGAAACAAAAAGACAGTTGAACTGGTAAACGAGGGAAGAAGAGCAAGACAAAGTTTGGAACACCAACACAACAATAGCAAAAGAGACACATTTATAGCATTTTCATCAAAATCAGGACGATAAACCCTCATTATCAGTTAGGCAGCATTATTTGAAGTTCAAGCATTTATGCCCCTAAAACATTTTGTCTATATTTTCAAGCGAAAGAGAGAGTTAGACCTGTAATATAAGATCTCCCCCAAATCAGCTTTTCGTCTAGGGTCTTTCAATGTTTGTACAGAAGTGCAGGTGTGTCCCTCCCCCTCCAACAAATCTAGGTTTAATGACCAGTATCAATGGCTACAGAATTGAAGCCCCAGGAAAAAAGCAGAGAATTACGACCAGGGGTTGTATGTTTGGGAAACGATTTGCACTTTGGTGAAAATGTCAGCGCTGAGTTCACTTACAGATCTCCTGTTACACAGAAGGGTTGTGTTAATGTTGCTATGGTTTGAGTTATTGAAGGAGAGAGACAGAGGGAGCAAGAGAGAGAGAGAGAGAGAGGAATAGAGAGAGAGAGAGAAAGAGAGAGAGAGAGAGAGAGAGAGATGGGGGAGAGGAAGGGGAAGAGGTGAGCAACTAGTGAAGGGGAAGGGGAATACATTTTTTTTAAGACATTTTAATTCTAACCCATAGTTAAAATCTTCAAAGAAATACAGATACAAGGACACAAATAGAAGAAACTAAATATAGAGAAATACAATAGTAGAAAACCTACCCATTCCCTGTATTATCTAAACCCATTTATAATCCCTCCATCATCTATATCACAAGCTACCACCATCCTGTATCTCTGCTTATATTCATCTTCAGCTGCATATCTGTAATATTTTTATCAATCAAAAATATTCTTGGGTTAGTAGGTCAAAGCAACATGAATTCCTCCTCATACTGAAAGCAGCTCCCTCGACCAATATTCACCTGCCACCGTAAAAATGGCCCGCGGGCAGCCACACGCGCTCATCTAATTACAGCCCACCACCAAAATAACGCCGCCGACACATTACACGTTCTATTAGCCACTTGCATTTACCGAGCCTCCATTTGCTCTCGGGCGCATTGTGTGCTAGCATCGCAAAAACGTTCATTATGTGAGGCGCTTTGCTCTATTTGCTTTTAGCGTAATTGCGACGCGTACACGTGCTGCGTAAACATAAAACCGAGACGGTAGCGTGTTGGATGTAACAACCATAAAAATCAATTAGATTTCATGTGGATGTGCTATTGAAAGAGAATGAACAGAAATCTGAGAATATTTTTCTTTGTTGCAGAGTTGACTGAGCTTTTTCAGTTTTTGTTATCCTTCTTTCGTCCACTTCAAATAGGATGAAATTTAAACTTTCATAAATTCAATTAAAATCATTATGATGCGCTATTCAAAGAGGAATTACTTGATACATGAACACTTTCCCTTTGTTGCTCAGATGATTGCGCTGAAGCTAATTTGCTATCCTTTTCTTCTGTGTACTTTCATAAGAATGGAGTAGGCATAATCCACATTATATTTTAAGGATATAGGCATGTCTGGAAATTTCCTTGAGAAACATAACTACGGATTGCATCAGCCGAGTAACATACTATGATATTGATTGAAAACAACTGAAGGATGAAAATTGCTTGTGCTAATACTGCTGTACTACACATTATGAAAATTCTTCTCATAATCTATTGCTATAATTTCAAATACATTACTATTTGCTACCTTAGTATGCTTTTAGGACAGGATGAAATTTTAAATTCCATTAAAGTCTCTATGATATTGATTGAAAACAACTGAAGGATGAAAATTGCTTCTATTAATACTGGTACTTCACATTATGACAATTCTTCTCATAATCTATTGCTACAATTTCAAATACATTACTAGTATTTGATACCTTAGTATGTATTTTCTTTCTCCGTTCATTACAAAACTAAGATATTGAACATTTCCCTAAAATGTGTGCTTGCGCTCTTCTGCTGGGCACATGACACACTATTTCTGACATTTATCTCTTCCATGTGTATACATACTAACAAGCTTTCATTTGATCCAAGGATGAAATGCTTGTCAGACATGGGCACACATGACAGTGTTTGATGCCAAGGGGTAAGAGAGGAGAAGTTTGCCGGGGGGGGGGGGGGGGGGGGGGTAATTTGAAGTGAGATGATGGCTCCCAATAATTGGCTATTTAATGCAAATCATGTGTATATACCATCAGCGTTTGGTTTTCTTTGCCAGGGTGGGTGTAAGAAGAAGATTCAACCCTGAAAAAAAAATATGGCTCCTGGCAATCGACTCTTTCTGTCATGTGTACACACATATTCCAAGAGTATTGTGGTTTTCAACCATGCACAGAACTCTTGTCAAAAGGGAGGGGGAAAGGGGATATCAATAGCTGGTCAACTATCTCGTTAGACACAGAGGGGATTGGGACAGGATAGATATCAACACATAAGACAACTCATCAATGAGAGCCAGAATGCATAATTTACTCTCAGTAAAATTTAACACCATTCTGAATTTAGCAGACAAAACTGTTACTCACATTTGGCTTTCTTACTTGAGAATTATTATCATTTTTTTTTTTTTTTTTTTTTTTTTTGGGGGGGGGGGGGGCTGGGGAGGGGTCATCATCATATATAAAATGACTTAGGTGGGGGAGAGAAGGAATCAATCTGCCCCTAAAGGCAAATATTCAAGACATTCTGCTCTTTCCTGTGGATCATGTCATGTGTACATATCAACAAGGCTTGGTTTAATCGAGCATGAAACACTTGTAAGGTTGTGGCAGGTACAGCTTGGATTAATACCAAAGGGCAAGGCAGAGAGAGTAATATCTGTCTCAGCATTAACGACTTGATACATTTTGCTCTTTCGCCCGGGCAAAACATGAAGTAAAATAAATAATGATGGGTTTAACCAACCATTGAACACTTGAAGGAATGTGGCATCTTTATAGCTAGGTCGAATACCAAAGGGTGGATTGAAAGGGTGGAGTCAAAGGGAAATCCCCCTAAAGGCAACCAATCCTTCCATTTGGCTCCTTCCCGTTCCTCAGGTTTACAAACATAGGTACGTTTAAACCAGCATGGAATACTCATCGTAGTGGGGCATTAACTGCTGGGTTTGACATCAAAGGGGTGGAGTAGGAGTATCAAAATAGTGGAGAAGGGAGCTGTCCCTACATGCAACAGATAATAGCATTATGGCAATAAGTACCTAAATGCGTACAGTTAACAACTAAATTATTCATACCCTTTCCAAGTTTGGTAATATTTTAATAATGTGGAAAATGTAATTTGTCCCGATTTACATTTCTTGAGAATGTGACCTATTAAAGCTTATATCTAAAAGTATTCCACAAAGGCCCTAATGCAATCAGTCAACCTTTCATTCTTGAGTTGCACAGAAATAAAGCACCAAATTTACAAAGGGAAATGAATAATTGAGTTGTTAACTGTATGTGAGTGTGGCAGGAGGGGGCATGTGAGATTCCCTGTGCCCCCTTCTCCATCACCTCCAACAGAACAAAATAAATGAGCCTTATTGGTTGGAGATAAAGATTCATCTTCTTTAATGACAGACGGTAAAAGTTAAACAGGCAGTCTCCCTTTCTAAGGGAAACGCAAACATTCCCGAACAAATTTTGGGCTTAGATATAAGTGGTTTGTTCAGGTCACAACAAACAGTGGCTAGCTTCTCCAGTGTGTATCTAGTCATTCCCTCATTCCTCCCTCCGTCTTTACCTCTCATTCTCAGCTCTCTCCCAACATATATGCTTCTCGCTCTCTCTTCTCGCTCTCTATCTCTCTCTTCTTCTCTCTCAACGATTTTGTCCCTCTCTATCTCATCTCCCATTCCAAGATTCCGTTGAGCTCACTCACCCCCCCCCCCCTCTCGCTCTTTCTATATATCTCTAAGATGTCCATAATTTGTCACATCTCTCTTTCTCTCTTCCTCTCTGATTCAATCAATTTATTTTTATCTTACTCTTTCTTTCTTCTCTTTTCCTCAAACATTCCCAGCGTATATTGAGTCCAACCCTCTATTTTCTAATCCTTCTCCCTCCCTTCTCATTCCCCCCCCCCTCGTTCTCTCTCTCTGTCTCTCTTTCCTTTGTGCATTCCCTCTATATTATCTTCCTCTCTCATTCAGAATACACCTGTATTGTGTGCAACTTATGTTGCCTTCCATTTTCGCCTTAGGCATACCTTTCTATGTAAATAACTGTTGCTTAACTTCAACTTAGTGCATCCTAAAACAGATCGGATAGGTCGATAAACCAATAAATCCCAACACCACATATTGGAGGTTGACTCTCAGCTCGCACCTACAGATCATTGGCAGATTTAAAGCATACACATTTCACAAGCTCTTAAAGATATCGACCGGTAGTGGTAATATTGCGGTTCAAGGGTTTCGGGTGCAAAATATCCATTCAATATTGTTTAGATTTTGCCTTCAGAGGTTTAGATGGCAATACTTCAACCTAAATTTGCACAAAAAATAAATATATGCCCAACTGTTCAATGTTGAAGTGCATTCACGATCTCTATCCAGGCCGGATTGATATGATGATTTACCAAATACATCAATTAGTAAGCGGTTTCCAAGCAAAATTTCTATCATCACGCATTAGTCAAAACATATTCTTTCACATAATTGGTAATGAGAGCTTCCATTTCATTTTTTGAGAAGGGGGGGGGGGGGGGAAAGGGTTCCAAAACTGGTCTATACTTTTAATCTATAACATGTCATTTACATTCTCCTGATATTAATTAATTCAAATCAGAGAAAGATATTGATATAGCACAGGAACTATGGAATGGCAATGAGAATCACCACTTTGTCGGCTAACCAGGAAAAGGCAGTAACAGCTATGTTTTGTTGATGGCAATAACTGCTTTATTGTGGGCAGCTGATAACTTAACCATAATACTTTTTCTTTCAAACAATATTATATCTGTGTGGCATTTCTGAGTGTGATCTCATACACTGTCTTGAGCATCAAAAGAAGACTTTCCAAGCAGATGCAAGACCCCTCATAAGACTTCATTTGAGTTCAGAAGTGCAGATAAGACAAGGCATCCCCTCAATATAGATGACACTAGTGGCAAAACAATTCTATTAGGTCTGTCTGAATGTATCCATCATTTCACATTAGGCTAATGCACTACGCAAAAGAGTCAGTTCGGACAAAAATCAGTGATTTGAAGCACACAAATTACTCCTCCAAAGAACCTATTATAAGTTCCTACTTATATTCCCAAAAGGGTTTTTATAAATCATAATTTGATTTTCTGTTTATTCTAAATCACATTACATGTTTTCATTATTTTAAGAGATAAGCTGTCACTATTTATAAAAGGAAATGCATAATGTAACATTTAATGTAAGTAGACCCTTTTTATTCCCTCGGCTTTCATCTTGCATTATCGAAACAACTCTCGTTTAAAAATTTGTACTATAGTGGAAATGGTTCACTTTTCCCCTCCGGTTTCGGCAACAGAGATTCTTTTTTCTTTAACAGATATACTCTTTTACGAAAAAAGGATGATTAAGGAATGTGTTATAAAATACTGCCAATGGTGTTGCCAACTTATGTAAGAAAGAAAAGATTCATGTTTTGCAAACTTGAAACACTATCAGAATAATATCTCTCTCTCTCTCTCTCTCTCTCTTTCTTTCTTTCTTTCTTTCTCTCTCTCTCTCTCTCTCTCTCTCCCTCTCTCTGTTAATAAAGAAAGAGTCTTCCAACCCTAGGTCTGTCTATCAATATAGATTTCATTGATATTACGACAGGCGGCAATTTTCAAGAGTAAAATTTATGATTTTTCAATTTGAGAAATGCACATTGATATTTGCTAAAAACTGGAGGGCAATCAAATAATGTGTGCGAATCAATATTAAGAGTTCTGCTATTACTTGCAACTCTACATTATACAATAATTGCTAAATGTCAAGATTCCTATGGACTACATTAAGAAATAGCATCTGCTGAGAGTCAGAAAGTTGTTTAACTCATATCATTTCAGATATATATATATATATATATATATTTCAGAGTTATATCCTTCTGGCTCTGAAACAGATGAAGCATTCTACATATATACAACACATCGTAGAACCCACCTTTCTATAGTGGTCATCTACATATCAGAGATTTAATGCATGTTGTAATAAAATCTGTATATAAGGACAATCAGTGTAGAACTGCAACCCGACTAGAGTGGCCATTTCTACTGTTTAATTAAATTTAATCAAATGGTCTTTATATACAGGTTTGATTGCTTTACAGACATACCTTGAACAAAGTGACTTGCTATTAAGAGCAAGATCACCAGACTATTCTTTAAAGAGCTATTTCTTTAAATCAGAACCTGTCTAGAAAGGCCATGTGACTGCAACTTTTTACATTCCATGGCCTTTATAGACAGGTTTGTCTGTATTAAAATCCTATCACCATCTAAGTATTAAAATTCTATCACCATCTAAGTATTGAATGAGAAACATGAAATCACTAGCTTTGGCAAAATTGAGCAATATATATCTTCAAAACAAACTGAGTAAAAGTGTTGATGTATCTCACAATCTACATTCAACACGTTCACATCTACCTAAGATGAACCTAAATAAAACCTAGTGATGTCATAATGAAAACCTAGTGATATCACAATGAAAACCTAGTGATGTCACAATGGAAACCTGTAATAGACACTGTGTAACGGTCATGCTAATACAATATAACACATGAGTATTCTAAAGATGATTACAAAATTAGTTCATGGGGTGTTATATCAATTGTTTATTTTTCAAACAGACCTGGGCCCTCATTCATATAACTTGTGATCAATAACAAGTTACAATAAATGTAAGCAACTGAAAAAAATACTGCTTTTTGATTGGCTGAGAGCAAGTTTGTTATTGATTACAAGTTGTGTAACCCAGGGCCCTGATAGAACAATAAACAAAATGGAAGGCAATCTGGAACTATAGTTCAAGAGGAACTTTCAGAAGCTAAAAAACCTTAACAAGTTTTATGTTCATGCATTTGCTCATTTAATGTTCATGCTCACCTTTTGTCAAATAATTCAAATTTATGTCTCCTAATGAAGAAAAAATAATATAATCACTATATAAACTCTTCATTTTATGTGCCTCCCACACTTTTACTATTCAAACAATTTAATGGCCAGGGCAATGCCCTATTAAATGAAAGCACATTTGAAATAAAAAGCACACAAAGTAAATTGGAAGACTTCTGAGAATTAAATTCCTCTCCCTGTTTTATATAAATGAATGTTTTATAAATACATCCGGATGCTTTTAGCTTTTGCATACAATTACATGCTACATTTCATTTCATTTTGTCTTCATGTCCTCAGAGAGCGGATTGGAAATGCAGACATAATTCATTTGCTGAATCCTAATGGACTATTTTAGCACCATGACTATTTGCACGCCATGTTATTAGCAGCCTGATGATGAATTTCATTAGCGGCAATATCAAATCCTTTTCCCCCTCAGTAATCCCCTCCTTTCATCCATTTTTGTAAATTTGTACAAGCCTATCCTCCCCCATCCTTAATCAAAGGCTCTTAAAATTTGTTGGTGCAATTAGATATGTATTTAGAAGTAAGCTATTATTCATGTTTCAAAATAAATTTCTAAATGAAAGCAGATTTAATTAGTTTGGAAATATATTAATATAAAATGGGGGTTGACAGCCTGTTCATTTCAGAGTGGACTACTAGTGGAGGGAAATTAAAATGCATTCATTTGGATGAAAATTGCTTTCTTTTTTGCAATGAAAGAGCAATGAATCCAGTATTCACAGACATTTTCAATTATTTTTTTCAGTAATGTAGGAAATAAAGCGCAGATTAACCACTAAACTATTATTTGCTGTTCTACTAAAAGTGATTATATTAAATATAATCATGACTGAATATCTTATATATACAAGTTATTTACCCAAATTTATGTTCAGTGCTGTCGATTTTTAAAAAAATTTCAATTCCAATTTTTAAAAACTAAACAATCAACCATTCAGAATAACTCATACACAATTTCTTCCACATTGCCTTTGCCTGACCTATACTCAACATCACCTTAAATCCGGTAGTTTGCACAGTTCTGACATTAGAGCCTCGTTGCTCCAAACAAAATTTATGCACCGTCTAGCAGATAATACCAAGTGATTTCTCAATGATCAGTACATGATCCTTTCCAATCATTGAATGAACTATATCCCTATCCCCCAAAATACACCAGTGACCACAATCTGCAGCCATTGCTAAAGGTCGTCGCAAACACTTGCTGCTTGTCTATTGTCAAGGGAATGGGGCAGAGTATATGTGTCTTGGGTTACGGTAAAACTCAAGCTATTCTCCCCCCCCCCCCCCACCCTTCCACCCACACCTACCCTCTAGGGGGGCGGTGAGGAGACGCCAACGCAGGGCGTGCAGGGCTACGACTGGCTGCCCCAACCCCTTGGGGACCGGTGCCAAAAAGGTTAGAGGGGGTAGGAGCTGCACGGCGTGGCACAGCGTGTCAACGTAAGCAGAAATAATCAAAAACAAATCCAATTCTCTACTTTTTTTTTTTTTTTCACATGGACGCTGTTACGTGATACTGCTTGAAGTGATGTGTATCTAAGTTCATTATGAGGAAAGCGCCATGAATAATGCCAGTTGAAAGTGTATAGCAGCAATGGATCAACAGAAACCAGTATCACAGTTTCTGCATCCTTGCCTAGTCTATACTAAAAAAAAATGAAGGGATGATGCTAGATATCTTTCAAAGCAAATATTTGTTGTTTTTGTTTGCTTATACTACCGATGGGGGATATATGATGATGACATTTCTTAAATCTCATCCTATGCCATGTCTATGAGACTTTGGAAACAGTGTACTCAATGCATGCACAACATGGGTGATATCCCCATTACAAGAAGTAAAGAAAAAACAAAAACTCAAACTTAAATTTTGAAGAAATCGGGAGGAAAGAATCAAGTAAATTCAAGTTATCTATTGAAATCCTTTATAAGATAGGTTCAAGTGAAAGTGATTCAAAAATGTTACCTTACACTTACATTTTCAATAAGAAATTCCTTCCAATTTGCTAATTTTAGTGAAACTATCATGTTAGCTATGTCACCATCTATACAAAATGGGTAAAAATAATTTACACTAAAAAAATCAATGATTTTATTTTGTGTGATATTTAAATTAAAACTTGATTTATTTTTTTTCTTCAAGAAGGAATGCCAACAAAAAGTCTGATGCTTTGAACTTAAACTAAAACATTATTTTGTTTATAAAGAGCACGAAGGGTATACACTCATATATGACATAGAGTTAATGCCCTTCTGGCTCTCCATAGTCCAATTTAACCTGTTGAGTACTGAATACTCTCATTTTAATGCAGGATCCACTGGTTCCCGTATTCAATGGGTTAAGTTTATAATAAAAATACATGGATAAGAGAACTTACGACAGAGATACAGCATTCACAGTCTCCAAAGTGTGTCTGGGCAATCAGCTCATTGTTCCTCTGGTGTGCATTGAGCAGATGATCTTGGGCATGTACGGCAGCCATGATCCCTGGCATGCAACTGGCCTCAACATGGCCGCCTAACGCCTGCTACAAGTACAAGCGCCATCTCATCAAATTCAAAATGCGTTCAGACCGCTTCTACTGAGTAAGTTAACACCTCGTAGATACTCCAAAAGCTGAGAACCCCGTAGACAGGGATCTCAGGAAATATATTCAAAGCTTCGCCTCCAAGAATGTTCACAAGAGTAGGTTCCGAGAGAGAGTATGTTCCCTGTTCGCCCAAGTTGAAGCATGAAGCACAATACAGTCAAAAGAAGGTTTAAATGTGCAATTCAGCCTCTAAAACAGTAGATGACTACACTGTGGTCTTTTCCCCACAATGCTTACAAAATCGCTCTCCGATTTCAGTGTAAAAAAAGCATCTTTGACAGGCAAATACCATAGATTTCTTCTTTTTCTTCTTCTTCAGTCGGCAAATAAACGACTGAATTTACTCACAACGACCACAAAGTTATCACCAATCCACTACATTTTCGATTTGCTCTTCTCAGCTTTCTTGGGCTGTGCAGAACTCCTTGTTAACTGATGCCTCACTTTGGAGGAATGTGCGTGACAGTCGTTTATTTAAGTTTGGTAAAGCTCGTATTGATCGCTCTCTTCTAATGAGCGAGGCGGATTTCTTCCCCGCTAGTATTAACAGTCTCGATTTCGGATTGCACCATTCCCTTTTCGACTCGGTCTCTCCTTTTCTCTCCCTGTCTCTCTGTTTTGTCTACCCTTATCCTGCCCATGTGCCGCTTGGCTCGGAGTGTATCAAGTTCTCTAGTGCATGGCACATGTCGGACATGCACTCGCATAAGGACTCTGGCACGAACTTTGTAATTTACACCCTACCCATGCTGATCAACTTCTTCATGTTTTCAACCTCCGACGAGAGGAAAAAAAAGATGGGAAACTTTCCTTACAGGTGCCTTAGCGTGACGGCCCTCTGAAGAGAAGCAATCCTGTAAAAGATCAAATCTAGTTTCAGACTTTTCTACCTGTGTCCAACTGATGAATACACCTCCAATTTACAGGTGGAACGGGGGAGAGAATTGAGTCACAGGTTTTTCTCGCTTTCGTATTTTTGGGAGAGGGTCTTGCTCCAGATATTCAAGAAGTTTTCCTCATCTGTTATTCAGAGACACGAGATGGAAAATTGGGTCTGGCAATCTAGGTTATACAGACCCACCCACCATCTAACTCGTCAATATTCCAGAGCGGTAACCGGTAAGCACCCATTTCGAAGAGAATGCGCTATGAGCTTTTTCACTGTCTGCAATCTTTTCATTACAATTCAGCAAATCGTCCGCTAAAAGGAATGGGCTTCCTGCCTTCATCCATAGATGCCTAGCTCTCAAAAACAAAATGGCAAGAGTTGGCAGAGAATGTTCACTCGCAAATGAATCACGTGAAATTAGTGTCACTCAAGCTAGTTTTCTCTTAATGGAAGAACAAAGACAACTTTAATTACTTGCCGTTACCCCATCAGTCTCTTGAAGAAAAAAAATCCACTGCTCTTCTTTGCTTTTATAACAACTGCTCTTACATCTCAGCATAAATTTGCTATAACATGCATTTCACATCGCAGTTTACAGGGACATAGTTCATTACTTCATATCTTGTAAATGAATCCTTTGTTGATTCTACGATAGCATCTCGCAAGATCCTGTCCTGTAATGTGCATAAAGTTCCTTACATTCCATGTAACACCCGATGACAGACAGCAAAACTAATGTTCCCGCTGAACGCAAGCAGAGAAAATATACTCTCCAAATTACGATAAATTCCAAGATTCTCGGCCCTAGTTTTGTCAGCAAATCACTGGCCGGCCGTTAACTGAGCAACGTTGAGGATGGGTGAGTCTCAGCAGGCTCCGCATTGTCTGAGGGTCGTTTCACAATGTCGAGGGGGACTTACCCTCACGCATCATCGCAGCAATCCACTTCCCGAAGATTCAGCCACACATTAACGTAAATATTTTTCATGCCTCTCCTGCTCTGCACATTCTTGCACTGATTACGATGAAGAGGCAATAAACAGAACAAGTGGTTGCAGGCAGCTGAATTCCACTCAAAATGTGATCCTGTTTCTCTAATTTTGCTTAAAATTCAGCTTTGCAAAAGTACCCTTCAATATTTGAGACTTCTCCTTTCAAAAGCCTGCATCATGGCAAGGGAATATAGTATATCCATGGGCTTGGCACCATTCAAACAAATATTCATAAATTCTGCAGTTAGAGACGTGAAGACGATTAACTGCCAAGATCGTCAAAAGGTTTCATGTTCTGTTACATGGATAGAATTATTCATACACGTGTTATTTCCTTGACAAACCTGGGGTATTTCCTTGACAAACCTGGGGTATTTCTTGATGCACAAGTAACAAGGTTAAACTCTTAAGTAGCAGCTTCACAATCTTATTTTATTTCATTCATAAGCTCTGAAATATTCTTCCAAGATGATTTGCTTATGAAACATTTTTGCCTTTCATTGGTATTTTCTTATCTCATTGCCAGCGAGAAATAACTTTTTTTTGTCAGAATTAAAAGCAAAAGGCCATGACCGTGGCCTAATAAACTTCCAGTCATTAAGTCTAATTCCCTTTGCTTTGCATATTCTGTTGTAATCCTCTTGTTTTACGACAGACAAGTTGGCGACATTCCCTTAACGTGCACTTCCGATTACTTCAGAGCTCCTGCCTCTACTGAGGTGGATGGCCGACTTTGAAAGAAGTGAAGCAGAAGAAGTAGAGAATTAGTAATTGATGGCAGCATCTAACGTCTCTAACTCAATGCTTAAAATGTCCTTGGTGGACCTTGAAGAATAGTGATTTTCTTTCTTTTCTTCAGATTCCTTTGCAATTATTCATCCTTGGACTGGCTTCAATTCCTAATCAGTAAAATTTTGCCTTACAGGTACTCCTGATCACCTATTTATATTTTCTGAACTTGATCACTAAAAATCACTTCTGGTTATTCAGGAAATTATATCTTTAAATTACTTACTTCCTTCATCAAAGGGAGTGATAATTTCAGTCCTCTGATTTGTGTGGAAACAGTGAAATGTGTGTCACACGTGAATACTGGAAAAGCGATTGATTTGCTTGTAAGAAAATGTAATTAAGTATAGTCATTCCATTTATTGTCTTAGGGAAAATCCAAATAAAGTGTAACCATCAGTGCTCCCTTAGAAGTACCCCACAGACAATTACGAGGAATTCTCATAAAATGCTGGAGATATTTGAGATGCAAGACGCTAATAGAAGCCCCAATTCAAACCGCATCAGAAGCATATGTCTCCATGAAAGCTCTCTCCTTACATTAACTGATGGACTAAAACACTATGAACAATTACATTTGCATGATTCCTTTCATGTCATTCCATACATTATTATTTCAAACAACATCGTCTCATAAATTTATCCGCAGGCGTTGGCGCAACACTTCTTGTCACTCTCAAATTTCAGGATTTTCGACTGGTGAATTAGACAACCAGAGGTAGATATTCATAAGTTTGTTGACGCTGGCTATGATATATGAGTATAACCATTTATAGCAGATGGGGGAAATGAAGACTTTACGGCAGTTTCGCTAGAAAGGCGAAGAAAATCTTTGAATTGAGCCTGCGCCACAGTAGCGGTAGGGAATCGCTGCTCATTTATTACGACAGATTTTCGTTGAGTGTGGTGATTATCTGCACCACTTTATTAGCGAGGGAGCTAACACCTCGATTATGCTGGCAGCGTGACTCAATAGTAAGGTTGTATGAACGCTGGACTGAGAAGAATACTCTCTGTGGCTTCCGAATGATGGATTTTTGTTTCAGAAATAGAAGGGACAATGAATAGTCCACATTAGCGACATATGCTTGTTTCCAAATGAACTGTTTTCACACTTTCAAATGAACACGTTTCCTCATTCAACTGTGATTCCTCCAATGGCAACTCTTTTTACAGTTCCTATTTGAGAGCTGTTGAGTTTCCAAGTAAAACGTGTTCACACTTTTACATTGACGGTAACAGATTTTGAAGAAAAAAAACTGCGACTAGAAAAGCATTGAATATGACGATGAAGTAAATGCGCTTTAAAAGGATTGTTGCTCGATGAGAAGTTTGCTATCATTTGTAGAATATTTGCTAGAGAGGGATATATATAAACAGAACTTATTATCCAGTCAAACAGTCACAGGTAGGTACTCGGTGGCCATTATTTCAATCACGAATCAAGAGTGAGTATAATAGATGTCAACGAAGCGTGGGACAATTCTCGTTTAAAAAACGCATACGAATAAAGATGATGAAACCGCTAAGTTTACTGAGAAAACAGATGTTTTCTTTGTTCCTGCTGCGATGGCATTGGAGTTCATTTCACACAGAGAAAAGTCAGGTGTGCTGCGTCCTTGCCTGTGTTCTGTCAATGCTCAGGTCCATGGGAATTGTGGTTATGAGTGAAAAATGGAGGGACTTTAAATACCCCTCCTTTGTGACATCACAATCATGAACTTGAAGCTTTAATGCGTTTGGAAAAGTGCTGTAACCCCGTGTTCTCGCTGGTATCACGCAAGAAGCTAAATAAATGAAGGATGAAGAAAAAACGTCCCAAGGTAAGGATCTCTTCAAACTAAGTGAAATTCTGATCACATTACATTTTAAGGATTAACACCCAGTGCACACCGTGTCCCCGAGTATGTGTTGTGTAGTCCCACATGCAGACTCTTGTGTTTGTGAAGCTTGTGCAGTAGTAGCGGGTAAATCTGAAGTACAATTATCCTCTGCTCATGTTGATTGCGTCTGTTTATCTATCACTCGTTGCGGGTGGGGGGGTAGAAACCATCACCACCTGTAAGAGACCGAATCTATTCTCAGACTGCCCCCTGATGAATTTGTGGCTAGAAAATCACTCCGCAGCCAGACATCACCACTTTGTCCAAATCAATTCCCAATTCGTAGCATTTCTGCATTTGAGGGAGACTGAGAGAGCGAGTGAGTTGATTTATGAGTATCTATCCCTGTGGTCTATGTATCCCACTGCCAGCGTTACAGCGGCGTGCGACCTGTATTGCACTGTGAGCAATCTTGATACTACCGAGGAATGTCGCGCTGATTTCAAATCGATGTTGACAAGATGACGAGTAGAAGCGATGACGACGCGGACCTTCTCGTTACCGATGACCTCCGTGACCTTGTCTATTGGGCATGATAGGCCAAGGGGATGAGAACCACTGATCACAAACACCACTCCTCAAGTATCGAATGTCGGCTATTGATCCAACATGCCTGTTCTAACTATGTGTCAAGCTGACAATAATCGAAATGAGCTTAAGCCGTAGTGAGGCAGCTACCTCGGTTCAAAGTTTGCGGGATTGGACAATCTTCAAACGTGCATGTTACAGGCCCGGAGAGCTCTTCTCTTGTCACACAATCAAAGTGATATGCACAAGGCCTGGTGAAAGTAGGGCATGCTCATCAGATGTGATTGGATAATACAGTGGCGATTGTCCACTAATCTCTTTTTGGGACCGACGTTCCTCATGGCCAGCTCCAAACAGACAGCGGTGGTATCGCTGGCGAGCAGATTATGATACAGGCTACAGGTTGGAAATTAGGAGGAGGGAGATAGAGGCAGAGAGACAGCGAGGATGCTTAAACGGAGATGACGGGAGAGGGGATGGAGAGAGAGAAAGAGAGGTGCAGAGAGACACAGAATTCAACCCCGAGTGCTTTGTGTGTGCATAAATGATGCCTACAGCACCCACTGTATGCCGATTTGCCAAAATGCCAGTCCACATGACCAAGCGAGGGAAACACGTCCAGCCTCGCTACCGAAATGAGCATACACGTGTGTACCCCCATGCACAGAGTTTTCAATGCTTTTCTTTTTGGGGGTTTGTAGTGGGTTCATGTGTGAGTGTGTGTGTGTGTGTGTCTTCGCGCTATTTGAAGATGGAGAAGGAAGAGGAAAAGGAAGCGCGACCCAGTGTGAAAGAGAACACTGATCACCGAACTTAGCATTCCACCACTTGGGACCAGATTAATAGAATTGAGAGTTACATATATGTGGGTGGGTATTAAGGCTGTATCTGTGAATAAGGGTGATGGCATAGAGTTTGAGTGGAATGGGGAGGAGAGAGGGGGAGGGTAATGATTAAAACTCAGCCCCTTTTCAAATTGTCACCATAAACATTACATCTTTACATCTTAAATGTCTTGATTATTACTTTTTCATACTTTTTTTACATCATCTTCATATGACCTTCATCCACTCCCCCCCCCCCCCCCTCCATCTCTCTCTCTATCTCTCTTTCTTAATATATATTTGAATATATCTATCTAATTATCTTTCAATCAACCGATTTCTAATTCTCACCACTCCTGATCTCTCTTTCATTATCTTTCTGTGTCTCTCTATTTCTTTCTTTTCGTCTTCTTTCCCCACCTCTCTGTGCCTTTCTCTATGCTCCCCCTATCTCTCTCTCTCTCTCTCTCTCTCTCTCTTTCTTTCTCTCTCTCTCTCTCTCTCTCTCTCTCTCTCTTTTCTCTATCTCTCTCTCTGCCTCTCATCTCCCTATATGGACCTCTCCCTTTCTCTAGCTCTCTTTTTTCCCTTCACCTACTCTTTCTAGTTATTTGTTCATGTTTAATGTGTGGTGTCATGCTTCAGCATTCGTCTTGTGCACATAGTAGGATATGTGACAGTGAATGAAATAAATGGTTTTCTACCCTCCTGTGGTTTGTACAGAGAATCGATAGGAACAAGACAAATATTCAACTTCCACTCCTTACAAATATTGCTGTTCCGTTCTACATCTGTGTCTATGATTCTTAATTTTTATCAGGTTTTATTCAGTCACTATCTTTTTTTTTAAATACTTGAAGCTTCCATGCATTAATTGCATCTTTCTCATTAACTCACCTGTTCACACCCCCTCTCCCCCTCTCTTTTTCTTCCTTCTCCTTCTCTTTCTCCCTTCTCTTCCACCTCTCTCCCTCCAAGAAAAAAACCCAACACAGATCTTCTTGAACACATTCTATTAACTGCTAAATCTACTATTTATTTTCATATTTAATTATCTATCAAATTATCTATCAGTCAACCATCTTCAAATCTGTGTTCCCATCTATCTATCTGTTTGGAGATATATCGCTATTGAACATAATCATGTCATCCTCTACATTACGCAAAAAATCCATTAAATGTAAGTTCCTCCACCCACTTCAAATCAAGATAATGTGGACTTACACTTTATCCACGGCTCATCAACAGGATCATATTTCTCTTTTCTTTTCCCTTTTGATCGCACCCATAAACCACAAGCCCCGGTTAATTCACTAATGGCCCCTAATTATTGATCAAAATCTTGATGGTAAATTGCCCTTCCCACCGACAAGACAGGAAAGGCGACAACCTCCCCGGGCAAGAGCCAAACCGTTTTGGCGATGTCTCCGGCATTGATTTTTCCAGACATAGAGCATGCTCCGTGAACTTGAGAAAGGCCATTTAACAGGTTAGAAGCCACTTTCCCCCCTTGTAAAGAGCCCGTCGTGATGGGGTCAAAGTGCTCCTTTTTCACCCATCCTGCCTCCCCCCCCCCCCCCCCACCATCTTTATTCTTTTCTTGATGAAAGTGATGGAGATTGCTCTTGCTTTGTAGAGCAAGGATACTTGAGACTACACCTGAAGGCACTTCCCATCAACTTCTTCAGGCAGCGATGTCTTCCAGAAAAAGGTGTTTCAAGAACAGGTGGCAGAGTCAGGTGATAATGAGAGAGCATTGGATGAGATGGTAGGTGGAGGGGAGGAGAGGAAAAGGAAAGGGTGGAAAGTAGAGACTGGAGGAGACTGTAGGAGGAGAAGTAGGAGGAGAAGGAGGAGGAGGATGAGGAGGAGGAGAAGGAGAAGGAGAAGGGGGAGGAGGAGAAGGAGGAGAAGGAGGAGAAGGAGGAGAAGGGGGAGGAGGAGGAGAAGGAGGAGGAGGAGAGGAAAAGGAAAGGGTGGAAAGTAGAGACTGGAGGAGACTGTAGGAGGAGAAGTAGGAGGAGGATGAGGAGGAGGAGAAGGAGAAGGAGAAGGGGGAGGAGGAGGAGAAGGAGGAGAAGGAGGAGAAGGAGGAGGAGGAGGAGGAGGAGGAGGAGGAGGAGAATGAGGAGGAGGAGGAGGAGAATGAGGAGGAGGAGGAGGAGGAGGCGGTGTTGATGTTTAGGGAACGATAGGGAACTTGCTACAGCGTAAACACACAAATATTAAACAAAAAAACACTTCATGCAATTAAGCTGTCGTTTGTTATCATTACATCTTTGGCTTAACTTGATTAGAAATACAATACAAGCTTTGTGGATTAACATAGAAACAAGGCATTAATACACACATACAAAAATAGTGAGAAATTTTAGGTTTTTTGGTATAAATTTAATATGTACAATGCAATGTGAAAATGTGAAAGACAGGCAAAACACTCCACGAGAGAGATAGATAGAGAGAGAGAGACAAAAATAGCTGACTCTAATAATAATAATAATAAAAACGTTACTTATAAAGCGCTTACCACCGAAGTCTCTAAGCGCTACACACACAAAATAGACTGATATACAATTACATCTTATACAAAACTAAAAATGCAAATAAACCTACAAATTACAATACATATGGAATACACATCAAAGGGAACAGAGTTAATCAATCATCAAACGCAATTTTGAATAAATGTGTCTTGAGACTAGTTTTGAATAGGTTAACGGTTTGACAGTTTTTTACATTTAAAGGTAATCTGTTCCAAAGTTCAGCAGAAGCTTTGCGAAAGGAACGATTACCTAAGAGAGAGTTGACACAGAAGTAGATACGAGGTTTAATTGTGAAGATGACCGTAAATTGCGTGAGGGTTTGTATTCCTCGATTAATTCTTGCAGATAAATTGGTGCCAATTCATGAATGCATTTATAAGTTAAAACTAAGATTTTGTACATAATGCGGTACGTCACCGGCAACCAATGCAATTCGCGAAGTACTGGGGTGATGTGTTCACAAGAACGCGTGCGTGTTACAAGCCTGGCAGCAGAGTTTTGGATTCTCTGGAGTTTTGCAATGTGCGACTCCGGAAGGCCATAAAGAAGGCTGTTACATTGATCAAGACGGCATGTAATAAATGCATGTATAAGCGTTTCGGTAGATTTTTTATCAAGAAAATTTCTAATACGACCTATCTTGTACAAGGCATATGATGCTGAGCGACAAATATTTTTTATATAATCATCCATCCTGAGATCATTTTCAAAGATGACACCAAGGTTACGTGCACTTTTGACAGGTTGTATCGGAACATTAGCAATTTCGACAGATGGTAAATGGGAGGACTTTCTGAATCGAGATGTTACATGTATAACCTCAGTTTTATCCTCATTTAACTTGAAATCATTAGCAGTGGACCAAGCTTTGATATCATTTATACATCTTTCAAGTTTAGTAATAACAGAATGGTCGGAATCACGTTTCAAAACAACATATACTTGGGTGTCATCTGCATATATCATTCGGCCTAAACCATGCGCTTGGTACTTGTTTCCAAAACAACAAAATCAGGTTTAATGGAGTACATCCACTGACTTCACAAAAACAGGGTGCTCCCTATCGCCTGCGTTACAATCAACAGGTTTGATCATTGAATAAGGTCAAGAATCAGGGGAATACGAAGCTTATATTCCCTTAATGGACGCAGAAGTATTGCACTTGGCAGCTTTCTCGGATCGCATCATTAGCTGCTCTCATTCTTTCTTCCTTCCCCATCTCTCAATCTCTTGCTTTCTCTTTCTTTCCTCCACCTACTCACCAAACCTCTCTCTTTCTTTCTCTTTTTCTCTTGCCTACACACTCTTCTCACACTCTCTGTTCCCCCTTCCTTTGTATTTTTATCTATCCTTTCTAGTTTTCCCCTCTCCCTCTTTTTTTCCTTATATCCCTTTTTCTCATTGTTTCTCTTCTCCCTGCCCCTTATCTCTCTTTCTTGTTGCTCCCTTTCTTCTTTGCCCCCCCCCCCCCCCCTCTGTCTCTCTCTCTCTATCTCTCTCACTCACTCAATTTTCTTAAAGGGAAAACATATTTTCTAAAAAATGAACATCAACTCCAGAATTTGTTAGGGAAAATCCCCTTTTTTGATAATTCATGAAACAGCTTCATATCTACAGTAGATGATAATCAAATTGTGTTTCAGGTCTTCAAATTTGTTCACCTTCTTCTTCTCCCCTTGCTCTCTGTCTCTCTCTGTCTCTCTGTCTCTCTCTCTCTGTCTCTCTGTATCTCTCTCTCTCTCTGGAGTAGAGTTTCCTATTTGTACAAATAATGTACACTAATTGACTTACCTATTTTTAGAAGTCAGAGTAGTTAAGCTTTCTCAATTTCAATTTCAGCACCCCCCCCCCCCCCATCCCTCTTTCAATAAGACTTCTTATTAGGGTCAGTCCTTAATGAGAAAGCGTCTTTATCTTTGTGAACTTCATTACAGCCACTCATAATCTAAAAACTTTATACAAACACATAGTCTACATAAGATACTCTATTATTGTGATTCACAACATTGCTGTGAAAGTAATGCAGTACATAGATTACGGTAAGTCAGTATTTTACTGGGATAAGTAATGTGTCTTGACTCATATTCAGATCACATTTTAGCATTTCACTTTAGTAAGACGACTTTAAGACTATACTGATAAGCATTGTGACATCACATGGTAATTGCAAGCTAATATAATTGTACACAGCTCCAAATAACTGTGATTGAAAACGATATGCATGCAAATCTAGGCCTCTAAAATCCTTGGCTTAAGTCTGCTAGGGCTGTGTCTTAAATTAATAGTAAAAAGCCAAAACCTTCAACTGAATAGCAAAGGAGGCTAAATATTTTACCTAAGCCTAAAAAAACTATAATACTCATATTTCTGACTCGAGTATTGAATTGAATACTGACCCAATTCTGTTTCTACATTTAGATCCTGCAATCATGGTAATGTGAATATATCATTTTACAACGAAATGCAGCATTCATATAAGTAAAAGATCTCTAACTCTGCGAAGAAAAATTATTTCCAAATTTTTTCTTTCTTTTTTTCTGTGGGAGGGGGGGGGTGTGCTTTCTATATCTAAATCAGTCAGATGTCCTATACATTTCATTTCGCTGCTTGATAGCTTGATACATTCAAAACACATTCGGAGCCATATAAGCCAATAAGGGTCTGCAAACAACAAACTAGCTAAGAGGAAGGCAAAAAAAGAAGGAGCAAAAGAGGAGGAGAAGAGAGGAGGAGAAGATGAGAAGATGAGAAGAGGAGAGGAGAAGAGAGGATATAGAATATTTCTGTAGGGCATATCTTCCATCCTGATGATGTCACCAATTCTCTTTCGGGACCGGACCTCATCACTCATATCTACCTCGTAATTGGCTTGACCACTTACAACGTTAAACAGAGGAGACTAGAACCATGATAAGTAGCACAGAGAGGAAGAGGGGGAAGAGGGAGAGAGAGAGATATATATATAGAGAGAGATAGAGATAGAGATAGAGAGATAGAGAGATAGAGATAGAGATAGAGAGATAGAGAGATAGAGAGATAGAGATAGAGAGATATAGAGATAGAGATAGATATAGAGAGATATAGAGATAGAGATAGAGAAAGAGAGATAGAGAGATAGAGATAGAGAGATAGAGAGATAGAGAGATAGAGATAGAGATAGAGAGATAGATAGATAGATGGATAGAGAGAGAGAGAGAGAGGAAGAGGGGGAAGAGGGAGAGAGAGAGATATATATATATAGAGATAGAGATAGAGATAGAGATAGAGAGATAGAGATAGAGAGATAGAGATAGAGAGATAGATAGATAGATGGATAGAGATAGAGATAGAGAGATAGATAGATAGATGGATAGAGAGAGAGAGAGAGAGAGAGAGGAAGAGGGGGAAGAGGGAGAGAGAGAGAGATATATATATATATATAGAGATAGAGATAGAGAGATAGAGATAGAGAGATAGAGATAGAGAGATAGATAGATAGATGGATAGAGAGAGAGATAGAGAGATAGATAGATAGATGGATAGAGAGAGAGAGAGAGAGGAAGAGGGGGGAGAGGGAGAGAGAGATATATATATAGAGATAGAGATAGAGATAGAGAGATAGAGATAGAGAGATAGAGATAGAGAGATAGATAGATAGATGGATAGAGAGAGAGAGAGAGAGGGAGAGGGGGGAGAGGGAGAGAGAGATATATATATAGAAATAGAGATAGAGAGATAGATAGATAGATGGATAGAGAGAGAGAGAGAGAGAGGAAGAGGGGGAAGAGGGAGAGAGAGAGATATATATAGAGATAGAGATAGAGAGATAGATAGATAGATGGATAGAGAGAGAGAGAGAGAGAGATAGATATTAGAATGCATGGATAAAAAAGAAAGACTATTGATGACCAATGCCATAGGAAATACAGAGTGATCTGTTTCACCTTTGGATAGAAACAACTTGTATGCGACAGTTCCTTAAAATCCAGAGTATACACGAGACAGGGGGATACAAGAGGAAAATAGAGCAGTGAATCAGTTTTATTCCTCTTTTAACCTCTTTTTTGCTCATTTATGAAATTTGACACTGATCTTCCAGACTGGGAAATAACATTAAAGGGTTTGTTTCAAAAGAAAATTTGCAGTGATCTAAAATGATATGTTGATTTTGTCCACAAAATGCATCTATACAAGTGTTTTTGTGACACAATCTCTAATTTATTGAAAGATTTCAAAGCCATATTAATAAACATTATTCATAAAAGACCATTAACAATCATGAGGAAAACAATATTTTCAAATCCCATTTATCATTTTTAAATGTGGATTATTTCTAAAAGTCATAATAATCAGAAAAGTTGTAAAAGATGTTCACTGCCTTTAAAGATAATTTGTAATTTGTCGGCAGGTATATTAAAAGCGAATGAATATATATGGCATAAATCTAACTAAAATTGTTTGATAAAAACTTCGGAGTTTCAAGCAACTAATCAAAAGTGTCAAGTCAAGTATCAAAAGTGAAATGTGAGTGGTGTTTTTATTTTATTTTTTGTTGTTAATTGTTGTTTATCTAAATCCCTTTAAAAAGTATGTGAGTAAATTTGCTATGTTCTACAAATTTTTTTTTTTTTTACAAACAAGTTCAAATACCGACTGATTTTCTTGCTTACTTTGCTGTCTATTACAACACTCTTAATCTATTTTTACAATTAATTATCGACAGAGCCCTTCCGCATCTGTTACCTGCATTCCCCTAGTTTTCCGAGACACGTGACTCATTTCCACGTATCAGATCAGACGCTCAAACGAGGGCGCATACCCGGAGTGTCAGACGGTAATCAATCACACACTGTTACACACATGGTGTAAACTCATTAACGACGATCAATCAACGCTCTCATTCATCAGAGTCTCAGGGTTACGGGACGAGGGTCTCTTTAGCAGACCTTCGCTAAAAGGTTCTATGACACGTGCTCTGGCGACGATTGCCGAGCTGTCAATTTGTGACAGTACGTGAATTCCTAACATCAACTCTAGATGAAATACTCCACCTAACCCTAAACCTATAACTAATCTAAAAACCCAATTTGCAACCCTAACATGTCTATGACAAAATACAGGCTAGAAAAAATGTCACTGTAGCAAATGTCAAGTAACCTATACAGGATCACCTTTCTTGTACTTTTTTGAGAATTGAGAAATTAGAACCATTTTGATGTAATAACTTCAACTTGAAGTCCAACCTGATAAGAGGTTATTTTTATTACAAATTGGGTAAATGGGAAGAAACAAATCATTAAAATCCAAAAAAGATGAAAAATCGACTTTCTATCAAATGGGCTTCTGTTTCAAAGACCCCCCCCCCCCCTCCCCACACACAAACATACACAAAAGCCATTTGATGTGTCAGATGGTATGACTGTACCAATATCAATTTCATCTGTAAAAAGAACAATACACAGGAGAAGAGGTCAAACACAGGAAAGCTCCAAAAGAGCTCTAGAAAATGGGAAATAATTTTTGCATAAAATTGCAAATAAATAAAAATTACTCAAAGAAAATCTCATTATTTAAAATAACACATAAACAAATCTACCGGTATATGGCAAACAAAAACTTTGTACATTTCCAATTTATCTCACAGCATATCCAATATGCAGAGTTACAGCTAGCTCAGGCTACAGCTACAATGCCAATACAACTAATCACATGCCATGAATTTATTGATGGCAATACAAATGGTTAAAGATAATTTTACTTGTCCCACATGATGTATTGTGAATGCACCAATGGCAATCAATTAAACCATGAAAGGTTAAAGGTGAGAGTTGTTACATCACTTCTTTCTTTAGATCACAAGCTAAATTGAACAACTATGCACAGGTACTGTCAAATCTCATTTGATTTATGCAGCTCAGAGCGCCAACACAAACACATATCTGATTAAATATAATTTGTTACTTGCCACATACAATGTATGTGGAATGAATGCATTAATGGCAATTAATTGAACCATTCTTTTGAAATGTCAAAGGTGACAATTAAAAACAGAATCAAGAACAAGTAATTATGTACACGTACTGTCAAACCTTGTTTGATGTATGCAGCTCAGAATGCTAACATAAACACATATATATAATTAAATGCCATTTGACTTGTCACAAAGTATGGACAAATTCATTTCGATTGATTGAATTTCTAATTAATGAGTCCTTGAAAGTTGCAAGCAAAGGTCGTTATTCCAAACCATCGTGCAAACTGGAATTTAACACAGGCGTATATCACAATTCTAAGATGTTGTTTTGTTGACAATGTTCTACCCTGGCATACAAAAGAGTATACCTTCTTAAAGATTTTGCTTATTGATACTGTACATATTTATTTTAAGGTGGTTTTTAGGCAGCTGAAACAATGTTTTTATATATTTCATATAATATATAAGATGGTAGGTCAAATACTGAAACTGCCAACCTGGCTGGTCTTTTCCCTTATTAATAAAGAAAGTAATACATTTTGAAGTATAAATTATACAATACAAGACAACTGAATGAGAAGAATAATACTAGTAAAGGAAAAATCACAAGAAAGCTTTTAAAAAGATAATTTGGAAGAGTAAAAGGGAAACAAAGTACAACAGAGAGACACAATCTAGAGAAAAAATTACATAAGATGAAAAGAACTGGAAACAGACAAAAACAAGAGCATAATTTGATTAAGAAAATAGAAAAGGTACAAACATCAAAACCACAAAGGGGAGAATAACCATATAAGAGAAGTAGAAAGACGATGATAATCTAGTGATAAAAACACTGCCTGCAAAACAAAAACATAAACTCATATTTTTTAGATTAAAAACGGATGTGATAAAAGTTTAGACAAAATCTGCAAATGGCAGAGAAAGCAACACACAAAGAACACAACAGGGACTTGTTAATAATAAATCAAATACATCTGATTCTGGTCACGATTTATTGAACAGAGATGAAAATATCTGCCAGTGGTCTACAATGAATAAACAAGGAGCCTCACAACTTCATAACAAACACAATATAGAAGATGGAAATGAGATCAAAATTAATTCTACAAAAACAGGTATGAATATATAACTCCTTCAGGCTTATTGGAGCATTGCGAAAGTCGATAACAAAAGTTTGTTTTCAATATGAAGTTGAAAAAGCACTAGAAATGAGGGTGATGAATTAGTTAACAGAATTGAATTTTTATTTATAAACTTTATATTAAATTTGGGGGGAGAGAGAAGGGTACGAGATTAAAAACACTGATGATGTATAGACTGGATTGTTGCTAGGAACTTCATACATAAATTCATTAGTTCATTGATGAGGGGGCTATGGAATGGGGGTGATGGAAAAGAGGACCGGTCTTGGGGGAGAGATGAAGTTTGGATGCAAGTCTCATTTTAACGAGACCTGGGGTAATATTGTCAATATGCGATGGCGTCAGAGCAATCCTTTATGTCAGTGCAAGTATGTTCAACGTGGGTAAATTCAGAAATCTGATACTTTTCTCCCACTGCACTGAGCACCGCTGCCGCAGACGAGAGGGGTAATTTCTTCTTCTCCTCTATTTGTCTGTCCGTCTCTCTTTCTCTTGCTATCACTCCATCTCCTTTTTTTTGTTTTATTCTTGCATTGATTTTACTCTTACTCTTACGCTCATTCTGTCTCCCTCTCTCTATCTCTATTCCACAATTGGCCTTGTTATATAAACAATACCTGTTTGATCTTCCATCCTCCTCCTTCTGTCTGTCTCTCTCTCTCTCTCCCTCTCTCCCTCTCTCTCTCTCTCTCTCTCTCTCTCTCTAACACTCAATTATACACATATACAATTATGTTTCTTTTCTCCTCTATGTATCATTTATTGATATAGGTTTCCCCCGTAAACTATTTTTCTTTGAATTCATCTGTATAACAACTACTAGCATGTGTATAGGCTTTGAAAAAGTACAATAATTCATTGAGAAATAAACAACAGTATGTGGGAGAAATGCAAGGACATAGAGAATCAAAAGGGAGTAAAGCTATGCAAGAGGAGAGAGAAGTGAAATTGTACAGAGAAATATCCAAGGTCACGCAATGATAATTCTGACAGCCATTTGGCACATAATGGCAGACTCTTAATTCCACCATCGATTCGAAATTGCGCATGGAGTACCTCTTTTTAATCCCTAATGGAATGCACTTTTACCCCTGCTTTTTAAAGCCTTGTTTACATATGACGCGGCAAATCAGCAGCATTTTTGTTTTTATCATGAGGTAAAGTGTAATAAGCGTCAAATTTCTGTATCGTATAACACAAAGCTCATTGAATATAGAATATGCACAGAACCTTTGTTGCGCACAGTTGCCATTTATTTACATTGGAAATAAAAAAGAGGCAGATTTTCTTTTTTTTTGGTTTAACATGCCATATCTGAACCAGCTTTAACATTTCAGCAGAAAGTCAATTTATGCATTATTTGTGCTTCAGCAGCCTTTAATCACACACCACTAAGCCTGCCTGCCTATGAATATATAAACAGATATATGTCTACAATTATACAAATCCATTCCCAATGATCTCTCTCTCTCTCTCCCTCTCTCCTTGTGAAGGCTGCACAACCTTTTGAAGATTGCGAGAATATGTGCATAGATGCTATGCTATTTTCTCTAAGGTCTTATAAATATAGCAAGTCTCACAAATGAGCTATTCAAACCATTCACATGTTTCAGATAAGCAATTTCAGCTATAAATACAAACCACATAAAAAATTGTACATTGTCTCTCTCTTTCTCTCTCTCTCTGTATATTCCTCTCGTTTTCTTTCTTCTTACCTTTTCTATGACTTGTATGGATTCATTCGTTCAATCAATAATTTTTTCATAAAACTGTCTCTTACTTCCATTTAATAAAAAATAATCATAAAATGCCAAAAATCATCCTTTTAAAATGTTCATATCTACCTTAGACAACACAAGTGCTACAAAAAGAAAAATTATTTCACTACTAATGATTTAAATTCAAGTTGGCTTACAATTTGTAGTACCAACCTGCAAAGGTTAAAAAAATCTGACACTATGAACAGAGAAGCCTTTCTTGATGTTCAACAAAATAGTACCTAAGCAAACCTCCGGCATTGCTGCTGAAAATCTGCAGAGCAAGATCGGCATTCAGCAAGTGGGAAGCTAACAAGTGGTTAAGTCTTGAACAGAGAGGACAGCAGACATGTTTTGATTAGACAGCTTCATTGAGTAGTCAGTCACTGACTATGCATTCACAGTCCTACCAACTGACTGTCTAGAGTGTTCTGTTCGCTTTGGCTCATGAGATTGGGCTGAAAGTACTAGAATGATATCATTATGAGGAGAGGTATATACCCACTTCCACAAGAATTTTAACTTTTTAACCATTGGGTTGAAAAAAAAATTACCTCTGGAAAGCTTACAAACATAAAACAAACAACACAGCAGCTACAGTTTACATTGTACATTGTTACTAGTCAGAGGAGGCACGATAGCTCAGTTGGTAGAGCAGTGGTCTCGTATTCCGGTGACCCGGGTTTGAAACCTAGGCGATGGTAAGGCATTATTAGTCCTCATTACCAGGTCTCTTGGAGAGGACCTTAAGCCGTAGGTCCTCTGGATGCTTACTAACAAGCATTTATGCTTTCTTAGCAGTCAGGTAAAATAACCACCACTACTACTAATACTACTAGGTCCCATTCTATCTCAACCAACATGGAACCTCAATCAAGAATCAAATGGTAATGATGTCTGCCTCCCTCTTAAGCCCAATAAGGGATAGCTGCCTATCAGACTGGATTCCCATCAGGACGTATTTGCACTGTTGATAACTCATCTCCTATCATACTCCCACCACAGTGACCACACTATATCATGCTTTAACATAAATAAATATCTGGGCATATCAAGTCTGGCAATCTTATCAGGGGGGAAATGTTCAGGCATTTGATATTGTAGTCTTCCTTCACTTTCACATCCATTAACTACTCTGATTCGGATAAATCTTACATCAGAGTTAGCAGGTAGATAGACACATCTTTTCAAATAGCTCTCACTCTTATGGCAACTTATAAGAGTCAATTCTAGCTCTTTCTACAAAATAAAACAAAGCAAAAACAAAAACAAACAAACAAACAAACACCAAACTCGTTCTAATAGAAGTCTATTTACATATTAGATCATCTGCTACAAGACAGAAGGGCACTAACTTAGAACTTTTAAATAAGCACAACACTCTTCTGGCTTCAGCAGATGACATTCTGTAAGTTATTTGACACATCTTTCTAGAGCTTAGGATAGAAATGGAACTCAGACTACACCTACTATGAAAAAAACAAAAATAGCGGAGCTTGACCTCGGACAAACTTACCAATCTCTGAGTGGCTGATTTCGAGTCCTCTTGGACCTTTTGTAGCTCGTCCTTAAGGGCGCTATTGGCGTCTTCAAGAGCCTTGAGTTTAAGGATGCCACTACCGGTAGAAAGGGTGCGCTGTAGGTCCCCCTGTAACGAATGAAATACAGAGGTTAATGTGGTTCTTCATTGCGATATGCAAACTTGAAGGCAGCCAGATGATAAGCATGTTGTTTGCCATACTTTATAAACATTATAAACATAAAAACAAGCCATGTAAATGTATCATACCATGTTGAACATGTTCTGCAATATAAAAATGAAATCTATATATAACAAGCTGACGAAATGAAGTGTATCATAAACACTTTGCTAATATCAAAGATGCTCTCTCTTTAGTATGTTCTCTCCTAAATGAAATGGACTCAAAACTTCTTCAAAATGACATTGCTTCTTTTTGCTACTGGCTTACAATATCACCCTGCATATAATGCCATCTCATGAAATTACCGCAGTTAAATACCACAACCTTCCAAATTTCATTTGAAAGCATTCAATTATCATTTGGAAAAAGGAAGAACAGCCTTCTCATCCAAAGAAAAATGTAGTATGTTCCTAGACCCGAAATGCAGTCCATGTATACATTATGCTGTTGAAAGCTACACAAGGAGCTGGTGCATTAACATGGATTTAATACCTTTTGGCTCCAATGAAATGATAAAAATCAATATTCTGTTTCCAATATTGGATGATCAGAAGCTCCCTTAATAAAATATGATGATATACAGCAGAGTCAAGCTTGTATTCTCTAGATCAAAACATGTTGCACAAAAGAAATGACATACAAGCATACTGATATGTCATTTGCATGATTTACTCAGCGCTAAAAATGAAACTGAACGTATATATCAATTGTCGCATCTTGGTTATAGTGGATACATGCCTTGTGAAGTAGATACTTGTGGCACAAAAGGGGCAGCAGGGCATAAAATTGATTATTACATATTTCATCAGACTTGCTAGTGTTACCAAGCATAATATATGAGCATGTTGTGTGTAGCTTGTGTAGAAAACTGTATCATATTCTGACCACATAGACTACCTAACCAACTAAAGCCAGACTATTGATTGGAATAATGAAACTATGTGGTTTCTTTCATGTGGCTTTGTGAAAATACTGAAATTATTCTGCTTGCTGGAATTGCTTAACTTCTGCATGTTTACAGACTGGACCGCATTGTGTGTGTTATCATGTCACTATCTTCTGCTGGGAGCCATACAGGTATTTACTCTGTCCAAAATAGTATGATACCTACAATGTATCTTACTCTTTAAATAATAAATATTGATATCAAAATCAATATTCATATAATATTGATATCAATATTAATACCACTATTCTGGGTTCATATATCATGTAATATGTTGACATTGTCTCTAAGAGCTTTACAGAAATGACATTACCCGGGTCATTGGGTTCAGGCTTGCTGCACACAATGTATGCACATTCTCCACTCCCTAAGAAGAATTCCAGCCAGGCGCCATTTTACAGACATTCACAACGTTTTGGGCAACCAATGACTTTCATATCCTACTGGGTACCAATTTAACACCCGTGTGGAGAGTGGCGAATGTGGATCAACGTCCTGCCAAAGAACGTTTGTGCCTGGCTGAGGTTCGAACCATCAACCCTTGGATAAAGAGTCAAGTGAATGAACCACTATACCACATCACCTTTGCCTCAGGTAGAAATATCATGTGCAAAAAATCACAAGCAATTGGAATTGGTATTTACTTGAGGGTTGCATGAAAAAAAGACCCAAAATAAGATCAACCGCAAGGAAATTTAGAAGGGTTAGAATGAGCCCCAATTACTTTGAACCATCTTCAATTTCAAGTCGGTAATAAGGGTAGGGGTTAATAGGAAATTTCAAAGGCCCACTGGGCATTACTGGATATCTGGGATCTCCATCTAGAGATTGAAAGCTTTCTATTTACCAGCTCTTGGTTTCATCCCTGTTTTATCGGAAGGTTTGCCATTCATTTCCTTTCATTAGTTGTGTCTGTATGTCCAACTGTGTCTCTGCATGTCTGTCTGTCTGTTTGCTAAATGTTTTATTCATTAATAATATGATGGTTATCAAATATTTTTTTAATTTTGCAAAATAATATTTTGTTCTCTCTCTCTCGTTCCCTCTCTCCTTTCTTTTTTTTTCTTCTGATTTTGCTCTCATTCTCTCCTTTATCCCTCTCTCTCTCTCTATCTTTCTCTCTTTCTCACTCTTCCTCTCTTGTCCTTTCTCTTTCTCTCTCTTCCTCTATCTCTATCTCTATCTCTATCTCTATCTCTATCTCTATCTCTATCTCTATCTCTATCTCTATCTCTATCTCTATCTCTATCTCTATCTCTATCTCTATCTCTATCTCTATCTCTATCTCTATCTCTCTGTCTCACTCTTTAAGAATAGGAAAGCAATTTCAAAATTCTTAAAATGTCTTCTCAATGATAAATAACACACAAACTACAGAAGAAAACAAAAATCAAATTTTAAAAGTCTTTGGTTGAGATATAACAAGGACCAACTATGACAACATTATACCCCCAAAAAAGGCTAAATAAAAAATTTAAAATCTATTTTTAAACACAGTTTACCAATATTTTGTTTTGACAATGAAGGAAATGGGTTAACATTCATGTACTACCCATTCAAGGTACCCTTCGAATGACCTTAATTTTCCAGTCTACAGTGTGTTTATGTCTACTCGACAGATGGCATAAATTATCTTAAATAAAATCATATAAAACGTTCAGTATCTCTCTCAGTTATTTTTTTTAGGGGAATACATTTTGAATAAGAGTTAATTTGAGAGAATAAATCATCTAGTGCTACACCATGAAGCAAATCTTTCAACCAGTCAGTGGTGTATTCGCATACAACTCTTGGAAATGAATCATCTAAATGCTACACCATAAATTAATCCTTTTTTAACCAGTCAGTGGTGTATTTGCATAAAAAATCTTGATATAAGAAGATATATCTCCAAATAGCAAATGCCAAGGCAGGGATTGCTGGCAATATTCCTCCCACTACCCATCATTAGTGAGAGAGCTGAGGAGCCTATATGAGTCCTTGAAAGGGCTCATATTATTTGACAGGCGACTAGCGAGGAGAGTGATGATGATGATGAGTTAATTACACGCTTAGCAATGATATTCAACCATTCTAATGACCTCAGTGCTCTTGATGGGCTAGGGTTGTTTTTTTCCAGACAGGATTCCATCTGCATTTCAGGCAAATAAGGTAATTATAAAAGGAGGCTATATTATCTGTTGAGAGACAGGAGAGCGTTAACTTTGAATTAAAGGGAGTGGATCGCCAGTTTCCATGTGCAGAAGGCCATAATTCGCTGACACCAGACTTGGTGGAAATACCATTAATGGGGGTACAATTTTGCACACAGCAAACCCATAGTCCAGTCAAGAATTACCCCCAATCTCTGGGAGAGCTCGAGAGTCTTCGGCAAATCAAAGCATTACATAAGGTCCAATGGTCATAAAACTCAAGGCTAACCCTGGTGATTGACAACACCTGTTATTGGGTAAACACCCGAACGGTGTCGAATTCCCCATGAGAGCCGACTACTCAGTGACTTTAAATGATGCGAGTGGATCGCCGGTTTCCATGTGCAGAAGGCCATAATTCGCTGACACCAGACTTGGTGGAAATACCATTAATGGGGGTACAAATTTGCACACAGCAAACCCATAGTCCAGTCAAGAATTACCCCCTAATCTCTCGGAGAGCTCGAGAGTCTTCGGGCAAATCAAAGCATTACATAAGGTCCAATGGTCATAAAACTTAAGGCTAACCCTGGTGATCGACAACACCTGTTATTGGGTAAACACCCGAACGGTGTCGAATTTCCCATGAGAGCCGACTACTCAGTGACTTTAAATGATGCGAGTGAACACCATTCTGGCTCCAAGCAGTTGCAATATACAGTGGAACCTGTCTATAAAGACCACCCAAGGGAGACAATAAAAGTGGTCTTCATAGGCAGGTGGTCTTTATGTACAGGTTCCTTTAGTAGAAATACAGTGAAACCTGTCTATAAAGACCACCCAAGGGAGACAAGGAAAGTGGTCTTTATAGGCAGTCTTTATGTACAGGTTCCTTTAGTACATGCTTCAATGAGAAACCATTTTCAAGGGAAACACAAAAATGTGGTCTTTGTAGGCAGGTGGTCTTTATGTACAGGTTCCTTTAGTAGAAATACAGTGAAACCTGTCTATAAAGACCACCCAAGGGAGACAAGGAAAGTGGTCTTTATAGGCAGGTGGTCTTTATGTACAGGTGCCTATAATACATGTTTCAATGAGAAATCATTTTTCAAGGGGAAAAAAATATGTGGTCTTAAGTATAGACAGGTGGTCTTTGTAGACAGTATAAAGCAGGTTTGGTTTGACTGTATATAGTCTGAAAACAAAGACTCCACCCTGACACAAAATAAAAAGTGCCTTGAATCAAGTCTAACACGGGTTTCCATCGATTGTGGTAGGAGCTACTAGACCACAGCCTATATACTTCAAACCCTACATTTGCATTATATGTTGTGACTGACTAGGCTAGATACCTGTAAACTATCTTATATTGATGCCATTAACCCACAATCGGTAATGAAAAATGCATGACTGTTGAGGTAGGAGTCAAGAGTGGTAACGCTTTCTCTGACAGTTCGCCAGACAATAACGGTCATGTGGGACTAATTTCTATGAAATAAAAATGATAATGATCCACTCGAGTCTAGACTTAGTCTTCAGCGGTTCAGACAATGTCTAAACCTTGAGCTGGGATTAGAAAATCTGTTGAATGCCTTTGCTTCATGTGAAAAACTCACTGCTAAAAACACCAGTAAGGACACTGCTGTTTAAAAAAACAGCATTAGATGGTAAACCAGCTTGTTTCCTGTTTTCAAAACAATTTCATGGTCATAAAAATAAATCATATTTCTAATCAATTTTTAAAAGAATGCAGAGTTTCAAAGATAGAGACAGAAAAATTGAAAGTTCTATCATAATTAAGACATAAAATGAATTCCAATTGTTTGTTATAAAGGTTTGTCTTTCTACTAGGCTGTGTCAAACGATTCAAAATGTAAAATATGAATAAAAAGATGAAAAATACTGCCTCAAATAAACCAAAACATTAAAAGATTTGCAGATTTGCAGTGTGTAAAATGCTCTTTCCATTTTGTGTTAAAGTTTGTTGTTTTTGTTTTTAAACCATAACTGCATGGATTGTGAATGTTGAAAAGGGTTAAATGTGTCACTCATTCATATACCACCATCATGCACACTGCTGATCAGGGCCTTTAAGTTATTTCTATCATCAATTCCCCGTCTCCCCCATTACACCACACAGGTGACATGTGCATGAATATTCATGAGCCGTCTCTCGATCCAGTTAAAGCCATATTATCGCTCGGGCGGAATGGAGGGGCAATGTCTGGCCTTCGTTTCTCGTGCTTAGACACACAAGTACCCTCTCTGAGTCATGAAGGGGAAGGGGGAAGGTAGGTAGAGTGATTTTCAGATCGTCTTTTAAAGCTATTATTCAACACCTTTTTTAATCACTGCTAATCACTCCCATGGGCAGCCCCCTAGGAAATACTAAAATTTACAAATACGCAGGTAGCCACACACCATATTCAAGCAGCAACATGGATCTTTTTGTTATTTTCATATCTTCTCTAGTGAATTTTGATGAAGAAATTAGATTTCAAGAGAGAAAATGGAGAAACAATTTTAAGAGATATCAGCCCCCCCCCCCCTCACCCCTGCAAAATGGTGCCTGTTTGTCTCTGCTCTAATAACAAGCAATTCCATGTCAATTAAGTACATTTCCACATATTCATGAATTCTTTCATTCTCTGTGTATAGAGTGAAAGTCAGACACGGTACCTGGGTAAAGGTGGTTCCACTGTCCTGCTGGAAAGTGAGTCATCTCCAGGTAGCGCTTGAAATTATCATACCACATACAGAAATCAATTCAAGCACCCCACAGTACAGAAAGGTTTGAGTTCCAGCTTGAAAATTACCATAAGGCCAAATCATAAAAATTAAATGTTTAAATGTCCCTGCCCGCCTCCTTTTTGGCCGCTGCCTCCTTTTTTTTTTACTAATTACTATTTTAAATTAAAAAACAAAGCAAATAAAAAAAACAAGCTTATGATATACATTTTTTTTTTAAAGCTTCTAAAGTGATACAGATCATTTGTTTTGTCATACATTGTATCAGTATTCTTAAATAGCACAATATATGTTAATAAATAGGCTTGGCCAGCTATAATAAACATGGCAGCCATCTTGAAAAAAAATAGCTAAAAATTGCAAAAAAGTAAATAGTAATGCCCTGCCTCCTCCTTTTTTTTTAAAGTCCGGACGAGAAACAAATTATTTTTTTTATTTGGCCCAAGACATGTGAGGATTGATCTAAGCACCATTTATCACAGTAACATATCTGCAGAAAGGTTTGAATTTCAGAATGAAATCATCATACGACATGCACAAATCGATTCAAGCACCATTACAGTATTGAAAGCTTAGAATTACTGTGTGTCCTCTGATGGCTAAAAGGTCAAATTCAGGTCAATTTCGGACTGGCAAAGATGTCCACAGGGCTTATGAAATTTGGGTTTCAGCTTGAAATTATCATAAGACATGTGTGATCAATATAAGCACTATCACAGGGACATATATGCAGAAAAGTTTGAAATTCAGCTAGAAATAATCAGACATATTATTATAGAAATAAATTCAAGCAACACAACAGCGCTATATCCAAAGAAAAGATTGAATAGCAGCTTGAAATTATCATAACACAATTGTCAATTTTAATTTCAATTTCTACTTCATTTTATTAATTTAAGGAGCTTACAATTGAATATTTGCTGTTTTTAGACCCCCTCCTCAAAAAAAAAAAAAAAAAATAATGAAATGAATATATTTCTGGTTGAAAGATGCCATTTGCTAATGTACAGACAAGATATGCATACAAATTTGATAAATATATGCCATTATAAGACCACAGTCCCATACAGCCTGCCTGGTGTAGGGTTATCACTCACCCATGTGCATCACTTCACGCAGCTGAACACAGCTTCAATTGATTTCTGCTCTTATATTCACAAGATACGTAACTCCAGTTGCAGCCTGGACGCTGAACAGAGGCCCCTCACAAGTAAATCACGGTCCTGTGCACCCGCTTCCGTGCGGGGCTCCACGATAGCTTACCCAATTAAAGAGCTCCATTGATTTTTCTTTGTTTTCACTTCTAAATACAGAGTATCTTTAATGAGATCATCCAGGCTCCGTCGTCATTAACGAAGCGGCCGAGAAGGACAAAATTGAATTTTGTGAAGAGGTCCCTGTCTGTTTAGAAGGGTGATTGGAGATGTGGAAATGTAGCGTGATGAAAGTGCCCGGTAGAAAAATATGAAAGATGAATACTCGGGTGATCCATACTCATTTTTTCTTCTATACATTCATGATGAAGTTCTAAAGCGAAGGCTATGTGACACACATCAACATCTTACCTTTCATATCATATATTAATCCCTGCTCGAAACATATGGTTTATTATTGAATGGGTGTGGATTATTTACAAGGGTATTCTACCCCAATATGAAGTTGACTCGATAAAAGCAAACAAATTAACAAGTCAGTCAAAGTTTGATAAAAGTCTGAAATAGTTTACCATGTCCGCCATAGCCATTAAAACATGTGCATGCTACTCATGCAGACCTAATATTGCACAGTAGATTCAGGCAATATTAGTCAATAAAACAAGGTAGGGATTAACTTTTCTCATGCTTAATACTAGCTCAACATGAAGCTAGACATGAACGGATTAGATGTTCTTAAATAAAAGAAGATGTAACTCCTGTAAAACCACAAACAGAATAAAGGGGTTAAGATATGCAGCCGGTAAGGCTAGAGACGCTGAAGACGATGGTGAAACAGCGATGTTAGTATCATGCACTCTAATCAATATCTGGATGTTTTAGAAGCTGAAGGGCATATTTCTGAGAGGGTCAGGGAGCGTAGCAGATGCACCGTGGCGGCGAGGCTCTTTGTACAGAGGGAAGACCGATGGAAGGAAGGCCAGACTTAGAGATAATGCAAGGCTGTTTGCGTAGACACAAAGTGCTTCTGATGAAGACTGTATTATTATAAACTTTGGATCTTTCCTTCAAAAGAGAATGGGCTTTTGAAAGCTAAAGAGGGATGGTGTAATAAATGAAGCAATTTAATTTTCTTGAAGGGAATAACATATTTTCTATAAAAAAATGATAACAACTTCAGAATTTTTTAAAGGGAAAATCCCCTTTTTTGGTAATTTATGAAACAGCTTCATATCTACAGTAGATGATATTCACATTATGTTTCTCTCTCTGTGTCTCTGTCTATCTGTCTGTCTGTCTCTCTCTCTCTCTCTCTCTCTCTCTGTCTCTCTCTCTCTTTGACGTCTTCTCTTTGTAAATATTCACGATTCCTCAAAATGCAATATTATTCACCCCCTCCCCTGCATTACCTATGATAAGAAAATGACTTCTCTACGAGCAGGTGATTATTATGTACAGTTTCCTTAAGCAGATCCAACTATTTCATTAGTTCAATATCAATTTCAATTTCAATTTATTCATGTTTCCAACAAAACATTTCAAATCAATTATATCTCTTATCATCAAATATTTCAAAATGCTTCCTATGTCAGACTTTACCCATGAACATGTCATACTAATGTCTGCCATGAGACAATCAGATTGCACGGAAGCCTGGAATTTCTGCTCAAAAACAGCCAGAAGGAACGATGACAAGTCAGCTCTTTATGCCTGACGCCGTTTTATCTCACAGATAATATTTCATGGGAGGAGAGAGATACCGGCTGGCTAAAGAAAAGCCTAGAAGAAAGATGGAAGATGGGGAAAAATCTGTCCAGGTAGTGCTGTAGCCACTGAAATCTTACCCCAAACAGTAGACAGGTCTGTTCACATATTTTGCACCATAACATTTTCATATCAAGCTCATGAACAGTGGTGACAGACCTCTCCCATTTTGCTCATCGTACAATTGTTCTTCCTTAAATTACACTCACAAAATTTATCTCTGACACTTCAAGAAAGTTATATATTAAAGAATCAAGCTGTTTTGAATTTACATGAGTTGTCGATCAAAGTGGCAATAACACATGTACATGCAAACCTGGTCATTTCGAATGTATTCGCCTATAGATACATACTGGTGTAAATTATATATATACTTCTTTAACATTTTGACATGGTGATGCATATACTTTATTTGTGTATTAACATATTTTAGGAAAATCCACCAGAAATTTTTCAGAAAAATGATTATGTGTTAGGGTGAGATGGTAGATTATTGGTGATTTTCAATAAGAATAAGGATTCTCAACATAATGATGTATGAAAACTCTAAATCATATATTAGATACATGCATCATCACAACTTGAGCAGGGCACAACACTAACAGTTGCCCAGGATGCAAGTCCACACCAACATAATTTCACTATCTTAACTTAGAACTCAAGCATAAAAAAAAGTTAATGTGAAGCCGTGACTTGAGGCTTAATTTAAATGAAATTTCAGATCTATGTCACCAACCGGGGGACAAGTGGGCAAATCTATTTAGAATTTAGCACACACAAACTAATATTTTTAACAGTTGCTTAACAGATACAGAAAAGAGGATAGCGGCACATTTCAGCACCACAAGGTAACTCAGCATGGTGGTTTATCTCAGCACTGTAGTTTATCTGGGCACTTGCTAAACGCGGGATAAAATATTGACATCACACCAACATATTCACAAAGTTGCTTCATTAATACAGGAAACAGGTAGCTATATGTAGGTGAATAGGCACCATGGTGCATCTCAGCACTGCAGTTTATCAATTGCTAGATTTTGGGATGTTTACAGCACACAAAGATATTCACAAAATTGTTTCATAATACAGGGAAAAGTTTTGTAAAACCAGAAACTTTCAAGACAGGAAACTTTCGCAATTTCACAATTTAGTTGAATCAATTGTGATTTCAACCACTGCCCAAGGGAATGGAGTGGTGCCTGTAGGAATTACAAAATTCAGTAGTCAATGGTTTTATTATTTCACTGCAAGAAACTTCCAACAAATCAGAACCACTTGCAAAATACATGAACATTTTTGTCATGCACCCGAAGGTCTCTAAATTTACAGTAGCGGGGTGAACTGGGCACTGTGGTGTATCTCGATTCTAGACACTGAAGTTTATCTCGGCACTTGCTAAACTCGGGGATGAAATGTAACCTCGCGGATACGCTCTGTTCCACCAATTACAGGTAACCCTAGACAGCCAAGATGATGAGAAACCTCTGTCATACAAATCTGTCTGCATCTCAATATCAGCATCTCAGACGAGTCTCTCTCAGACACATGATTACTTCTTAAAGGGAGTTTCCACCCCTCCCAGACAATAACATTTTTAGAAAGAAAGAAAATTGTGAATAAGTCTAACCTTTCCGGATCGCTATATTTTTTTAACAATCATTGTAAAGGGAAATTCAAGATTAAAATTCTGGTGTAAATTGCTAGTTTCATCAAGGAATTGGGTGTGAATATCAGCATCTCAGGCACATAATCACTTCTTAAAGTGAACGTTAAATCCTTCTCGACTATCTTGTTATTTAGAAACTGAAACAATTGGGGCACATTTATTATAATGTGTATGTGTGTGTATTTAGGATATCAATATAGAGTTTGTTATTATATACCTAACCCAGTTAAATCCAAAGTAGCTATTATTTGAATAGAGTGTTTTTAATATGTAGCAAGTTTGTCCGACGGTCACATATTACCCTTTCGGGTAAGCCGATTGTAAGAATCATGTGAACTGCAAACCACACTTGATATCCCCTCCCAACACTAGCAATTACTAGCAATCCTACATGACCTAAATATAATTCTAGCATAATCAAGATTTGCTCTTCCTTTCTTCATGTTTACCATTTGATACCATTTAGTCTAAGTAAATATGAAGAGCCTGGCCCAATACCAAATGGCCATGTCTGTGATGATGCAATTACACAACGACACTTTGCAAACACCTTTACGATTATCTGATATCTCCCTCTTTGTCTCTGCCTCTCTTTGCCTCTCATTTTTTACCATTTTTATGTCATAAGCTGTCTCTGTCTGCCCCCCCCCCCTTCTCTCATTCACTCTCCTTCACAAACAACCTCTGCTCCTTTCACTCTCCCTCACTAGCCATTCCCCTTTCTCTCTCTCTCTCTCTATCTACCTTCCATCTTATCTCCTTCCCCTGCTTCTTCACTCACCCCTCCTCTCTCTTTTTCATCCCCTCTCCCTCTCTCTCCCACTCTCCCTCTCTCTTTATTTTGCTCTCATTTACTAGCCTCTCTCTCTCTCTCTCTCTCTCTCTCTCCCCCCCCCCCCTCTCACCCTTACTCTTTTCTCCTTTCCATCTCTCTCTTTCATGTTCTGCATCTCTCACTCCCATCCTCCCGTTCTGAACCCGGCCAACATCCCCTGATTAAGATGGAAGGATGTTTGAAAGTTGGGCATTTCGGATGATATATGGGTGGATTGCCGCCCATCCTGGGCATACAGATTACGTTTGGAGAAACCAAGGCTCTGGGCCCATAAAAAACATATTGGCTTAGTGGCAATGTTAAATGAAGGGCAAGTGATTGGGCGGCAACACCTTTCAACAGTGTCGTTTTATTGCAAATATACCAAGGGGCTGAGAGTCACATAAAACAGGAGTAAGACGGATCTTAAAAGTAGGAAGTAAGACGGATGTTAAAAGAGTCTGTCTCATATTATGAATCCAAGATGTCATCCCATTTTAGCTTTGGAAGGCTCTAAAATATCTCACAAATCTCAAAAAATAGCGCTGGATAATTAAAAAAAATGCATCAATATTGTAAAAGGAGAATCTCGTTTCACAATGCAAATCTAAAAAGAGCTCCCACCCACAGACAAAAATAATAGAGCTAAAATTGTCAGTACCTTCGGTCTTTTATATCCCCTCCTCTTCTTTTTTACCCTATATTCCACCTTGTAATGATCTTGACTCAATCCTCATCCTATTACAAAATACCCAGCACCATCCAGGCATATTTCCTTCATTAGAAATAGAAAGTCTATAGTGATGGTCACATTAGTAGATCAAATATAGAACCTAATAAGTCTCAGGTGTATAATGCTTCCTAATGCCTTTACCACTATTTATAGAACATATTTTTTTCTGGTGATATAACACAGGTGCGTACTATTTACAGTTCATCATTTGCAGGAAAGTGAGATGATTTGTGTGGGCATATTGCCAATTTTAGAATATAACAAGAACAATGGTCTTCCATGCTAGCCTCATCAGTTTTAATACTGCTGTTCTATTCATGAGGGCCTTGCTATTATTATCACCCCAGGGGGGTGTTTCACAAAGATCCTAAGTAGAACTTAACTCTAAGTTGGACTTAAAAGTTATGGACAGCCATTAGCATCTTTGAAAACATTTTGTAAAAGTTATTGTAAAATGTTAATTCAAATCATTCATATTTTCTATCATCAAGGAGATTTCATGTTCTGGATGTAGAATTTATAAAAAGTCTAAAATACTTGAATTTCTGCTTTTGAATATATTTGATTTTAAGGCTCTAATGGCTGTCCATAATTTTTAAGTCCAACTTAGTGTTAAGTTCAACTTAGGATCTTTGTGAAACACCTCCCTGAATTGCCAGGTACCTATTTAATACCCCTGGGTTAAGAGAGACAAATGAGGATAAAACACCTTGTCCAAGAAAGTAAGAACCGAGGACCGCTCGTATCAGAATGGAGTGTCTTCGCAAATATACCGACATGCTCCCACCATGTTTCCACTATTATTTGTCGTGTGTCAAACATCTGCTGAAAAACCAACAGTGTGTTTAATAATTCATCTTCTTTTATAAGAAGGTCAATTTCTGGCTCAAAGCATACAACGTACCTTACATGCTCCAGAACTAAATCTATCTTATTCATAAATGCAATGAGATCACCATGGAAAGTTGTAGGTATATCATATATATGAGGTAAGCTCTGTACTACCTAAACATATGCGATATAATTTTCTCAAAATTCTGACCAATCATTGATTTAGAGCAAGACAATTGTACATCAAATCATTTCTCTTTTTTTTTATAAATGAAAGCCTTCAAACTTAGAAACATATCAAAAGTCTGTCTGTGACTCAAATACATATGTCTCTGTCTTGTCATAACACAACACAACATCGATTATTCCAAAGGCCTATAAAACTTTAATACAGTTTCGGAAAGGGAAACTCTAACTCAGCAAAAGGACATCAATGTTCATGTTTATTTCCTGTCTGGGTAATGATACTGTATTTCCTGTCGCTTTTTTTTTTTCTTCTTTTTACTTTGATTCATGAATGTCTACATTTTATGCAAAGCTTATACAAATATTTACATCAATCTTTCACCAGTAACATATCAAATTATTCCCTCCCTCCCTCCCTCCTTTCCTCCCTCCCTCCCTCCCTCCCTCCCTTTGCCTCCCTCCCTCTCTACCCACCAGTCCCCCTCTCAATTGAATCCCTTCCTCTCCCTCCCTCTCCCTCCAATTCCTTCTCCATATTACCCTCTTGCCTCCTTTCCCCTCTCCCTCCCCTCCTTTTCTCCCCTCCTCCCTCTTCCATCCCCTTCCTGGCCCCTTTCCTCCCTCTCATTCTTTCAATCTTACACCGCTTCCTTGAGTCTGTCAATCGATTTCTGAGACCCTTTGGTTACCTTCATTCACTTCCAGCGCAGACTGCAAATAATTGTCTGGCCATTTGGCAAATGACTCCATATCATCATCGCATGGCTATTGTAACCTATCATTGTACAAAACTAGTTTATACACTAAAGATTCTAGGTTTCCTACAGGTATTTGATTAATATTTCTAATGCCCATGCCACACTGTATGACTGATTATGACCAGATTCTGGAAGAATTTGAAAGAGCATTTCATATATAACCACTCAAACATGCAGAATCGCAATGATCAAGATTCTGAATGGTCATTTTAATAATAACACCAAGATATTGGGGGACTGCAAGCTATCTTGTAGAAGGAAGGAACAGCCCAATCGGCTCCAGATTGTAGTGACGCTTGATCAGTCATGCGACTGTCTATGATTTGAAGCCGATTTGGGTTTTACTTCGACCTTATTAAGGCAGACAATACTCTAGTTCTCTTAGTCAGTATTAATCTTTTTATCCAGAACCAGAATCAAGAAGAATATTATATGTGTGATCAAATTTCCATATCTAATGTAATCATAATTTCCTCAAAAATTTGATCATATAGTGTGTGGAGGGCTTAAGAATGCATGTTTCTTATTACAGATAATCTTTGAGCTCGGGTAATACTAATGAATGTAGTGGGAAAACTGTCTGCATGTCACACTGAATGGTACATACAAGAGTTCAAACTTGTAACATCATACCAAACAAAAGCCTGAAAATTGTCTGATCATTTTGTTGGATTCTGTTAGAATTTGTAATAAATCATAACCATGCAGAACTCAAAATTATTGTTATCACTATGAACAATTAACAACAACAAATTAATGTAGAGATAACAGCAATCTTGGCGGCAACTGACTCTATAAGGCAATATCTTCATTATTATCAATAACATTTTTGTTTCTCCCTCTTACTTATTTCCTTCTATCTATCTTGTGATTTTAAAATCTTTTAGAGACACAAACTAACAAATTGATCAAGTTTACCCCTTACTCCTTCGCAGATTGAACTATCCTTCCCTCTCCCTCAGAGCAAACCAGCCCTAGCTCCCTTGTGATCACACCAAGGGAATGCTTCCCGCAGACAAAACTATCTATTTTTCTTCATTTCTTGGCAATCATATGAAAAAAAACTTATTACAGGCGACACCCCCGCTCACCACATGCCGGCAATGAGTTTAAATTCTGACAGTTTTCTCATTTGAAATGCTAGATTGCCTTCAGAAGCAATTTAGGTATCGTTCTAGCAATGTCTGATGACGATTCTCCCAATTAAAGAGCTACAAGCAGCATAATTGTATATAGGAAAGTACACAAGTCTCTTGTTCAATGGTAAATAAAACTTTCAAGTGAAATCTCAAATTGGCAAATCTCAAGTAACTGTAAACCATCATACCATGATATTTTTACGATCTACAAATTTGTCACAAATTCTTAACTGTCTCTCCTATATATTTTCCTGAAAATCTCATTGATACCATAGAATCATCTGCCTTCATTCAAAGGTATATATTCTTGTTAACAGATTTTCCTCCATTATGACAACTTAATCAATATAATGAGAAAGATGATATGCACATTAATAAACACGAGACCACAACCCATTAAAGCTTAAACAGGAAATCAACAGTCAATCCTGCTTCCTGTACTCAGTTGGAAAATGAATTATGAGGATTTTATATTGAGGATATATGCATGCATAGGTGCTGATATTAAAGGGCAATCCAAGCCTTGTAATAAGTTAATTTGTATGAAAGCAGAAGAGAGGTAGAATGACAAAAGTTTGAGATAATTTGGACTAATAAAGTAATAATAAGAGAGTTATGAATATTTTAAATATGAGATCAGTGTGGGAATTACAAATTGACAACTCTCCTGTCTCGTATACAAACATATCATTAATTTCTGTTTTTCCGTTAAGTGTCTTCTCCCTTGGGGCACTACTCAAAATATATTATGGATAGTATATTTCTTTATAGGTCCTCTAAAAAGAAAAGAGTCTCCTGAGCCATACATTTTGAGAGAAAAAAGGAATTTAAGTGATAATTGGGTGTTGGAACAAAAGTGAAAGTTGAGCGCCACTAGATCACAGCGGCATTTCTGATTCAGCCAATTTGAAATGCCCATACCTATAGTGGTTACAACTTTTGTAACTTCATAACTTTCCTATTTTGTTGTACCATTTCAATCAAACTTTCACCATTTTGCTTCTATGATTTTTCTGCTTTCTTTCAGATTATATTTTTTTAGGTTGGATTTCCCTTGAATGAAATCTGGTCTACCTCACATGCAAGGAAACGCTTTCCAGAAGAGAGATTTCAACCTAACCACATTAATCCAATTATTATAATTATCAAAACAAATTGATAGAAAATTGTGCTCCCTTTGACCTCAAATATTGATGTACATGTAGGAAGTAAAAGAGTGATTCAAATATTGATATTTTTTCTTTTTCTTTTCTTTGTACTTCCAATTCATAAAATGTGTGTTTGACCAGCAGCTTATGTTATTTTACACAAGTCATTTTTGCTTAAACTGCCTCTCTGGACACAGGTGTTTAAAATATGTATTTGGTAGGACAAATTTTCTGGAATAATACGAGTACTGCAAAATTAGCCAGGGTTACTTCCAGAGTTTAGAGCAACAATCCTTTAACATGTGACCACAGACCTGACTCCATGTTTGAAGAAGTTATACAGCACACTATATTTTCATGATCTAAGCCGAGAACAAATACAATTAGTGCTTCACTTCCCTTGTGTATCCCTTTAAAACATATATACGTAGCTTATTATGGTCATGATAGCACAAAGCAGCACATACCCATCCACTATACTTGATTATGTACAGCACAGTGGACGATTTTGAAAACCTTCATGCTGCAGAATAATCAAATTACAACATGGAATTTATGTGATTTGCAAAGTTCTTTTTACCCAAAATAGCCTACCAATAATGATTCACAAAAGGTTCTTGCTTTACATGTTTCATTTCTTAGTACATGTATATATTTGAAAAGCTTTATCAAAACTTTGTAGAGCTCAATGAATAAAGCGAGGGCTCAGTAAAAGTTATATACTAGTGTATCTATAGTGATATTTTCGTGCAACATTGAGATGATTCTCCAAGTCCTTCGGGGCCAAATAGAAACCAGACATTCATACAAACTATGGTTAATTCTCATCTACTTCTTTTATTTATCTAGTCTACAGCCTCCCACAACTCTGGGCTTTCGATGGAGCAAGATGGAATATCATGAATTTACAATGAGGAGGGCTCGCTTTCTCACATAGGTCGTAATTGCTTATCAAAGTTTTATTCAGACCGAAGACGGTGGTTTTAACCATCAAATATTAATGCCAACATTGTTTCTAAATTTGAACAAGGTTTAAGCATTCCTAGGTATGTCTCTTTCATTTTGATACATTATGTTCATAGGAAAATTAAAATAAATGCCCTGAGAATTGTAATCTCTGTATTTTTCAGGGAAGCAGTGTATGCATTTACATGTTCTAAGAGTTAAGTTTCAAACAGTAATTCATCTGTTCAGAGCCAGAAGGGTGTTAACTGCACGTTAAAATATGAGTTTCTGCCGTTCTGGCTATAAATAGATAAATTCTGCTGTGGAATAGTTCAAAGTGTGACTCTTTATCAAATTACAATACTGCAGACACTCAAATTTAGTATATGAAAATATACAGCTTGACATTTTGAGTACAGAACAACTAAATTAGAGCTTGATCATCACTAAAATGTTACAAACTACAGTGTATACACTATACATTGTTTATTGTCTGTTAGAAGCCAGTTTGGAGCAAGAATTCAGAAGATGCATGTTTAGTTCAACAGTTTGGCTTTACATATGGTTAAACAAATCAGGAAGGACATACTTTAATTAGACTATAAATGAATGTAAAGTGATTGACATTTAATTGGTTTCATACTTGCAATATACTTTTATCATAACACAGAGATTTTTCATCAAGCTATCACACTTACATATTCAAGAGAGGCTTGAAATTAACCACTCAAAACAAACGACAAGATCTGAAAACAATTCTGGTCACGATATCCTCACAACGTTACGGGGCATTGACAACCACTTCACCGTTAGAGAGAGAAAAGGCAAGAATTAATAGGATTACCTTCTTGCGTTTCAGGATACTCAGCCCCATAATGGGCGGCGTAGAGCCTAACGACACCGCAGCTCCCAGCATTGTCCTTAATTCATAGTTAATTGATGCTTTGCTACAGATGGTTTGATATGTTTCACCCGATACGTGACTGGCCGACCGAATGGCGAGTAAATGTTCCTTGACTGGTTTCAAAGCTTTTTTTTCATAAACAATAGATCGCTGTCTTTGCTCTGCCTCATTTCCTGTAAAAGAGCCTGTCTGTGAGTGTGATTATGGAATATGTTTTGCATGATTTGTTTTTCCCCGTTTAGTTCTACTTGTCACTATAGCCTAGTGACATACTTTTTCTTTCTTTTTATATTTCTCTCTCTCTCTCTTCCCTTCTCTTCTAATTTGCCTAATTTAGATTTACTTTGTCTCTCAATAATGATATCATTTCTCTTATAAATACAAAAGTGATGTTTGTTCTTTTATATCAGTATATATTTCACCTGTATATCATGTGCTCTTTTTTAACTTTCATTTACTCTCTCTCTCTCTCTCTCTCTCTCTCTCCAACTCATTCTCTCCATGTGCTCTATTAATTTCCTCCATCTCCTTCTATTCCTCCTTGAACTGCTGAGCTCCTTTCTGTCCTTTCTGTTTTCTCTGTTCTATCTGTTTGGTGCACGGAGGGTGTTCATTCATGTACATGTACTTTCACACCAGGTTAATGCCCTTATTACTCTTCCATTACTGCTTGTAATTTGTCTTTTATTTCCTCTTTAAATCTTACGTGCGCTCTCTCTCTCTCTTTCAGTCAGTCTGTCTATCTGCCTCTTTCTCTCTGTCCTCATCTCTCTTTCTATCCCTCTTTCTCTCTCTCTCTCTCTCTATCCCTCTTTTCCTCTCTCTCTCTCCCTCTCTTCCCCCCCCCCCCCTCTCTCTCTCTTTCTCTCTTTCTCTTAATCTCTCATAATGAGTTTAGTAGGTTATTGGTATCGATTAGTATAAACATGAGGTGGTTTCATGTCTGGTCATACTTCCTGCTTCAGTATGTTCTCAACACATTCGTCCACATGTTCAGTTCATGACATGCACTGTCTCTCTTTCTCTCTCTCTCTCTCTCTATCTCTCTCTCTCTCTCTCTCTCTCTCTCCCTCCCTCCCTCCACCCCACTCTTTTTCTTTACATACATTATGCATCTGTCCATCATAAATTCTATCCAAACTAAATATAATTTGGGGGTTTTATTTCCCAGTTAATCTTTTGTCTATTTAGTGCTTCAAGAGAGCATGTTCAGGGGTATCAAAGCTTTCAATTTATTCCCCCATCCAGCCCAATTCTGATAGTTCCATCACAAATCGATGCATTTGGGTGCCCTCTTTCAGCACCAACCAAGCAGTACTATGTATACAATGTTCTTTCCCATCATATAAGCATGTTAGATCGAAAGCAGTCAATTTAAAAGGTAATTTGAGGTGACAAAATTTAATTCTGAGGTGAAACGTCTAGAGGTCAATTCTAATGGGTTGATATTGAAAGAATTAAGTCATAATACAATAATTACAAGTTGAACTTATAAAGTGCATTTTCATAAGAATACAAATCTCTTAATACTGTTATTAATCATCTTCCTGATAGTGGCAAATCATGAAGGAGCCCATAACTTTACTCTCTCTCTCTCTTCCACTATCAAAATGTTGTCCACATAAAATGATTTTTATTAAAAAAAACAATTCTTAATTCATCGCCCTTGATGGTTATTTGGATCGAATGCCTATTTTTGTTTTTGTTCTGCTTTACAATAATCTGTCAATTTTTTCGAAACAAATTTCAATTTTCCATGTTCCATGTAATTCAAAGCTACCATACCTTTATCTTCCTTGTTTGTAAGAATACAGTACGGTATGAATGAGTATCTCATTTTACCCTCTAATGGAACTGATATGACCTTTTGTTTCTTGTTTCGAGGCACTTTGGTACAGGATATGAGAGAACTCTACCACTTCCCTCTAGCCTCAACAAGTCCATTTAGACGGAAATCCAATATGTAAACACAAAAAGAATCTCAAGAAAAACAACAGAGAGGAGGAAAGATGGTTGAAAGGATCAGGCAGGTACGAAGATGATACAAATTGATATTTTTGTAAAATGCTTACTGTAAAAAACATTTCTCAGAAACATTTTTTTCTAATTTCAGGCCTTGCATTTTACCTGTTGACAACTGAAATTTCTTGCTCATGTAAGCTTATTGATTTACATTGATTGAAACTTTTCAAAACAGTACTGAAATTTTCATTTTTCATCTGTCATTCATTCAAAATTCCATCATGAGAAAATAATATCATTTCATCTGGGCAACAAATCTGAAAAAAAATCATTATAAGTATTACTTGTTTCATTTCTTAGATTGAAGAGTAGAATGCTCTAAATTACCTGTTTTTCACTTTCTGATATTAATAGAATTCCTCTGATGTGAATCTATCATAACTGAAAGAAAATAATATTGATTGCAACTGTGTGCATAAGCACAGGAGATTGTAAGTTTTAAGTTGATTGAGAACAATTGTAATAGGGGGGAGGGGGGTGGGGAGAGAAGCATGTTAAACTGCATTTCATCCACAATGCAAGATTGGATCCCCACCCACACCCACCCCCCCCCCCCCCTCCCCCTCGATTAAAGTGTCTGAATACTCTGAAACCAAATTACGCTACTGACTGAGGACTACCTGAACTATCGCTTCATTTGGATTACAATTCTTTGCAAAAGTAAGTCCCCCAAAGTTCACTTAGATCAATATGCAACTACTATCTGTCCTCTTTTCCACCCGTTTCGCATCCAAAACTGCTTGAACCAGACGAGTCATTTATGACCCGTTAATGATTGAACCATCCAATCTAACCCCTCATTTAGACTACCAGAATTTATTGTATAACTATACAAACAGTATGGATTTACCATAAGTAATTTACCATAGTGTTACGAATGCTGCATTATGAAATGTTGAACAGCGAAACAGAGGTACGTTTGAGCATTGTTGCGTATAAAAACTTGAAAAAGAGAGAGGGCTCACATCTAGTGTGAATGTCATACTGTACGGAAACCTAATAACTGGATGGGGATAACCTCTTCACAACTAAAGTAGTTTGTTTATGATGTTTTTATATGATATTTGTTGCACATGTATACACTACATGATGATTCTTCATACTTTTCTTGATACAAGTTTCCTACAAATTTACTAGTCTGAACAGGCCAAACACATATCTTGGCTGATGAACTGAAGTTCCCTAAATGTCACCTTTACAGGAAAGTATAGATAACGTACTTCCAAGTTTCACAATGGGATGCATACCGGTTGGAAAAGTATGAGGGAAACAGATCAAATATTAAAGGGGAAGACTGCCCTCAAAGTTGGTGTTAATCAAAACACAAAAATGAGAGATACAGAGCAGTGAAAGTTCGAGGGCAGAATGTTTGTCTTGTTTTAATCACAAGTTTCTTATTTTTCATTGGATATTTAACTCAACAAATTCCTCTCATTTAAGGGTGGATTTCCCCTTTAAATGTACATTCACACTTTTTCAAGTAAAACCTAATGTGGAATAATTGGCAAATCTTTTATCAAATTGCTTGAAAATAAACTAATTCAAGCAAAATGGTAATGTTATTCGTTCAGTGACAAAATTAATCAGATTTCTTAATCTCCATCGGTTTTCTTGCTTTCCAAATAAGCAAGCTTAATGATTTTTTTTTCTTTTTCAATTTTGTCAAATATGGATACTAAAAAGTAACCTTTAATGGTTTCATCTCCTTCTTGATGATAATGTATTTTCATTCGCATATCCTTTCATCTGCCACGATGCGTCAATAATGTGATTTCAAGCTTTCTACTATTTTCATGGGCATTTATCAAATCTCATTATAAAATCCCAATGATGCGTAAGACCCATTACATTAATAGACGTACTAAAAGCAGGCCTATGTTGATGAGCTTATATTCCCTAAAGTGAGACCCAATTTACAAATATGTTATCATAAACCACCATTTTAGGATTGCATTTCTTCACCATGTTTTTTTTCTTGTCCTTCTTTCTCAAAAAACAGTGTTCCGTATTGGACTTGAAAATTGCTGGACCCTTTTAAATTTTCAAAGGGTAGACAAACAGTTCTTTGTTTCTTTATCCAAGAACAAAGAATTCAGTATCACAATCTGGACAGTTAAAACTGCTAGACAGCACTGAAACTTGAAAGAGTTAACAAGATTTTTTTTTTTTAAATTAATATAATTACTGACTATCTTTGACAACTATTTCGAATTGGGTGATTAATCGAAATGGAATTTGATCATGAAAATAAGAAACAAAAACAATTCTGAAAATAAGCATGTGCAGATCAGGATATCTTACCCATATTGTACCTATTACCTATCACACATAATGAAATATCCCAACATATTGCATTCAAACCATTATGAATATATGTTATAACATTGAAATGTCCCATCAAATAATAGCTCAATCTCTCTGCAATTCACATTTTAATTATTAACCTATCAAGAGCCAAAAAGGCGTTAACACTGTGTGAGGTATATACTCTTTGGACTCTCAAAAAGATGTATTACCAGGCATGCTTTACTCTACACTGCACCAATTAAAGGTTATTTCAATGCATTACATACAATCACAGAGCTCTGAATAAACAGATCGGGTTGAAATTCAGCTTTGGCATTATACCAGCGATTCTGCACTTCATCTATTATTTAGGATGTTTGCCCACACCAATCCATACGTTATTTGAAGTACAATTAAACTAGGATAGGTCACGAGGATGTGCACATTTGCATCGTCCAGTGACTGCCTCGAGGTCCGATCATGCGACAAGTCAGTCTTGTGCGACTGGTTACATTATTAGAAATATGATTAAAGGAGTAATATGAAAGCTGTTTGGATTCATAATATGTGAGAAATATTGTACATATAAAATGTTCTAAATATCCAATATTGCACATTTCAAATATTGTACATATAAAATGTTCTAAATATCCAATATTGCACATTTCAAATATTGTACATATAAAATGTTCTAAATATCCAATATTGCACATTTCAAATATTGTACATATAAAATGTTCTAAATATCCAATATTGCACATTTCAAATATTGTACATGATTAGGAATTGCTTTGACTGTTGTTTTGGATTTGACTGAGAGAATATTTTGAAATGAAGAAAAAATTATATCATGAGACAACAAACCAAATGGACATCAACATACAATTACAAAAAATGGGAAATTGGCACCAAAAAACAGTTTTCATTATAAACACACATAGAATAGAATTTAACAATTTATTATACACCTTTTTCACACAAGAATCAAAGGCTTTCCTGAGGTTTAAAGGACTGATCAACAGCTAATATATGCCAGATGGATTCTGTCCATAAAGATGCAATAACCAAATGAATTATTATTAGGGATTCTTGGCAAAAACATCCATCACATCAATTTTTAAATCCCATATATTTCATAATCTGATTTCATAACTGATTCAAAAGGTTCATAAATAATCACATTTGGCTCTGCAGGCAGGTCTACGACATAACTTGTAGGCACTCTGCACAATCTGACACGTTCCAGTGACTGTCGTGTAAAAGGGGCCTGTATTTGACATATCACTGCTGAGACAAGCAGAGGGGGAGATTACACGTGATGGATGGGCTTGTTTAATTAGCAGATGCTACAAACATTGGGATGGCATAACCGCTAACTGAAGTAGAGGGTAATAGGGGGCACTACCGGTGTCCAAGTTTGTAAAGCGTGAGTTTGGGTGATCCATTTTAACAAATGGCTCAGAAGTCTCAGCAGTTCCTGACTCAGGATGTTGCAGGTTCAAATCACTGCCAGTAACATGATTGCAGGACTGGAGAATTCAACTCAAGGGCGATTTCAATACCCCATTGACAGTCTAGCCCACAGAAATAATGTTCAGATTACTAAATATCTTGTGTAATTGTATAGCAGTGTAGCAGGACCAAAAAGCCATTGCATGCAGTAGACCGGTCTAGTACTGTATTCAATAGATAATGGGCAAGGCTAGCCCTTTTTTTGGAAAGTCTTTGCGATTATGTTCCGTGCACTTGGGTACTGGTAGTCATAAATCATCAACTACATACATCCTACAATGTGTCATTTAAATACCATCTGCTTACAGCCAGAACAGAATGATTTCATGACTCATGTAATTGTAATGCCCTTTGGCTCTCAGAAGTAATTACAAAAAGCTAAAACTGAAAATGAAAATGTAAAATACATATTTTCTTCTTTTTTGGCTGAGAATGATATTCCTCTATGTGCTTAATCAAACTATCTATATTCTTAACTTATTATCACAGTACATTTTAGCAGGATACAATATATTGAATTCACCATTCTTGAATACATAAGGATTATTGATTTCTATCTTTTTTTGTTTCTTCCCTCCTCTTCTCTTCTCTATATAGACCTAATCACTTTGTTACTGATACCAAACAGCTATAACTTGTCACGAGATATGTCTCAACATCAAGCTTTCATGATATCAACCAAAGAGAGAATAAAACAAGCTACATCATCACTTCACCTTCCTGCAATGGATGCATAATGCACTTACGCTGGAACTCATGCTCTGGGACTACACAGATGGAAACCAGGAACACAAAAGAATTAGACATTTAAAAACACACCTTAAGAATGGCTGAGGGCTGTAATTACAAACCCCACATACCTGGAAACTAATTTCCTGCCCGTTTAATTGCCTCCTCCATTGAGCAAATACACGCGAGAATCACCGGGGTAGCGGAGAAATCCTCTTCAAGAGCACTCAGGCTCATGGTACATGTGCTCTTGAGGATCAATTCATAGATGTCGTTTTTAATGAATTTTCTGGTATTTCTATCCTTTTTGGTTTCATAATTGTACATCTCGAGACAGCTTGGAGCGTGAGTGCTAGCTCTCAAGCAAGGGTATTAGTCCCACGCAGTGACAGAGTGCAAAGCTCAATCACGAAACATGAATCAATTTATTTTCCTGTTTGGAAAACCTTTCTCCAAGCGTTGTCTGAGTCACTAACAAACAGTAGAGGATGTAAAGTATAGATTTTTAAAGGGATTGTTATGAAAATGCATCTAAGAAATTCTTTTATCTATCTTGTATATGGTTGAAAAGTGAATTAAAATATCAAAAACATATCAGACTGGTTAATGTGAATCGTTTTATAACATTAATTTGGTTAAGAGAGAGACTGTACATGTACATTTATTAACCCCCTTATGTATTAGTGCATATATTTCCTTTGTTTGGTTGGCAGACTAAAGATAGAGAATGCAGTAATAATTGTTGACCTCCCATCTACCCAATCCCCCTTTTGCCACTGAAAAATGCCCTCATAGAGCAAGAATAGCTCCTTAGTGTTCCTTTTTGGTTTACAAAAAAATAAAACAACATTTGTTAAGAATTTAAAAGGAGCCTCAAGAAATATATGCATGCAATATTAAGGGTTAATATTGAAAAAAAAACTTTTTAATATTTTATTGGACCTAAACAAACTGATATTTTAAATTAGCTTTGACCTTGAATCAGTTCATGAAACCTTTTTTGATCTGGCAAAGACTATTGGTCTTCATGGATCTACAATGTAGTCTCTGCGTCATGTCAGAAGGCAGGTGATAAAATAACTCGTACACAGACAATACTTTCTGCCCCCCCCCCCCCCCAAAGGACAAAAACAAAACTTCCAAAAGAGACAGCTGCAAAACTACTTAAAGATTCTGTGTTCAAAGGTGGTATAATATCTAGGCCTAAAAAGCTCATTTACTCAATTCAAATATAAGGTACAATCTCACAACAGATTAATTATTAAAGTGACTGTTTTGAAAGATGCTCATGCTCCCCACCTCCCCCTTTCGCCTCTTCTCTCTCACTCTCTCTCTCTTTCTCCCTTTCCCTTTCTCCCCTCCCTATACTTCCTCTTTTATTCTCTCTACAATTTAATCTATTTCCTTATCTCTCTCTCTCTAATATCTAAATTATATCTCCCTTCGAGTGTCTGTCTCATATTCTTATGTCTGTCTATGAAATAAAAACATATTCATAAAGAAAAGAACAAACCTTGATCGCAAACAGCTTAGCATGGTGAAATCTTACAACTGTGTATATTGACACTGTTACCATGGTAACCGACTGCTTTATAGCTACTGCAAACACTGTTCCATTTCTATCTGTCATAGAAAGATTACAGGGCAGTGAAATATAAAGTGTTTTTACTTTTTAACATGCATTGTAAAGAGCTAATGGGTAGGCTCACAATACATTTCAATAACAATGTTTACCTTTTTCAATTATATTCATATCACTATCTACAATGTAGAACCATAATCTGCAGAGTACATATTAAAATGAGAATGTTCATATTTTATATGATTGCCATTGCTCAAAAAAAATTGGTTGCAATCAGGTCATCGTCGTGATGGGCTTAACATGAGAAAAAGTACAATAAAGTCACTTCCACCTCCACCTAAGGACAACCTCAAAGTGACCAGAGACCATACAAAAGTAAATTATGACTGTTTAGGTATCAAAGGGCGCGTTCATGCTTGATTTTGACGGCCAGAATCAGGCATCTGTTACGTGTTTAGTTTAAAACACGCTTGCGTTCATGCTCACTTTTGTAGAATCACCGAAAAACGGCGATCACGAACGCCGATCGTAAACTCACAAAAAGATGCGTTTACAATTGTAAACGCGTTTAAATGGGGTCAACGCACTGACCTCTAGTGGGTCTACGTAGCATGCACAGTGAAGGTCACACAAGGCCACACAAGTAGAATTGCCTGGATGAGCCAGAGAAGTAAGCATGAACAGCTACACCGTGGAACTGCGATCACGATGAGCGTTTACGATGAGCATTTCAGATCGCTCATTCTACCTTCAAAATCAAGCATGAACGCGCCAAAATACAAGTATGAATCGTAAATATTACTTATATGGCAATGAAATTAATGGTTTTTAATCCTGGTTGAGATCGTCCTCTCTGGCCGGTGACAACGCACCTGAAATCAGTACCAAACAACATTGCATCTGTATCAACAATCTGTAATTGCTTAAATGTCATATTGCCTGTATGCCGTCTGCATTACAATCGAATTACACGAACGCGAGTCCGGAATGGGCTTTGTACTAATTGGCAAGACATGGCAGATGCATTCTTCATTATCTCATTCAGATGTAGCTGAATGCAGAAGCAATACTTCAGCTACTAATTACGATGCAGGGATTATGTGTGCCTACGTCTTGGTTCAATTTGAACAACTGTAGAATTTCTGCAAAGGGAGCCTACTGTACAAGAAGCTGGAAAGTGTCTGACATGATATTTTTCAAGATTGATTGCTTTCTTGGAAACTCATAACCTTTGCTTTGCTAATACATGTCAGTAATATATTTTTTTTTTAACATGAACAATAACAAGAAGGGTATTTGATTTACCCTTCAGTATAATTCAATCTATTTCACTTTTAAAATTAAGTTTGATTCAGTTCAATTCAATCAGATTCAATTCGTTATTGATTTAATTAAATTCAATTCAATTATGTTCAATTCTTTTAAATTCTATGCAATAATTACTGCAAGATACCATACAATACCATCATAAATGAACTAGCATTGAAGGCATCTAACATTAGTTATCCAGTCAGGTGAACGAGACATGTAGCTGAAATGAGTTTCTACTTCAATAGCGCTTGGAAGCTGATTAATTGCTTTCATACAAAATAACAAAGATAAATGACCTATGAAACTGACTGATGCTCAGAGGAGCTTTTCAATTACAGAATATCAACTAAAAAGACTAGCCCTGAAGGAAATAAAAACTACAGAAGGCAAAGTTACATCACCCCTGTTTTCTTTAGCCCCCACCCCCTCCCCCTTTCCCCCTCCCCTCCTCATAGAAAACATTGCATTAATCAAACCAAGGTATAGACAGCTATCGAGTTAGTATGAATGACTAACCTTGGGCCAAACTACATCAGAAATCATGGTTTATTCTGGGACCTACTCCGGAACTTGTTTTCAGGCAGAGAAACAAGATCATTGTCATGACCTTGAGGCAAACATCTGACAAATGAAGACGATTCCTCCTTGGGATTGTTTTGATAGATAGAGGGGAGGCTTGTCCTCACTAGCCCAACTTTTCAACATAGCCTGCTGATTCTGATCTGGGTAAATTAGGTTAAGTCAAGGCAAGCTCATGCGCATTTGCAGTGACGACGCAAAAAAGCGGGCTCTTCCACCCTTGCCCTTAAAAGATATTAGCTTGAGATTTTATCCCAAGCAGTAGCCTGAGAATGTTACCTACGCTTCTTTGCAAAATAGCCTACTATTTGGCCAATTAGAGGGCTAATTTGCCAGTGGAGATTGTGATATGCATTGAAGCTTCTGTTAGTTCCTTAGGCGAGTGTGAATCGCTCCACTGAGGCTGATGGAAACAGGACCTTCAAACTCGTACTTTTTTTCTGAAAAAGTTCTGATTTGATCTAATATCTTGTACTCTTTTTCTTGAGAAGCAGTCTATAGTATCTTGTTTGGGCTAATGAAGATGGACCTTGTGATACGCACATGAATTGAAAGGTATCAGTGAAAAGTACGTCAGTATCTTCCGTTTCTATTTCCATTACAAGCTTTGGCTTTATCAGAGCAGGTGGTCTGAGACAAGGTGGATAAGGAACTCATCCGGAGTTTCCTCTCCTCTCCAGGCATCATTGGATTAAATGGGGGCCCGCTATCCCCCCATTTTAAAGCTGACCTTGCGTTCTGGCATCTCGAGAGATGTTTATGTACATGTGACATGTTTCCCATGACTACTGTTCAGGATTTTCCTAAACTTAATGAATAAAGAATTACTTACAGTTTGATTTCAGACTTATAAAACATAAGTCATGTAGAAAGATGGTGTTTGCTATCATCATTAGATAGGACTAGAAACCACATTACCTACAGTGTAGGAGTGAAATACCAACACATAAAAACATACGTATATACATGTATAAGTTGCTATTTTTCAATATTGTAGTACAAATCATATCTTCAGCACTCAGTGTTAAAAATACTTTTCTGTTTGCGGGAGCTATTTTAGGATTTAGAATTGTATACCATAAGAGAATTCTTCTCACAGTGATATCAAAGTATTGTATTCTATCTATCAGAGCTGCATCACTCACTAATTCTGTGTATTTCCTTTTGCTGCTTTAGTTACCTAAGAGTAATAGTCGCCTATTCACTTGTCCATTTTGTATAAAGTTACAAATCCGCTCCAAATTTAGAAAACATAACATGATGTTTCATGATCTGCAGTAAGTACCCCCAAAACTGTTTACTCACAGAGATACATTTTCTTGAGAGTACCCACCTAACACACATCATCCCACAACAAGATGCAAGGACAGACTGTTAACCCTCAGGGAAAAAATGCATACTCTTCATGTAACCTAATCTCCTCTTTTTCTCACTATTTTGACTTGATTATCACTCAGCTCCCATGCTTTTGAATAACAGGAGATTGAATCCTTATGGGCAATGAAAGAAACAGGAGACTTTTTTTCTTGAATGTATTCTCAGAGAGGTGAAATATTTTTAAGGTCGAGAAAGAAATTCCTGTTTGCACTCACACCAGACTCCTCTAATCCATGCATGCTCCTGAGAAATTTCAATTTTATTTATTATTCATCGTCATCTAAAAACGTCATGAGAAGGTAAAGTCATTCAAATATTAATATAAACAAGAAAAAGGAAGCTATTGAAAAATGGCATGCTTTGAAAGGTGTAGCACCCCTAATTTCTAGAGAAATACAAGTACTGTTGCAAAACAGAAAGAAAAAAGTGTATGTAGCAAAGTGTATGTAGCATAGTTTCAACCTTATCTTCAATCAGATTTACAAATCTACTCCTCAAGAAATTCTTGCCTGTAAACAAGGCATCTGGGGAAGAAGATTTCATATGGAGTCTTAATTCCCACAAATCTAAGATACTCCACGTTTGTACGGGACTATATTGCTGGATGTCTACATGTAGCATTTCATAGGTGATTTAAACCTACGCCTGCAGGCTGTCAATGATGTTTCTAAGATCGTTTCATGAAACGTGTCTTAACACACCCTGTGTATGCTTGTAAAGCAAGCTTACCCTGAGGGGGGTTTTCCCCTATGACATGATAATATTATCTCCTTAGTCCGTTCTATGCATAACAGCTGGATATTCAGAATAATTGTTTCAATTTGAATAATACCATCATGAGTCATTATTTCGGTGCAAATGCATGTGTTTCTGTTAACTAATTCAAAAGTCATTAATATACATGTATGTAGACTGTAGGTACTTTTTAAATGTTAAATGTTATATTTTGAGCTTTTTTTAAAAATCCCTCTATTTCAATACTCTTTCCCAAGAAATCTACTTGAAAGTACTTGAATATTATTTTGGTACTCCTTCTTTCCATAATCTTCATGTGAGAATGAAAAGATACTTCATTCTCCAGCCACTAAGTGATGGCCATAATAATTTGATAAACTCTTCTTACAATGGGAGACATCAATTGTCCTATACTGAGGAAACAAAGTCCATTTGAACTAGTTTTTCCTTCCTTCCTTTCTTTCTTCCCACTTTTTTTTCTCTTAATCAATGTTGGGGAAGTAAAAAAATCACTTGAAAACCCATCACAGAACAATATCCGATCTGATTTCTTGAACAAACAATTTCTCGCATATATTTTTAATGTCTTTCATATGCATGGCCAATTTTACATCTTTCTTGCATTACTCTGTAACAGATCTGTCAGTCAAGCAATATGACTTTACTTCTAATATTCATAGTGAGGTAATCGTTCTGCTCCAGTTCTCTGTTAAGGCTGGTTTGGCAGAGATTTGTCTAGTAGACCATATTCCCAAATATCGTTTTGTGTAAGGGATCAACATTTTGTCAATTTATTTGATTTCAGTTGACTGATAGAGGGATTGCAATTTGGTGATTGGAAATCATGATGCATATATTTGTTCATTTGGATCAGCAAAATTTAGTCTGAAAAGCACAAACACAGATATGCTCATTTGGGACTGAGCAGTTTTGGCACTATGTGATAAGGAGACTATTTTCCCACAATCACAAATGAATCATGTAACACGGTTCAAACACTTCTTGCTCTAATTTACTGAGCATGGATTTAGACAAAAATAAGACAAACAAGGGTTTTTCCATGCATAAAGATCTCACACTAAAATTGCAATTTTGAAGACTGTATGAATATTTTTAAAATGTTATCACCTGGTAATTGGTAATCTTCAAGAAAATACAGGGTTGTTTATATCACCACAGTCACAACAGTAGTATGTCTCTTCTAGAAATTTGTATAATTTGGACTAAAAGAAAGATTGGTGGGACCCTGATATAGATGCAACTTTTTTCTCCGCCATATAAGTGTGACATTTAACATTTTTGAAAAATGTAGAGTACCCTGAAGTGAAAAGCATTTTGAAGATAAGATCACCCACAAGGTGCAAGGTGAATCCCACTTGGCAGCCTATATAAGATAACTGTTTCACAAGTCTTTGCTATGTTTGCAGGAATTTTACCAGAGAATTAAGACTGCATCTCAAAGGTTTTGGGGACATTTCAATTATCCGCAAGCAAAGAATTAGACCAGAAGCATATTAAGCTACCTGCACTTTTAGTGTTTGGAGTGGTTAAGCCGCCTGAGCTCAGACATAACAACATGTTTAAAGCGCTGAACTTTTTTCTCTCTGATAAAAACAGTATGTGATCTCTGTTTGTCTAACGATTTCCTTACTGTTTCCGAAGAGTTTGAAATATTGAGGACATTTCAATTAACCTCACGTAAAGAATTAGACTATGCATGGTTAATGACGGTATACCCATGCATTATTTAGCATATGATCCATTAATTTTGCCCGAGCAGAGATAAAACTGCCAGTCTACTGAATAGGGATGTTGGTGTCTGTTGATTAAAGAGCTGGGTTGTGGGAATTAACATAATCTTGATTGACAAAATGCCCATTGCAGACGTACACTTGCCAGCTCATTAAATGTCAATTTAAAAATAATACTTCTTAATAAGTACTGCTACTGCTACAAGTTTCAATTATTTCAAGCCTTATAGAACTGTGTCCAAATTCAATTCAGTCAAAATAATAAAGGCACACTGTCCTACTTGTAGCTACTTGTAGCTACTTGCTCCCTCTATATAGAAAAATTCCCCAATCGGTGTCTGTTGGTCCCCCATGATCCTCTTTTTCTTATGTTAAATGAGAGCTGGGTTAATGAGATAGCCACCTGTCACAGTGACCTCTCTGGCTCGCTGGGTGATCTAATCCCTTCTAGCTGAAGTAGTAAAGCCTGCCTTTAAGACATATAATCATATGGTACTTCTTACATGTATACCCATGGAAACAGACATTTCATCTGCATTTGTCTCTCTCTACCCAAGAGTATCAAGTTCTAATATGTCTGCTTAGAGCCAGAACGGCATAAACTTATGTCATAACAGAAATAATGAATGTCCTTCTGGCTTTCACAGACGATAAGATGCCTGTTGAGAGCCAGAAGGGTGTTACATCATATTGAAATTACAGTTAACCTGCTTGCTCTCCACAGACAAAATAAAAGTCCATGAATGCTTTTAATGGGTTATACAGGTGTATCTGGCAGCAGACTCAATCTATCCAGGGCTATGAAAATAACAGTATGCATTTGTATCCTACGGCATGTATTTGCTACATGTATCCAATCATGATTTCTTCTTATCATCCGCCCACTAGGACCTTGCTTCAAACGACCCGGGCCTGTTGGGATTAATGGGGTATCAATAACAGGGTAAAGGGGGACAGCTTAAGATGAAACGAGCTACCTAATCAAGCATTATTCCACAGAGAGGATCAGCTAGAGGGGGAGGTGTGGGGGAGGATGGATTAATAGGGGGTTCATATCTACACCTGATTATAAGTGCCAATTACCCCAGCTAAATATAATTCAGCTTTTGTGGCACAATAATAATTATCATGAGGATAGGCAAGAGGGGGAGGAATGGGGGCAAGATGGATTAGTAGGGGGTTCATATCTACACCTGATTATAAGTGCCAATTACCCCCAAATAAATAATTTAGCTTTTGTGGCACAATAATAATCATGAGGATAGGCAAGAGGTGGAGGGACGGGGCAAGATGGATTAGTAGGAGGTTCATATCTACAAGTTCTAATTACCCCCAACTAAATAAGTAATTCGGATTTTGTGGCACAATATTAATTGGGGGGGGAGGAGGGAAGTGATGGGGGCAAGATGGACCAGTAGGAGGTTCATATCTACATTTGATTAGTTGCTAAATACCACCCCCCCCCCCCTATCTTGATAAGTACATTAGCTTTTGTGACACTCAGATTGCTGATTCCTCCTGATTGGCAAGAAGGTGGAAGTGCGGATTAGTAGGAGCCTCATATCTAGCCCTGATGGGATGCTAATTACTCCCCTCTCAGGGATTATAAAGAGTACCCACATTATACACTGGTTATTGTCTGTGAGTGTATAATTTCCTCACACATTGAATTAGAGAATAAAAATAGTATGAACATAAAATTCACAGGACAGGAGGATCAGTGAGAGGTTCATATCTACACCTGATAGACTACTAAATAACTTCTCATAAGTTATTTCCACTCTTGTTTTATCTGAAAAAAATAAATTCTATAAAGATGGAAATTGGAAAAGATAGAATAAAAACAAAAAATTAGCAGTAATATGGGGCGGGTCTCAGAGAGATTAATATCTTCAGCTGATAATAGACCCAAAATCCATGTCTATTCTCCTACTGTCAGAATACAGAGGGACATTAACTATGTCAAATTACAAGTCTAAAGGTAACACCCTTTTTTATCTTATTAGAAACTATGATATGGATAATAATACCAATATGGTTCTTACATGTTCGAATCATAGGCCTAATATAAAACACAGATTATGCATGCAACTGACAAGCTTTACTGTCCGATTTCAAAGAAAATGTTAGCCCCCACAACTTCTCTTTCAGCCAGGCATATAATGCCAGGACTTAATAAGACTTAAATCTTTAAATGCAAAATTGTGACCTTTGTAAGCAGGTCGGTATACCCCAAGCCAGGCTAGACAAAGAGCTTACATCGATACATACAGGTATAAGTACAGGTACTTTGATACATACATGTACAGGTATACCAAGTGAAACCAATTTCTGAGAAAAATATTAGCCCCCACAACTCCTCCTACGGCCAAAGGAACTATGCAAGAGGTATGAAACTTGAATCTTTGACTGAACAAATAAATGTCTGCATCCCGACTGGACAAAGATGTCACATTGCTACATACAGGTACAGGTTTACCCAGCGAATCAAATTTCAGAAAAACTATTAACCAAGACAACTTCTCCTTAAGCTGTGTCTTATAGCATGTGGTGACAAAGGAATTAAGGATTGAATCTCTGACTGCACAAATTTTGACCTTTGTAGACAGGTGGGAATTCCTCGAGCCAGTCTTGACAAATAGGCAATCTTGGTACATACAGGTAAAGGTAAGCACTGTTCAGTGGGTCCAATTCTGAAGAAAAATCACCCCCCCCCCCCCCCCCCACAACTACTACTTAGGCCAGGCTGTAAATGTGGAGTATGAAGATATGAATTTCTGGCCGCACAAATTGTGACCTTTACAGACAGGTGGGAATTCCTGCGGCCAGTCTGGACATTACTACATAAAGGTTACAGATGTAACCACAGAAAAGCAGAGAAGGGTAAGGGGAAATGTGGTACAAGCCATAATGGCAACATGGGATGGTGCCACATCATTATGTAGGTTATCACATTGTCAGCAGATAGCCAGAAGGGGGTAAATTCATGACACGATAGCTACTGCTTTTGAAAAAAATTAAACTAAGAGAATTTCAACAGCCTTGTGCATCACCGACTTAAAAGTCCAAACATCACAAGGACAAATTATGTAATCTGAACGTGATTTATATGGGACATACAATAGGGTATCGAAATTGCCCTTGAGTTGATTTTCCTAAAATAGTTGCAATCGTGTTCCATATAGTTTAACACAGAATTATGCCTTTTGGCTACAAACAGCAACTATCTTGATTACCATATTGTCTGCTCAAAGGCAGAGGGTTTTAATCAAACATTATTTTACATAGAGTTCCCCCTCCTTTATGCTTATAAATAGATAATATAAAAATGCAAAAGACTCAAAAGCTTGCTGTTTCATTCTCTGCGTCGAATAAGTGCTATTAATAAATCATTATGGCGATCAAATGACAAATCGTACATCAGAACTCCATTAAGCCATAAATGTATGTATGTCCCTCTCTCTCTAACACAGAATGAACACCTTCTGGCTGTGAACAGATGATGATATCCATGGAAGAAAGATAAATAGGAATACAGAGAGAGTGCATGAACTTAGCATCATCACAGCAGAACAAGAAAAGTGGTGATAGTGACCAATCAATCTCCCAACTTTAATTAGAATGTCATGATAACAATGACCTTCACAAGAGTGAGTTGATTTGTATGTCTATGAATTGCACATCTGCAGTACATCTGCATTATTATCACCTTCCCTGGGAGAATGAATTAAATTAAAGTTAGAGGTTCCTAAGGGACTAAGCAAGCATATAAAAACACCATGACGATGTACGCAAACTTTACAGAGCAAAATATAGGAATTTTGTAAGGAAAAATTAGAAAATTAGATACATGTAGTTTACTTTTACGCAACAGTTTTCAGAAAAAGAGAGGAATTAAGGGTCACTAAAATTGAGTTGAAGGCTAACAAAAATTAAAAATAATTCCTCCCAAACAGGACTGGATGGCAGGTATGCAAGACTTATATTCATGAAGCAAACAATGAAAGATGTTATACATTACAACATTGGATCTATGCAATGTTACAAATATACTTAGGAGACTGGTGGGTTCAACGCAGTAATGCTCTACAATCACCAGTTGATATGAAAAGGAGGATAAATAAATAAATATAAATTGCTCTTTTGTGGGAATTAGAGAACCATTTAAAAATAAACACATACTGGCAGTCACCTATCTTGAACTCTTACCCAATGACTAGCCAATGGTTAAAAGTTGGGTTTTAATGGTCAATGCAAAGGTTCATTGAAATCCCCAGTTGATATTATTGAAGGGAGAATTAAAGAAGGAAAGAGGGGCAGAATAGCTATCTCGTTCTGCTAAAAAAGGGAGACATTTCTCCTACCTTGCTTCCAAGACAACAGAATCCTCACAGCCTCCTTGTTACAAAATCCAGATCAAGCGTAAAAGCAGACTACATGAACGAGACTGTCCAGTTTAGCAAAGTATAAAGAGCACATGTACCAGACGCTCCTTTACCCCTAAACATTAGCAGCCGTCCGTCTGTATGGCAACACAATGACTGTGTGCACTTGCTGGGACTCGCTGTATTGATATCTACCTCAGATGATGATGGTCGAAGAAAAACTCAGGGTGCTCAGTCAGACCGGTGGACGTCTGCCGGGTTGGTCGGTCGTTATGCGTGCGTGAGTGTGAGTGTGTGTGTGTGTGTGCGGTTGTCCGTGAATCTTCATTAACGAAGCCCAATATGGGTACATGTGTGTGGAGGTGCGTCTGTGTGTGTGCGTATGTGTCCCGTAATGTATGTAGCATGATGAGGGTGACAGTGTGTGTGCGCTCATTTATATCTCGGTGTGTGTGCTCTTCAATTTGTGCTTCTATTAATATCACACGCTCCTGCGCTGCATCGACAGGCACAGTCCCATTTCAAGAATAGCGAATTAAAAGATAACGAGATGTCATAATTGCCTGGCTGCCTCTTCGTCTGTAAAGCAAATGTGTGTCCTTTATAATGCATAAAAACACAGTGCTTGATCTATTTAATCATTACAAGGTCCGTAGCATGCAGACTACCATGCCTATCCCGCATTTATTATTGCGATTATTGCCATTTCAGCCTGGCTTTCTTGGGCATTTTTTTCCTGCCCTTGGGCAAAATTTCAGCCAGAAACGAACTTCGGTTATTGCTCAATTGACCATACCGATAAAACCTGTTGTTGATACCGCAATGTCAGACACATCAGGGTTTTAATCATAGTTTTACATTGCTTAGGGTTATGTCTTTATTGCTTCAAGAGCATCGTTTGTTTCAGCGAGCAAGTGACGTCAAAATAGATAAATTTCTGATATCTATGCCGCTCTTAAACATATGTTCCCACCACATATGATCATGCAACATTGCTCAGCTGTTGAACTTTCCTGTACTAACTAAATTAATAATTAACAATAATGATAGTGATAATGATAATTATGATTATAATTATGATTATAATGATTATGATTATGATTATAATGATTAAGATTATGATTATAATGATTGTGATTGTGATTATGATGATGATGATTATGATGATGATGATGATAATAATAATTAAAAAAAAACAATAATAATATTGGGTTCTTGTAAAGGGCTCATGTCTGTCAGACTTGACACCCCTGGTGCTCCACAATCATTACCACAGTTTTAGCATGGCTGCCTTATAAGGCGCTCTCGCATTTCAAGGAAATAATTCCTACCAGGTACCAATTTACATCACCTTTGTTGATGCATGTGGCAAATGTAGATTAATATCTAGCAAAAGGATGTTGATGCTGCGGCAGGGATATGAACCCCGTACCCCATGGTTCATAGTCGGGTGACTCATCCACTAAACCACAATGCATCTTGCTGAATATAATATCCTCCTCCCCCTCTGCTGTGGTTTACCATGCCACATATGAACAAGGGTTAAGTGGGACCCCTCCAAGAGCACTTTTATTCTGCAAGTGAGTGGTCTCTGTCCCCTAGGGGTCAAGCTAGTCTGCAGACACAGCCTCTAAGCAACACTTGAACACAAATTCAATAAAACCTTGAAATGAGCCTAACTCTGTCATTCTCTGGCTTCTTCAGGTGCAGCTATAGTACAGAGCATATATGGAATGGAGCAGACTATGAAATCTACAGTCTTGCAGTTCAGGCATTCTTTTACACACCACGACTGGTGTGTGCTTGCAAACTACCATCTGATGTTGTGATTGACGATGCAAGGCATCATCATCACCACCCAAAACAACTGGTTATCCAGGTCACATGTAAATGAGGCTTACATGTACATGCAGTCGTGAGCTGTTCAAATATGAACCCTTTATCCTGCAAGTGAGAATGTGGTGTCAGCCCACTAGATGTCTAATGGTATGCTTGACCGAGCATCACATCATCACCCTCCTAAGCAACCACTGGTACTCAAGGGAGGACCCATCGCCCTCTTCATCTGCATCGCCACCAATAGACGGATATCAGGGAGGAAAGAAGCATGTAGGATAGGATGCATGGAGGATGGGGAACCACTGAAGAAAAGTTAACCACCCCTTGTAACACAAACAAAGATTCGCAGATTGGACCTAGAAGTGCAGTGTTATAGTACAAGAGTTAAGGCCCTTCTGACTCCAAACAACTCAGAATGAAGCTTAACAAAATCTGATTTTCCACCGCTTAATATATTAAGTGTATACAAATATAAACGCATTACTTATGAAACAATTGAACGAATACATGCGCTGGTTATGTCTATTTTTAAGTGCTAGAGCTCTATTTTTACCCCTTTTAAATAACAATAAAGGGTAACTGTTACGATGTTCTGCATACTCAAAGCCCTAGGCGATGTACAAATGGGACTTATCAAATTTGCCACTGAGTGCCCCTAAGACAAATCAAGTAAATTGGAGTGATAGCTTCGATTTAGAGTAGCAATTCACAGGTAGAAAACATTGAATTCTATTTCTGTTCTTTCTATGTCTCTTCCCCTCGTCTCTTTCCCACTGTTTAAGATTTGTCTTTTTCTCTCACATTGATCTCTCTTTCCATGCTGATTTTTCTGCCCCCCCCCCCCTGTCTCTCCCTCTCTTTCTCTTTCCTTTGTTCCTTTCTCTCTATATCTCTCTTTCTCTTTTCTCACCGTTTCATTGCTTTTACTTCTTAATCCCTGTATAATTTTCTCTTATCTTCTCTCTCTCTCTCTCTCTCTCTCTTTCTCTCTTTCTCTCTGTCTGTACATCGCACTATCCACCCATCAACCCTTTTAAAACTTATTTAGACTAGTGTAATTTTTATCCTTTTACGATTTTTAGACATTTTAGAGAGCAAATACAAAATTGCAGTAAATATTTTTTTTTTTTTTTTTTTTTTTTTAAACTCAGCATCACTGATATATATGGCATCATATACACAAAACAAAAATCTTAAGAAATACTTTTAGTCCGCACCCAAACGCATCTTAAATTGAAATCTTCTATTCTATTCAGAGCCAGAAGGGCATTAGCTCTGTGTTATATTATATGAGTTAATGCTCTTCTGACACCAAACTGATATATTGTCTGCTCAGAGATAGAAAGGTTTTATAAGGAACATCTGTTTATTCAATGCTAGCACTCAGCAGATGAAACAAGCAATTCAACAATAAAATTCTTATATGATCCAATCATAATTCTCATGAAAATGCAGATGGGGAATTTTGTTTAATATCGGTACTTGTGAATGTTGAATTTAAAGAAATATACAGGCATGGTCCTGGGCTCCTTGATCATAAACATCCTCATACTTTTTTTGTAACAGAGGAAAGTTTTGAAATTGAGCTAACTTGATTGATTTTTTGTTGACATTGATCAAACACAAAACCATTAGATTTCAAGTTATTTACTCTCTCGAAATTAAATATAATATCAAAACACAATAAACCCAAAGAATTTTTCTATTATTAAATAAGGTTATTAACAAAGAAAAATGTATTCTACTCTGTTTTTCTCCAAACTAAATGTGCAATTTAATGTTACAAAAATATCACAATTTTTCATTTTTTATTCAGCATATATCTTTTAAACCCCCTTGGCAATAATCCAAGCATGGGCTGACAAGTCAGGATACATGTCAGGATGTATGTTTATTTCCTTACATTGTACACTATTTCTTGTGATTTATAACCTGACAAATCAAATCATAAATCAAATCAAAATCAAATAAATCTTAACAGATAATGCTACAGCTGATATGGACTAAAAAAAAATAAAGAGTTATTTTTAAACAGCCTTACCGAATAACTATTGGAGATTCCATTTCCATGACCACTGTGTTTATATCCGTTCATCCCATTGATGCCATTTGTACCATTCATCTTGGAACCATTCATCCTGGAGCCGTTCATCGTCGAGAACAGGAAACAGGTCGTTTGTCCATGAAACTATCAAGAAACGTATAGCTGATCGACTCTTGAGCGATGTTATCTGTAAACTCACATCGCTCTCCGGAAAGACGGTATACTTCCCACGATAATCCTCAATCAGATTTCCATGGGACAGGTTTTATTCCGCGTTGTTGGGACCCGATCGCAAGCAAAAAATGATTGACCGGAAAATGTAGTACACTCAATTTCTTCCGCCGTGTTGGCCAATGTTCTTGTTAAAGAGATGGGCAAAGTTCTTGTTAAAGAGATGGGGATGGATCGAGACTTGATCGCATCTTATCGTCTGCTGGAAATCGCAGAAGCAGCATCCATCCTTCGATGAGACGACAAATTATGGCAAATTATCCCCAATCAGAGATTCCTGATAAGGTGCAGTTGAACGAAGTGGCATTCATTACAACAATTAGAATGGCAGAGTCAGCTACAGCACGATAAGCCAAGCTTGATGAAGTAAAAATCTCTGATAAGAATGATGACATGAACAAAATTTGATCTGTCAAGGTTCAGGCGTTTATTTGATTTCTAATCAACCAGGCATCCAAAATAGACCTAGACGATGACAAGAAATCAGTTGGAAATCAAAATAATCTCCAAATTTTAATCTTCGGCTGGTAATGTCCACCTCAATGTCTCTTATTGTTTATAGAATGAATATAAATTGCATTCATTATAAAAAAATGGTGTCATATAATTGCCAATCACAGCATAAAGCAACTTCCCTCCTTCTTAGTTGATAAAATCAGCTGAAAAACTGTCCCCTCCAAAGCTGAATAAAAGCAAAATGGAAGTAGATACAAGATCGGTAGAAATTCCACCTCGATCAGTCAGGCAGACCTAAATCAAAACTTTCCATTGGTCTCCTGAAGTAAATGAATGATAAAGAAATATCACCACACAATGCAAAAAAAGCTAACCCTAGTCCTCCGTCGTCAAAAAGTAAGCCATTCGACATACATGTATCAACGACTCACTTGGCAGTTTGCATTAGCTCGGCTAAGCCACCTGGATAGATATCTGTGTTATGATATGTTTTACTTTTTGCTCTATCGACTGGGCACATCACCGACTGCCCAATTCACTACCCCATCTTGTCGCGATCAATATGCAAATGGCCTCGTGTTCATTTTGGGACTTAAATAGATTAGTCCAGCAATCAGCTCGTCAGCCTTAACGAGTGAGTGAAATGAACGCACATCCCATGACATCTACTCATAACTATTTTTTGTTGAGTTATTTTTTTCCTCTTCTTTTTTTATTTTCATAATTTCACCACTTCCAGGCATTACATTGAAAGCACTTTGGATCTTATTGGTATGCTGGTACGCGGAGAGAGGAGGAGAAGCAATCATTGAAGGCGGGGCTATTAAATCCTTAACAGCAGTTTCCATAGATTCAAGAAAAGGATGGAAAGGGTAATCACATAAGGACAATTGAGTAACAGAACAGGATAGAGGGAAAGGAAGAGAGGGTAAGAGGAAGAGAGCAGGTAAGAAAAGGTGCAGAATACCAAGAGAAAGAGAGAAAGAAAGAGTAAAAGAGAGAGAGAAAAATAGAGAGAGGGAGAGAGATGAGGAATAGAGCAGGTAAGAAAATGAGCAGAAGAGAAAGAGAAAGAGAGAAATAAAAAGAAAAAGAGAGAGAAATAGAGAGAGGGAGAGAGAAAGAGAGAAAGAGAAAGAGAAAGAGAGAGAGAAAGAGAAAGAGAGAGAGAAAGAGAAAAAGAGAAAGAGAAAGAGAAAGAGAGAGAGAGAGAGAGAGAGAGAGAGAGAGAGACATGGAGGTCAACACAATAATGCAATTATAAAAAGTGTGACTTTGATTAGAAGAACAAAACAGAATGACAAATAAAAGAAAATAATAGAAAAATCATCAATAGTAAAAGCATGGACAAAAGATACTACCTTTAATAAAATAATCTCACTAATGAAAATAGAATTAGTTAAATTAATAAACTAATCAAGTCTAATCCATCTAAAGCCATATATAATGAAGCTTTAGACCATGCTATAAAAAAAACTTCTGACAGCAATATTCATACAAAAAGTGCTTTTAAAATTGGAACGAAACTTCATCTCATATACCTTTAGTTTGAGAGCCAGAAAGGCATTAACTACATAGAAAACTATATGAAATAATGCCCAACAGGCTCTCAAGAAACGGTATTGTTCAAAACAAATATTTAAAAATTCAATCAAAATATACATGTGTCAGGTATTTTGATGTTCCACCAATGATTTCCAATGAATTCTAATGTCAATATCTGAAAGGAATTCCAAATGGAGGTCGTTGGGCATCTCTGTGACACCAGGCTCACACTGGAATAGACCATTTTTGTAATGTAATCAAAATTAATGCATAAATCTTTGTTAAGTGCCTTGTTACGAATCATTTCATTCACCTATTACAAATAATTGTATTTTAATGCAAAATGCATGCATTAATTGTTGCTAGGTAGGACAAAACTTATGGCTTTTCCTACCTAGCAACAGATAACGTACGCAATTCGCATTCTGACTATTGAATTACAATTATTTGTTATACATGTAGGTGAATTAGATAATTTGTAGCGAGGCAATTAACAAAGATTTATGCATTAAATTTGATAACATTTTGAAAATAAACAATCTATGCACATACAGCTATCCTGGTTATTTTACTTACACCAGTCACAATATGAGAATTTACTTCCTGGCCCAGGATTTACATTCATTCACCTGTTACTAATAATTGTATTTCAATGCAGAATGCATGCATTAGTTGTTGCTAGGTAGGACAAACATTACGGCTTTTCCTACCTAGCAACACGGAATGTATGCAATTCACATTCTGGCTATTAAATTACAATTACAGGTGAATTAGATCATTTGTAGCGCAGCAATTAAATTTGATAACATTTTGAAAATAAACAATCTAGATGCACATACAGCTATCCTGGTTATTTTACATACACCAGTCACAATATGAGAATTTACTTCCTGGGCCAGGATTTACATTATATGTACTTCTCCCTTCTCCTTTCTTAATATTCCATTTTCAGGAAAACGATCGAAACAGCTGAGAAATATATCTGGCAATTTATCAAATAACTTTAAAGAAATTCAAAATGCAGTTTTGGGATTCTTGCCTACACTAAACATACACCGATACATTTTGTACACTCATAGCAGGTTTATAAAGCAACCAAAGTGTAACAGGGTGATGCAGCTTCTTCCTCCATTGAAACTCACTGTAACTCAATCCAGTTATTCAAACCATATGATAGGATGCAAAGTCAGAAGTCCCCTAGGTGCTTTAACTCCAAAGCTTATACACCATCATCATAAGATATGAAATAATTCCTACACCATGATACAAAAATAATGTTCACCGTGCACCTCAAAAGTTATACTTTGAAGACATAATTGCTAATACGAATAGCCAAACATGTAATATTCTGCTTCACAAGCATTACACCACCCTATCTCATCTAGCTCTTGGCAACATTAATCTTAGACATTTTTTTTGACTAAATAAGACTTGACATCATATAGAGCAGTGCTGACGTCGGAGAAAGGTGTTGAGATATGAAAAGCCTAGATATCTTCCAAGCAACATAGGTTGCTATATTAAGGGTGGCATGTTTGTCGGTTGCTTCCGCTATCCCCAAGTGTAATGGCGCGACAATGAACGATGCAATAACAGCCTCATGTTCGCCAAAGTCCAGCGAGAGAGGCGAACATGACGAGCCAATCAAAAATTGAGGTTTACTTCACAAAAGAATCGCTCAAGAAAGGGAAAGGAGCACCTCGGCAAGATGGTTAATAATCCCAAAGTAAATGCCAAGAACAGACCCTGATTCTGACGGGTATCAAAGCACAGACTGATATTATGAGACAAGCGTTCCACAAACACGAGATAAGCCCAATGAAGGTCGGAGCTTGTATGGATGTTTGGAAATAATACACAAAGCAAAATTGAAAGCTTTAGATATTAGACAGATGTATGTAAAGCGTGTTTAGAGATAAGGTTTGACTTTATCGTTAGAGCAAACAGAGAATTGATTACAAAGGTTTGTTTATCAAGATGGCATTAATTGAAGGAGCGTGTTACAAGAAATGTATAAAGAATAAGGTGGTAGCTTGTTCTCTTCCCCTCCTCCCCTTTTCCTTTTCCTCCTCTTTCCGTCCCCTTTCTCCCTCTTCCTTCCATCTCTTCCCTTTATTCCCTCCTCCCTGATTCCTCCTTCTCTTCCAACTTAACCCCCCCCCCCTTGCCATTTTGTCTCCCACCTCCTCTCTCCACTCCTCCACCCCCCCCCCCCTCTTCTTCCACCTACCACCTGCACATTTAGCTCCCCTCAATCTCCTCCCCCTTCCTCCTCCCCCAACCCCTTCCCTGTTGAGGTCATCATAATTAACGAAAATAGGGTAGTGATACAATCCCTCAATATTGTTTGCATTATAGATTTATGCTATCATTTTGCAATTTCTTGGTGCCTAATTAACAGTTTCATTAGCAAATGTCCTGCAATCTGTAAAATGGTCCCCTTTAATGTATTTTTAATTCGCTCAACCACACAATCATTTTAAGTAATTCAACATGCAGGTTATTATAATGGGGGAGGGGTATTAATACAACAAACTCATGATTAAAAAGTCCAAAACCAATCCATAGATAAATGCTCTTTGCTCCTTTATCAATGACATAATATTTTGTAACCTTTATCTTAAATATCTTATCTTTGCAACCAGACAATTTCATATGTGAAAAATGTCTAGCTTAAACACCTGTCCATTGCCATAATCTCCAACAATAGGGATAAATTTGATTCTTAAACAGATAAAGACATTATTTAAAAGGTTTCTATAAACATTGTCAAGTATCTGCTCACACCCATAGAAGGTGAATGGATTGTGAGAAACACATCGTAAATTTATTTTTTTCTCCCTTCTTCTTCTGGAAGCAGAAAAATGTATGCATCTTCTGAGGAAGATACTTACTAAAAAAGAAGAAGTTAACTATTAAAAACATTAAAATAAAGAAATTATGTGATTTTTGAATGATCTTAAACACCGAATTAGAATAAAAAGTATGCTTCTTGCTGACTTTAAGTGAGAATGATTAGTCAAGTAACAGATATCTAACGTTAAGTGAGTATGATAAATTAAGAACTTAATGATGTATTTATCTAGTCATCCATTTATTGCACAGGTATATCATTATCATGTCTATTAAGCTCCATAAATAAACAGACATTTAAACCTTTTGTTTTCCCCCTTCCCCTCCCCTAATGTACAAGGCACTCTAAGCGTAAAGTGCATCATGAGCTGATGGCTTGTATTGAAAACAAGAATGACATTACCTACAGATAAAAGAATATGATTTAATGCCCTTGTCAAACAATATGCCCTATGACATATAAATCAAAAAAAAAAACAATGCAAAGGAAAACAACCCTCCGAAATGGACTGCATAATTGAGTGACAGGCTTTCTGCTTCAAGGTTTAGTTAGTGGATCAGGGTTTCTATCTTAATCAGTGGAATAGGACGATTGCCGGCTAGATGAAGGAATTATTTTCTGTACAAGGACGACAGGCTTTTAAAGCCAGCCTGTGGTAATAATCATAATAATAATTCATGATCATAGGGCTTTGGAAAAGTCAGTTTAATAAAGGATGGATGGTATTTTTGCTCCGCTGATTTGTGCATGTCTCTATTTTTCTTCAACCTCTACCACCCCCCCCCCCTCCTCTCTCTCTCTCTCTCTCTCTGACTGTCTTTCACTCTCTTCTCATCTCTTCTCTTCCACCTCGCAATCTCCTTTTCTCTCTCATTCCTATTCCCACTCTCTCTCTCTCTCTCTCTCTCTCTTTTCCGAAGCAATTTTTTTTTTTTTTTTAATCTGACAATTAAAGTATCTATCTGTCACTCTTGGCTTTTCTCTTTGGCATATATCTCTAAGTCGCATCTCCTGTTAGAATCTACATATCATCTGCTTACAGCTATGAGAACTTTATTAACTCTTGTCTTAATCTATATACACCATTCTGGCTCCTAACAAGAGATATCAACTGCAGACTGAAAGAAGAGCCTCCTACAACACTGAGTTGACAACCTTCTAGTCACCATGAGGGGGGGAGATACATGTCATAAAACTACAACTTTTGTAAAAAGCAAAATCTCCCAGACTTTTTCACGCCAAAGTATCAATGAATCATAGTGCACAATAAATTGCCTCTGCAAAAGTTTTTTTCAATGTGAAAAATAAAATAATTCAAACAATTCATTAAGGTTTCTGGTTTGACAATATCATAGAAATATCTATAAAGCACAAGAGCATGATTGCCGCGTGAGGCTTACCTCAATGAGCTGGTCCTGCCTGCCGATATCCAGCGTCTTCTTGATGGCCTCTAGCTCCTGCTTGAGATGCTCCACATCCCTGTCCCTCACCAGAGCCCTCTGTGCACTCTCGGCCATCTCTCTGGCCTTCTGCTTGACCATCATCCTCTTCATCTGCTCAAGGTCCGGTACCATGCCGGTGGAGGTGGCTGGGCGGGGTGGCTCTTTAGGACTAGTGATGATGGCATTGGTGGTAGTAGTGGCGGCGGTGGGGGAGAGGGGCATGGTTGAGGTGGGTACCATGGGGGCATTGTCTGTACCCGTTGCTGTTCTCTGCAAAGGAGAATTGTCAAAAAACATTTTGTAATTGGTTGCGTTCAGGTGAAGTTGTTTCTTAATGATCATGACAAAGAAAAACATGTAGACTGTATCAAGGTGACCTTACATTTGTACATACTGTACATGTAATAAAATATTATGTAAAATTAAAAACAAATTTGAGGTGTCTAAACATACAAATGTGACTTCAAACTATGACAAGTTTTATCACATTAACCCATGATATATGTGATAGATGTAAAAATGAAACAACAGTGACAACCACAAATCATAAAAGATGGATAGAAAATGTAAAATGACGTGGTAAAGAAGTTTTTAAAAGTGAGGAAGGGGTCAAAAATCAAGGGTGGATATTTATGGGTTATTTCAATAACAGGAGAGAAAAAGAAAAGGATGAAAAGATAAAAAGATCAATAGAGATGAAAATATGAGATGAGTAAAAAAAAAAAATTTAAAAAATGAAGAAATAGAGAGAGAAATGTGGCGGAAAAACGGTGGATGAAATAGACTAGGAGAGTGCAGACCACATACTTATCCCTATTGCCCCAAAGGAATACGGTTGATGCCAAAAAAATCACGTAATTATCGATTACAAACATAGCCGGTGTCTGTCATCCATGGCAGCAGACATGACATTAATGTAACAGCAAACATGGCATGGATGTTTAAGGTCCCATTTCACATCCGAATATTAATTTTTCTCAAATGCTCGTGTAAATGCGAAAATATATAATGAAGAAAAAATAATGATAATATATCTATAACAATGAGCATGTCAAAACACCTTGATATGCACTTGTATATTACGCCATGCAATGAAAAAAAGCATGAAAATGATGTTGCTCTGATAACATACAGTGTAGCTTCAATGTACCATTTCACAGCTGAAATAAATTTCTGGCTGAAAAGCATCAATTAGGTAATGCTTTAATACTAAAAATAGGTTTTGACATACATGTATCAGTATTACAATAAGCCTGTCAGAACCCTCTCACATCTAAACAAAATAGACTTCCTCTTGATGTGCATTTGTATATTACGACATGCAATGAAAAAAGCCACTAACGATTTTGCTCTGTTACCATTATCTGAATGTACCATTTCACAACTGAAAATTAGTTTCTAGCTGAAAAGCATTAATTAATTAGTGCTTCAAATTTAAGAAGTATCTTTCCATATACCAGTATTACATTGAGCATGACAGAACCCTTTCACATCAGTACTCAGATTCCTCAACAGAGCATACGCTCCAATATATCAATAGGATTCTGATCCTTGCAGAAAATCCAATCCTATGTTGAAAATGCAGCAGAAACTTGGAGATTGATCTAACTTTTCATCATAAAAGCAAGCAAAGATACATTTACTATGCTGGATATTTTATTGTTTTTATTTAATATACAATTCCTGTATGTTTAATGCACAAACAAGACAAAGTCCTCTTTTGACAAAATATTGGAAGGTTTCCCTGAATGTTTTCAGTATGTTTTGGTCACAGTTAAAAGTCAAAGATAGACCTAATTTAACCATTGTGATCTAACCCCCACCCCCTAAAAAGAAAAGACTTACATAGTTGTAATATAAACTTGTAATATAACTTACTCTAAAATGAAAGTTACATTAAATAGATAATTCCATTTCAAAATCATTTCCAGAGATGAACTTTAGTATTTGTATACATGTGTTACAAAAAATGCCTCAAGATGTTGCACCAATTTGTCATTAGAAAAGCAGGTCTTCATTGGGCAGATGCCTTCTGCACTCCAATGTATGCCTGAGCCAGAGGTGAATATTATTGGAGAAAGAGGTCGATTGGTACTCTACCGGTCTTTTACCTGAAAGGTACAATGTCTCTCTCTCTATATATATATTGACAAGTATCTCTCTCTCTCTCTCTCTCTCTCTCTCTCTCTCTATTTCTCTGTCTCTCTCTCTCTCTCTCTGTCTCTCTATGTCTCTCTCTCCTTTTCTGTCTCTGTCTCTCTTTCTTTTTTCCCCTTTTTTTTCAATAGTTTTTTTATTGATTTCAAACAATACAAATCAATCTTAGAAATAAAATACAGTTGTTTTTCCTTGACATGAATTCAAAACATTTTCATTATCTGTACATAGATTGTACGATTGATGAAAACTTGCTCAGAATACAAACACAACACAACACACACTCTCTCTCTCTCTCTCTCTCCCTCTCTCTCCCCTCCCTCCCTCCCTCCCCCATCCCTCCCTCCCACCCTCCCTCCATCCCTCTCTCCCTCCCCCCTCCCTCTCTCTCCATCCCTCCCTCCCACCCTCCTTGATATCAAAATTCAAATAAAGCTTCCTGGCCATCTGTTTTACTGTGTGGTGTGAGGAGGGTGAGGGAATGGGAACGATGATGGGCAGGCGTGACATAGCATACGGGAGCAAGGTAACAGACTATAGTGGGATCGCATCTTCTGGTGTCATTGCACTTTGCACAGAAAGCATCTAAGAATGTATTAGGATTCTATCTGTAATAGATGTCATTTTATATTCTTCCATATTTCTTTACAAGAATATTTCAGAGGTTGAATCTTTTGGGGAATAAAGGTTTAATACCGTCTTCCTGTACACAATGTATGATGAACACTATTGTAAACCTCAAAAAATCAACCTTAGGTGATTTCAGTAGCGTAATGCATCGCCTCCTGATATTTCTGAACTTGAATTTCTAAAACCAAAACAATAGAGTATTGAAATTTCCCTAACATTGGTTTCTTGAAAGTCTCTGTGATCACATTAAGGAAGATGGTGAAATGAGCAAGAAACACAATATTGTCACCAAGTATGGTGAATGTTAAACTAGATTTGTATACCGGTAGGTAGTTTCCTTTTTTTTTAAACTCAAGAAGGGCAGTATATAATGGAATGGGCAAACATTGTGTGAGGCAAAGGTATAAAGAAATGACCCTTGCGTAAATGGCCACTGCACTTTATGGGTCTAATTTGATACTACCGTTTTCGGCTGTGACTTTGACATCAATGCAGAGATCGCCTTGCAATGTTAGAATGACCACCTGCCTGCAGGTTGTTTGTTTCTATTCTATATGCTTTTTCTTTCATTCATGAAATATATATTAGCCTTTTCATCAATTCCTGTCTCTTCTTCTCATTTCCTCTTTTATTATAGTATACCCCTCCCCCTCTCTTTTCCTCTTTTTCCGTCTTCTTAACCTCTTTTCAACCAGATCAACTAAACCCCCATTTCTCTTTCTCTCTCCCTCTTTCCCTTTCTCTTTCTCTCTCTATCCCCCTCTCTCCCGCTCCCTCTCCCTCTTCCTCTCTCTCTCTCTTTCTTTCTCTCTCTTTCTCTCTCTCTCTACCTTTCTCTCTCTTTCTGTCACACTTTCTACCTCTTTTTTTGAATGTACATGTATCACAGCCAGTTGCTCAAATACATGTGTAAACATGAACTTGTCCATAAGAAAATGTCCATTAAAAAAACAATTCTTAAAACAGATGCTTCATATGTTCACCACTCTACAGTATTCTTTCATTCCATCCCATCCTAAAATTGACAAAGTCTTGAAAATAATTGCTTTGCCCCATGAGAATGATATCAGACTAGGCCAAAAACACTATTAAGACCGAAGGTAGAAAAAAAAGAGGGAGGGGAGCAGGTTTCTGAGGAAGCAGACATGCTACTTTCCACCTTGCACACTATCGCCTCTGCCACTCAATGCCCAGGTCACTAATAGTCATTGAACCAATAGTGTCTGCCAGGCTGGCATTGTCGCTTATCAGGCATTTGTTAAAGGTAGTGATAAGTCATATAGGGAGGACATACAAAATTAGAAATCTTTTGAAACTGTTGCAATGTGGTTCCCTCAAGCAAAAAATAATAATATAATGAAAGTGCCTTGACATTTGAAATAATTTCATTAAATTGTAATGAGAATATGTATTTGATTAACAATTACCAAAGTCAAAGACTGTAGTTATTTTTGTTTGTATTGTGCACCTGGAGACATGCATGGCCATGAACATGAAGACAAAAGAAAACTCTTCATTACAATAATTGTGTCATTTACCTCTGATTTATACATAGAGAGCAGGAGGTTGTGAAACTCCTCCCTCATACTACCACCACCACCACCACCACCATCATCCCTGACACCAACACCAGCATTCACCCCCATACCCAGACCACCCAGACCATCTCTTGACCCCTTCCAGGCATTGGTGCAGTTGTCCTGACTGCTCTTGGTCAAGGCCAGGTGGTCATGATGACGATGATGATGAAGCGCTGACCGCTTGGCCTGGATGATAGGGTCTGTGTTGTTGTTGGTGATGTGGTGTGGGTTGGAAGGAAGGATGCGGTGCTGGTGGGGAGTGTTGCTAGGGAGGATGCGATGCTGGTGGGAAGTGTTGCTAGGGAGGATGCGGCGGTGTTGTTGGGGGTTGTTGTTATTGATGACCCGTTGCTGATGTTGGATGGTGGTCGTGCTCTCCTGGATGACTGGAGGATGGGATGTGGTCTTTGCCGTCAGCTCGGTAGGATCATCCTGGGACGTTGGTCCATCCTGGAAGAAGGACAACTCGAAAGGAAGACGGATGCTGAAGAAAGAACTCATGACTGCTCACTTTTCCATGTCTTTAAACGAAATGCCAAGAACTTCTTTCAAGTACAGTGTATCATAAGAAATTACAGTCAGTAGTATGGATGATGAACTACACAGTAATCATCACAACATTCTAGGTGGTGAGCTATTTTTCAATATTTTTAGTGCACTCCAAGCAGGTCCATAGGTGCAGGAGAATGTTCCAAATACATCAGTTATTTGGAAAGATAATCTCTTGTGAATATTCCATTAAATATCCAGTGTAACTGATGACAAGACGAAAGAATTTCATTCACCAAGACAGACAGTAGACCATAGAAGTTCACTGACAATGGTTCTTCCAAGAAGGCAATGGCATGAACAGTCCAAGAGAGAGTCTCTGAACGTATTCTCTTTTGAATGTCAGGTGTCATTCATCCAATTACTATTGAAACAATTCAACAGGTCTAATTTATCAAAATCAAACAAGAATCAGTTGTTTACTCGAGAAATCAAATTATGACGGCATACACACACACACTCCAACGAATGCAATCAAACTGTTGCTTCACATCCACTAGTGCAGAAGTAGTGCAGAAGTACTACAGCGAATGTCTGTGTTTCTCCTAGATTCACATCTGGTTTGTTGGCAAGGCACTTTCAGAGATCATTTCAAGAAAAGTCTGACAATAAAGAGAACTGCTATTCGTTTCCTTCATCAATAGATGCGATGGGGATATTCCAGAGACTACCTGTCCACACCAGCTTGGAAGTTATGTCTGACAAAGTTCCCAGTTCTGCAATTTTTTCAAGCACCTTCTTGTACAAAAACACTTAAAACTTTTGGTTCGTGTGACCACTTAGGACTCAAGTCAATAAAACGTCAAATGGGCGTGCATATCACTTTCCAAAGTTCAACCAAATGTGGCTCTGAAAGCCTTGAAAGTTGGCCAGTCACCTCCATCTTAACAGTTTAGCTTTTACCACCATTGAATCCTCCTTCAACTGCCCATCATCAATACCGACAGGGGGTACCGCAAGAGATAGAGGGAAATGAAAACTGTTCATTACAAATGGATGAACAATGGATAGGCACACCCTTAGTGAACGAGGCCTGACCAAAAGTTATTGATTTTGTTTTCTTTTGTCGGGGACAGAGGTGGAAGAAAGGTGGAAGAAAGGCAGAACCTTCACAGCTCTCCCAAGGTGCACAGCTCCTTGCCTGATCAATAAAGTGACCATAAACAGAAATAGATTCCCCAAGTTGGACTTTTTTGATTGGCTGGGAGTGGACTGAGAATCGGTGAGGTGTGACCTAGTCTGCGTTCACAGACTCTATTTGACACTTCATCCAAATTTACGGCGATATAAGTCAAGTCTGAAATTACATGAAAAAAGTTTGTGGAAAACTACAGTATGACACCTAGAGGTAGGTTTAGTCTTCAGTTTAGATTATTCAGACCCTGTTATAACTAACTGAGATTGTCAGCTCTCTCTCTCTTGTTGTTGCTCTCATCTATGGTTGCTGTAGTAAATGATAACACCATTTAAAGATAAACTCCAGTTCTGGTAAAAAAAAGAAAATTGATTCTCACAGAATCAAACGAAACTTACACTGAATGTTCAAGATTACAAATAAATGACATGTGCCAAACAATTTTGAAAGAAAATGTATACTGGCTGAGTAATGAGCATAGAAAGACAAGGAAAGCAAGGTAGTACTAGCCCCGACACCATGTGTGTTGTCCCATATATAGCTTTCTGTGTACAGTGCTTGTTACTTTACCAAGACTCGGTCAAATTTATTATGATTTTGATGACTCCAGAACCTTGCAGTGCACACCAATACTTACATGCTACATGATCAACTGATTATGATCCTTTCCACACCTTTTCTTTCACAATGCAATCGCATTACCAGTACTAAAGTTTTTCTTTAACCTTGATGTAGCATTATCTAACAAGGCATATATTTTCTCAGGTTACTTGTCGATATTCAAGATTTTGGCCAAAAGTAGCCTACATCACTCTCAAAGTCAATTTTCTACTAAATTCATGTGCATCGATCCCAAAGTCTTGTTCATGTCAAATGGTACAGGTGCGAAGGGAGAAAAGAAATCAGATTCAGTATCTAATGTACCTGGTACATGTTTAGTTCATTGCTTGGCAATTTCAGCACTCTGATATGTCAGTGCACTCATATAAGTATAATTTCATCACATAACAAATGATTTACCAAACTGTAACACAGTAACCCCATTTGTGTGATTCAATAGGGTATGAAATTAAAGACTATTGGGACACCTTTACACGGTGGTTCATATTCATCCTAATAGATAGACCATTATTTCTACACAGCTATCTCATTAATTATTCAGGTCCGTCTCCGTATATATACAAACCATGGCTCAGAGTGAGAAACTGACAACATGAGTGGAGAAGAGAAATGAGTAAAGATACAAACAAACAAACAAAGGGAGAATAGTCTTGTGTCCATTCAGCAGTCTGTTTGCAAAAAGTAGGTTACAATAATTTTTGCCTACTGGTATTATTGGAAGAAAGTGCACATTTTGTTCTTGAGGTCTGAAGAGCAAGCGTTGGAAGTTTTTACCTGTCTTTTCATTAAAACATTAAACATGGTATCGCAATCTTCTACTTGTGTCAAAAGTATGCAAGATATTATGATTTTCCATCCATGATATCTGAAAACATTTAGTGTTAACATCTCAAAGGGAAAGCCAGATCATGGCAAAATGTACATGTACATAACGTTCTGCACAAGGAGTCTTTCTCACTGCAGCTTCCCAGCACAGCAAATCAGAGTTTCTGAGAAATTGGTAACATATAGTAGGTTTTATACACATGTACAAGTATGTGTCTGATGCACATGTATTGATGTCATCGTTTTGTTTTTTTGCCAGTTGAATGATTTTTGTACCTCTCATTTACTAAACTTCAAGAGAAAAAAAACAACCCTCAGTAGCTTAATACAACCATTATTTTGCTATTGTCAACTAAAAATCAAAGATATCGGCAAAAAAGTTTAGGTACACTGTATTATACCAAACTCTACATGGTCTTTAAACCAAATTGAGTTTAATTATTTTAAATAAACTTAATAGAGTTTGCCCTCCCAGACTACAGAAATCGGAGAAGTGGAGAAACGTGTTTGGTGTGCAAGCAAGGCAGGGCTCGTGCAGAATCTGAAATATAGAACCAGTCGATGGGCAAATATCACAGGGTCAATTTTATTTTGGAAACATGCATCCAGACACTTGTACCTTTGGTATGGGAGGGGGCTTGGCCTGGATAAAATAGAATGTGATAGAGTAGGAAGTCTGACGTCATATAATGCAAAAGTAGTTCGTTTCTACACTGAACCTGCTGACAGGTTTCAAGCAAAAACAATAACATAGGAAGAATTTCCCAATGATTTCATTTTCAAATGATGATTAAGCACAATCCTGTATGCTTTAAAGCCCATCTTATAAATATTTTAATATTCATTGTTTTCTGCATTCCATTCTGTAAAGTTGAGACATATTCCTATAGAAACGTATTGATATTGATATCAGGAACCCCATGACTTTTAGACTACAAGCCGATCGCCTGTCTGATTATCAAGATATTTATGATTGGAAATCAAAATCAAGTTTTCTGTTTTCCCAACGTTTTTTATAACACTACAGTCTGTTTGGGGATAATGAGTATGGTAATACCGGTCACTCAAAGATTTTTACTTTTTGAGGCACTTCATGATCATTTTGAAGCGCAATTTTTGTAGGGCTTCAATATATTACACCAAATCACAGACATTGATAACACGTAGGGCGATGCATCTCAGATTTAACATTGTTAAACGATGCCTTTAAGTACCTCATAAATATATCAGTTTCGTTTGTCTCATGTCAAGTACCTCATAAAAACCTTAGGCGTAGGTTTGGGTAACCAAATTTGAAACCAATTATATTTGATGAAAATTAATGATGTAATAAAAAAACTTCTTACTGTACATGTAAGTGCCTGATCTGAGTATATCCACTTAAAGTGTTAAATAGCAAAGATATTAAGAGCTAGAATGCCTATCTCCCTTGTTTGGAGCCGAAAGGTCATTAACTCTGTGTTAAAGTATATGAGTAAACGCCCTTCAGGCTCTTCACAAACGATGTTCGCCTAACCACAATGTAGTTGAATCATGCAGAGTACAAAATTCAGCATTTTTACTGTAATGTTAACGTTCAATTTAATAAATATAGAGTGAATTTTCAAACCACGCGTAAACTCTTTACATATAAATTGCTTCATCTTCTATTTCTTTCATTCATCCATGAAGAAAACAAATTGCAAGCTAAAATATTAGCTCTTTTTTGTGTACAATCGCTTTTGAATTTCAAGGCAACACCTACATGTAGCCAAACTAATAGCACTGCGTGTTTAATACACATCATTCTATTCATAGCATTTACCTGACAAACTAATTTTGATAATTACAATCGCCATGACGATAGAGGATATAAAGAATGAGATTAATATGAGTAGAGAAGAAAAACTCTGAGGAAGAGAAAACACGCTCTTTCATTATGCAGTGAAGCCACCACACATTGCCATGGTGATGGTAAAGAGCGCTGTGAGCCAAAAAAAGAAATTGAAAAGGAACCTGTTGAATAAAGTCTCATATTGTTCAAGCATATATATGAGCCAGATATATTTATGTTCCTGCTGTGATCATCCTTTGAATTCTGGTGTAAATGTTGAAAAGAAAGTCCAAGTCAGGCTCCCTTTGACCGACAGTACATCGATGCATACAATTCAGGCACACAGAGCTTCTATAGACTATACAAATCAGCTGAACTGTGTATCATCTCACCTTTGAATATTCAAGTTGTTGGTCTATTCTTCATTTCCTTAGCTTTCTCTTCCAATCTCTAAGCCATCATGACATCACCCCTCCTCTCTTCTTCCCCACTTCTCTCCTTTCCCCTCACCTTCCTCCTTTTAATAATAATAATAATAATAGGCATTTCTATAGCGCCATCTATCTAGATAATTCTGTTTATTATAACCCCGGCTTTAGCCTAGCAGCCGTTGTTACAGCGCTCCAGCATTTCAAGGAATTAATTCCTGCCAGGTACCCATTTACATCACCTGGGTTGAGTGTGGCAAATGTAGACTCGAACCGCGGACCTTGCGATCGACAGTCCGGCGACATATCCACTCGACCACCCTTGACTCATTTTACATCTCATCCAGTCTCTTTGATATCCATGAGAGAACCCCCCCCCCCTCCCCTCTCTCTCTTTATTCTTTGTCTTTCTTCCTCCCCCTATTAAACCCTCCCCCTCCCCCCCCCCCCCCCTCCCCCCCCCCCTCTTCTCTCCCTTTTCCTCTTTCCTCCTCCCCCTCCCCAACCTGAATCCACTTAACTTTCAAAGTTTTGTTGGTTTATAGATCTATACTTATTACTTATCTTCTTTGCCCTCTCCTCTCGCCTCTTTGCCATAACAGCAGCCTCACCCTTCCCTTCCCGTCCCCTCCTCCCGTTTCCTCCTCCCACCCCCTTCCTTCCCCTTATTAATTAAATCATCTCACCTTCCACTGTGTTGTTTGTCTACTCTTCATTGCCTTAGCCTTTTCCTCAAGTTTCTTAGCCATAGCAGCAAGCTCTGTGCTTCTTTGTCTTATCATCTCTCTCTTGTCCGTGGCTGGCTCTTCACTTCGCGGCGATGAAGTCCCAACCTAAAATGAAACAATTTTGTTTTTTCAAGAATAATATACAATATCAGTATAACCACCGTGCGAAACCCTTCATGTCATGAAATTGCTATTAAAGCATAGGAGACTTTAGCTTAACAATTACAAGGGCAAATTCTCCCTGAGAAGGGTGATGAATACATTTGTGTAAATGGATCTTACAAAATACAATTTTTGTCTAAAATCATTCCTGGGCTACCATAAGACCATACTTGTATCACTCAATTGTAGGACCAAGGGTTTAAAAAATCCTTCAGAGGAGCCTGATTATGTGTTATGACCATACCTTGTTTCTAGGAGATTTGTCCTCCCTTCCATCACTGCTTCTAGTAAGTTTATCTGCTTCATCATCTGTGTCTTGAGACTTTGACCTGGAACCACTTCTCAGTCTTGAACTACGACCTATGATCTCTGAACCTCCACCCTGCGACCTCTTTTCTTCATCCTTGATGTTTGTGGCAGTAACTTCATGACCTTGGTTATCAGCTTTTATCAATGTGCTTGACCTTCTTCTCTGTCCATCTAGGTCACCTCTGAACTCTGGGTCAATCCCATATGACGTCCTTTCCTCATCTGTCCCTCGAGAGTGAAAACTTGACCGCCGCCTCTTCTTCTCATCATCACTGACATCCTCCAAGTTTCTTCTCGACTCTTCTTCACTTTCAACTTTGGCCCCATTTTTGGTTTCAAGGTCAATGACCTTTAAATTCTTCTCATGTCTTGGAGAGGAGTCCTCAAGACGTGTGTGCTGGAAGACCAACTCATCTTTGACTGCGACTGATTGTCTTACTGGTGCTTGTCCATGATTATGTTCAGGCTGTGAATACAAAATAAGAAAAAAGAAAAGATACTATAGTAATACTTGGAGGCATGTAAAAGCAGATGTAATAGTTTTAGTGTAACACAACATACACAACATAATTTTCTGTTCATTAGTCTTATTTTAAACACAAGTTACAATCATATATTCATAACTTTCATTTTGAATTCTGAAACCAGAAATAATAGAGGCAAACAGTTGAATATCAGGAAAATAAAACAAGAAATGTTCTATACTAGAGTAAGACCAAATATTGAATATGGAATGAATAGAGGGACACATTCCATTTTTTAAACGGATGTACAGTGTATGTGTTCACACAATGAACAATAGCAACCATTTTTGCAAAGTAAGAATGAAACTGGTTTGTTCTCTCACAAGAGTATAGCTGTGAACAAGGATACATTGTGTATCTGGTGATTTCTTTTCTTAACAAAACAAAAAAACAAAGAAGATTTCTTTCAGTACATCTCAGATACTTTCTATGAGGGATGTGAATCGCAGACTGAAGCACCAAGCAATGTGTGTGTGATCATTGAACAAGAGATGGCAGCAGACATCTTTACAACCAACTAGGATCAATTCCCAACTGTGCTTTGGTGAGCATAATTTTAGAATGCCAACATTATGCACCCCTCAGCACAGTGGAGTACAGTGTAGTTTTTCTCTAAGATCTAAGGTGTACCATTGTGAACTACAATTTTCAATTTGTTTTCTCCCCTTTTAAACCTTAATTACAAGCAGAGTGCTTCCAAGGTTTCCTCCTCAATACTGCAGATGATTGTTAGCATCATTTGTATTTAATGACTTGCCATTAAATCGTCTTTATTACTGCTGTATCTATCAAATATTATGTACATGTACATGTTTCAGTGAAAAAATACACAGAGCTCAGGGCAAATTTGCCCCCAAAATGCCCAAAAGAGCCCCAGAAAATCAGAAAAGAGCCCCAGTAAATGTGCATAGAGTTCAATGCAAAACAAATTTTAGAGTGTTATTTTTATGCAGGCAAGCTTGAAAAGTAGCCCAAAAAAAATAAATATTAATTTTTTCCCTGACATGTTTTGTTACCTTGTCTATGCGTTACTTTGTAAATTCTTTTCATATGCAGTTAATGTGGAAATTAAACCTAAATAAATACAAAAATAAAATGATTTCATATATGCTACATGAATAATTTTGTTTAATCTTAGCAGAAAAAATAAGAAGTGTCTGGAATTGTGTATGTACATTGTATACATTCTTGAGTTTTTGAAAATCATGTACAGCCTGTACACACTGTCACTTTCTTGTTTTTGGTTTTCTAAATCTGCTTAACACAACAACACTGAACATTCATGTACAGACATCTACATTATAGCAAAAACCAATATCTTTCTGTGTCTTCAAAGGAGAACACTAGCTTTGAAATGAGTAACTTCTGATAAAATTAGAAGAAAAAACATTTTGAGGATTATACAACAATAAGAAAATTTAGTAAGTGAAAATTGCTATTGAATGATAACAAACTGGCCACTTGGTCTATAGATTATGATGAAGTTCAATCCTCTATTAGTATTAGCATACAATCAGAGAAAGAGATTGGCAAAGGATGATCCAATTTCTTGTATCCATTTGTATTCATCCTTTAAATATCTCTCTATGTACTCCATATTACATCTTTCAGAGTAATACACATTTAAGCTATGATTTACCTTCTAAACCTTGATTCCAAATTATGGCACAATTCTGTACTGCAGTTTTCACTTGAAGTTTTTGTATGAGGTCATACCCCTACACATTAGCAATTTTACATGAACATACATGTTCACGTGACTGTATCTTCAAAGTACAGGAGACTATAGGGGATTGCCTTCCAATCCCCCAAGGCACATACTAACATCATTTCAAAATAACTTGATCCCATCACTCAAACCCTGAGTATCCCTTACACCAGAAAAAGCATGTGAGCAACTTCGAACCTCACAAATTAGATTTACACAAGTATGGAAGATCAAGGGAAGTAGCTATGGCAACCGTAAACAGTTTGAAGAGCTGCTCAATGAAGTCCAACTACAAGTACTTAACATTGTTGGGTAAATTGGATTTGAGATTGGCTTTCCAGAACAGTGCCTGGGTTTAATCATGGGCGTACAACAAATGGTTTAATAGTGTGGGATGCATGTGAAATCAACTCTTGGATCCTGAAACATGTTGAAATTCAACAAAGCTCAAATTTTAACAATATCTGAAGATCACTGAAGACATCCCTATCTATCTACAATTTATTTACTGAACTTGATTCCATTTGTCAAAATATCATGTGTTGAATTTAAGATGTTTTCTTAGAAATTATGAACTGCAATTTCATTTTTTGTATATGGCCATACTGCAAATGTCTGAATGTAATAACAACTACATGTTTACAAGTGAATACACTGTCTTAATTATGGATAAGACTAAGTTCAATCATGTACAAATGAAAACAAGACAATGAAAATTAAATTTGACATTGAACTAGATTGAATACAGTAGGTAGACATACACTTTACATGTATTGGATGTGCGTAGTAATATGTATTGGTACATTATAAATAATCATAGGTGAAGGAGTCAAATTGCCCTTGAGAGTCAATGAACTAGAGGATAAATTCAAAAATATATTAGGGAGATATGACATCTCCCTGATATAAACTAGGTGTGTGTATACATCAAAACATTCACATTGATGTTATAAACAGAACAATGAGCAATGATAATATTGGCATCCCCTTGGTCTTCAAGAATTATATTAACTCAATGGGGGTCATTGGTGAGGTACAATTTCCTTTGCAATCACTATAGAAAGATCATTAACACTTCAAAGAAACAAACGAAAAATATTCTGTTCCACAACATAGCCTTTAATATGGCGACTATAAATACATGTAGGTAATTAATGACCCTATTGTGCACTATGGTTAGAAGTTTTAACATGGTTTTAACACTAACAGAACAACAATGAGCAATGATAATATCGGCATCCCCTTGGTCTTGCAGAAGTATAGTAACAATCAATGGGGGTCACTGGGGGTCATAAGTGAGGTATACTTTCCTTTGCAATCACTAAGCAAGATCATTAACAATTCAAAGAAACACATGAAAAAATATTCTGTTCCACAACAGAGCCTTTAATATGTCGTACTATAAATAGCTAATGATCCTGTTGAGCACTACATGTACCTTTCTATTATTGTTAATAGAGTCTCATGTTATCCACTGATACCCAGAATTAAGGGAATTAACTTTGTGTTTAGGATTATGAGTTAAAGCCCTTCTGGCTCTCAGCAGATGAACTGTAAGTCTTCTTGTGTCATGCTTGAAACTTGAGGCTTTCATGTTGCCCCATGCAGTCAAAGTGGATCACCATTGCAGATGAGCCAGAAGGGACCAGAAGCAAACAAAAATACACAGTATGTGAAATAGGGTATCTTGGGGAAACTCCATCTTATAAATAGACTTTAAAAATACCAACCAAACTTTACATTAGCTAATGTACATGTACATGTATGCACATACATGTACACGATCAACATAGCTTTTGACTTAAATTTAGCAAAACCTCAAATTAAAAAAATATCTGTACTAATAACAATGAGGGTTCAACTTCACACATGACCGAAACACGAAGTGTTAAAACTTTAAAATACACACTATAGAGTGTACATTTAATCATAAATCTGATATATTCAACCAGCAAAAATATCAATTCTAGAAAATGACATAATTTTAGTGGAAAATTATGGGACACAATTTTATGAGTACATGACATGTAGATGCATGCATATTTCATGAACTATGTTACAAATGAAAATAGATTTAAAAGCCCCACTGTCCTACTTGTAGCTACTTGCTCCCTCTATATAGAAAACTTCCCCAATCGGTGCCTGTTGGTCCCCCATGATCCTCTATTTCTTATGTTATTTGAGAGCTGAGTTGATGAGATAGCCACCTGTCAGTGTCAGACTGTCAGTGTCAGACTGTCAGTGACCTCGCTGTGTGGTCTAATCCCTCCTAGCCATACATGTACTAGTGTTGATAAGCTTTAAGAATACTTGCTTTATAGATAGATAGTTTATTGGTTTCCACAATATCTCATTTTACAAAGAGTGTAACAACATATTTAAAATGATTATTTTGTACATATACATACAATACCGGTACACACTATTCAGAATATTGTCCATTAAGTTTAACCTAAGAGATACAGTGGCGGAGCCTATGGAAAAGCAGAGCTTGTTGTGGATAGGCTCCTTAAACTAAACATGACATAATTAACTAAAGTAAAGTTTATAAAATACAAATACACGCTAAAACAGGGAAAGGGAGATTACATGGATACATGAACCGATACTCACAGTTAACTACAAAAGACAAGGAAAAGGGAAGGGAATATATCTGCAGCTTATTGAAACAATATTACAATATAGTTTGTTCTCCATATGAGTATATTATAAACATAGTTGGTATGGTCATACCGTTTATAGTTACTCATTGTAATGAACATAAGTATACAGTTTGGAGACAAGAATAGTCAAGAATCAGGAATGACAATATGTATTCAAATAATAACTTTTCAATTTTCTTCTGAATACATGTACACTTACAGGTCTTTAAATAGCCCTTTGAATTTTGTGCAAACTAAAACAATAACTTGCAAAATGTTACAGTATATACGGGTAGGTCTTCTTCGCTTGCAAATTGTAAACCAACAAAAAAAGACCTACACTGTACATGTTCAAGTGCAAGAAGACCTGTATGTACTGTACATCGTATGCATTGTACAATGTAGGAAGTGCCTGGGTAAGAAACAGAAGCCATCACATGGGATTATTCTATTGAGGGATAATCCTTAAAGCATACTATATCCTGCAATGAACACTAATCCCCTGTCATTTAGTGATTACTTGCAAGTACACTGGTAGGTATTAGCACAGGTCTATTAAAGTTAAACAACACTCAATAGCAGGTTGTAACAAAAGCAACATTTAACCTGTTGACTCCTGAATTCATTCATTCCCAATACAGGAGCCACCTGGTTCCAGTAGTCAATGGGTTAAAGATTCCACAGCCCAAACACCATTTTGAAAGTTGTTCTTTTTTTTTCTTTTTTTACTGCTATTCACACTACTGGAAAAAAAACAAAAAACAAAAAAACGTTGGTGTTGGCTTTATTTCAACTTGTAGCTGCTCTGCATGCGATCGAACGGAAGCGAGGAGAGTTAAAAGACAGGGGGAACAAAAAAGGGTCTATCACCAATGTTTTGAGAGCGAGCATTTACACTATGGTACACAAATTTGTGAAATTTGTGAAATTTCTGTGAGGATTTTAAAACACACACTAGAGGTGGATTTTTTTATTGTGGTTTATCATTGGGTTTGCCAATAGCTCCTTAGAAATTACAGACAAAACACAAGAATGTTAGAAATATCATTGATTTTTGCTTGCAGTGTAAACGCAGCTGGGGGGCGTTTCACAAAACTTGTCATCAGTGACAAATGACAGTTTTTGTTATACTGAAATCCTTGCTTCTGATTGGTTATCAGCAGATTTGTCACTGAATTTTGTCATTTGTCATTGAAAAAAGGCTTTGTGAAATGCCCCCTTGATGTACATGAAAGTGTAACTACAGTTACAATGTAAGTTAGGTGAGTACTTTGATTTATGGGAATGAAACTTCATAAAATTGGTCTCCCAATGTTTGACTTAGAATGTTTATGTCGTTAAAATACTTTAATTAAAATAATTTGGTAGTGCAATGATATCAAGGGTGTGTGAACACTAATTTTAGTAACTTTAGAAAAAAAAAAAAAAATATGAATTCTAAATAAAAAGGAGTGGTAATCAAAGAGTATGTCACACAGATGCCACAATGCATTCAATAATTTGCTTCATTTCAATTTCCAAAATTTAATTTAACTTTCTTATCCTTTGTCCTCAAATTTTCAATAATCAATCAGTCTATTTTATTTGTCTTTAAAGCTAAATTCATAACCAGGATGAGCTCCCCCTTTAAAAGTCCAGATGTTGAAATACCATAGCATTGGTCAGTCATTCTAAGTATAAGTCTTTATTGACTTTTACCGTCCCAAATTACAAGGTAAATATAAATCTGTAAGTATAGAGCCCAATGTAAAGAATACGTACATGTACATGTACATGTACATGTAGGCTGGCAAATGCCATTTATATTTGAATATAAAATCATTGAAAATAGGCCACATGTAGTGAATCTGTAAAGTTTACTGCATTTTGCACAGCTCAGCTCAAGCAATATACAGTGTATACCCTTGAATCTCACTCAAGGCTATTCAATATTTTATAAATATCTCTTTCCATAACATATTTCCCTGTCTTGCCAAATGGAATATCACCTTGGCAACAAACACATCATCTGTTCAGAGCCAGAAAGGTATTAACTCTGTGTCGCAGTAAACACATTAACATTCTTTTGGCTCAAAACTGACTGTAAGGTAGAGACAAGGTTTGGTTCCCTTCATTAGAGAAATCAATTCGTTTGTGTTGCACAGGTAGACAATAAACAATGCTACATGTAACAATGAAGCAATGCTCAAAGAACAAAAGGGTCTTCTACAGTGTCACCTTCAATGTGTGTGTAGATGAAAGGTTTTTACAGTACAATAAAGATCTGGACCCCATCTTACAAAGACTTACGTCCTCGTATCAATCGCAAGTTTTCAGTCTCCTATCTCTTATGTACATACATGTACAGTACATGTAGTTGCGATTGATATCAATCACAACTTATTCTACATATGGTTTCCTGAGATATGACTCTTTGTAAGACCCTCGTCTTGATATTGGCACATTAAAGGGAAGGAGGTCTACATGTAATTGGAAAATTGGAAAGGGGAGCAGGGGGGGGGGGGGGGGGTACCGGCAAATTGCCCTGAGAACTTTTGAAGAAGCTTACTGTACAGTGTACATGTAAATGAGCACCAAAAAATATTAATAAGCCACTGTAAAAAGTGAATTTCTGTGAATAGGCTGTAATGCATTTTCTGCTACTACTGTACATTGTAAACATGAATGTTTGACAGATATAAGTATTTGGTTTTAATGGGCAACATTTGATGTTTTACACAAAATAATCAAATATTGATTTTTTTTTAAATAATTTTTAATTGTATACATGTATGTAAACAATTACACACGTGTACAACACAGTTCATGAGTAAAAATTTCTAAGGAATTTTATTTAATTGCCGACTCTCTTTAAACTTGCTTCCTACATGTACATGTACATGTACATGTACATCTACCTTATGAACTTGTTTTTCAACACATATTTTCGCATGATAAAGGTTACATAAAGGTATGTATCTAATGTTTTTCAAATACATGTACTGTTTGAAAAATCAGTCCAAAATGATATGGGAAACAAGATCATATGAAAGATGAATAGCATTAAATTTCCTTTGTAATCATGATATAAATTATTAGTGAATTATTTTTACTGCTGCAAGGATAAAAATTCCTTCTATTTTTCATCATTTTACCCTTTCTAAAGTTTGGTCATTTTAAAAGTAATTCAACCACTTTAGAGATGGTCTAAAAAATGTTTGATATACAGTACCAGTATTTGTTTAAATTATTTTTCCCTGATAGTGTTAACAGCATGTGTTGTACATTTAATTTGTATTTAAATACTCAAGTGGTCTCAACATGTTCTTAACCATATAACGTGAATTTTTACATCCACAATGAGTATACCAGTGAAATTTTAATTAAAAACTGATAGACGACACACCATATGGCCACCACTCTGTAAACAAAACGCCATCATATAAACTTGTGCAATACAACCCTTTTCAAACACACCCATAACAAATAGAACCTGGGAGAGTTTGTTTGTAAATTGTCGCATGCTCAAATACATCATTTTCATCTGGATGAAATATGGCATCCCAAACCACATCTACCATGAAATTGAAAGCAAATTTATGCAAGAGAATTTGAAGTGCAGAACAGATTGCTTTATTTCCACACAAACTCCTGGTACTAAAACCTTAAAGCAACAAGGACACTCATTTGTTGCTCTTTTTTTTAGGGGGGTGTGGTGTAAATATCTTTTTCTTGGAAGCACATTGAGAATTCCATTTAGGTGGATAGTGAAAAACTGCATTATAATTTTATCAAAGTAACATTTTAATATCTCGAAATTGCTTACAACTTTACACATAGATGTGTCCATGCCTTTGTTATCATTCTGCTACATTTAATGCTTAATTTTTCATACAAAAGTTGCTCATTAATTAGGAGATTTGCAAACAAATTGCAAGAGACAATGAAAATAGCGTTGTAATAGCATGTTTGAAAAGCAGATTTTGAACAATAAATCAACTGAACTCTCTGATAATCAAAGCTACCGGTATTTGCTCTGAAAGTTTTTGAACATGTAAATCGATATGAATCAAAGCTCTTTCAGATTTAAACAGACAATAGATTTAATAGCATAATATTGAGCAAAGAAAGATTTCAAATGAACTTGGTTCTCAACCGAATCCATACCTGTATGTGAGCAAAATGAAGCAAAATTAATTTACCATTAAAAGAAGAAAAAAGTCTACAATTTAAGGTAGAAATAAGTCTATGTAGCATCCAACAATACATGTACAGGGTCTTGTACACTGTAGGCTAAATAATGTAGGGAACACAATGCCTGGCTGGAAGTGAGTATCTTCAAGTTCCTCCTCTCAGCTGTTCACTTCAAATTGCTTCTAAATTAAAGTGGGAGTGATGCTCAGATAATGCCCACACTCAAAATAGCATCAGTTCAATTTGAAGCTATTCAGCAGCAAGAAATTCCACAAGAGTACAGTGGTATGACTGATTTAATCAAAACCTCCCATGCACTGAATACCACACAGTCACAGACAGGCATGAATACACTATGAGTAATAGGAAGAATTTTAAAAAAAAAAAGATATTTCTTTCCTCTTTCCTATTTTGCTCTCAATTAAGTTTGACAATAGACTTTTATAATTTTATTTCAAAGTCACTCCCAAAACCTAAAAGTGTTGTAAACCTGCTTTACATTGAAGAAAAAATCAAATTACTGTACAATGAGAGTAAAAGAAAAACAGGAAAACCATATATTCAAGCCCCCTAAATATATCTTAATAACTCTGTGAAATTGCTGAAACATAAACAATGTACAGGTGTATACTGTATAATGTTATGAGTGTTGTGACAGTTGACTTGACAATGCCCTCTTTTCCTTCTTATGGAATTAAATTGCAATTACAGATGACTACCGGTATTAAAAGCACTGGTGATTTTTGTTAAATGCATGTCTATTAAACTTGCCTGTGCCCAAGTGTAATAGATGAATGGTGCTCAGTAGTTACTTTCATTAGGCAAGAGTGAATACAATTGGAATGGAGATCATTCAACCTAATGTTGGGTTTGACCATTTATTTCAATGAAAATTTAGGCAGAGCCATATTTGACAAGAATCAGGATAGGTGCTATCGTTCTGTCACCTGCCAGATTTTATTTTTACTGTTCATAGTGTCAAATGAAAGAATGTTTATTTATACCGATAGGCAACAATGATGTTTGACAAATTCAGATTTCATTGACTGCAATTATATTCAAGGTTGAATCAGATTTTTTTCTTTGTGCCTCATATGAATTAATTAGCAACATATTTAAAAAACAAAAACAATTCTCACCTGTTCCTGCATTCGGGGTGATTTCTTGCTCCGACCCCCAGAACTCTTCCTCCTTTCAGTACTGGTACTCTCTTTGATATTCCTCTTCCTACGTGTTCTCTCGCTTGCTACACTACTATCGCTTTCAGACTTCAAACTTCTCAATTCAAGCTCCACATTTGTGCTGTTGTCTTCATTGAAGCTATTGCTCACGAAGGAATGTTTAGGATCTCCATTGCTTTCTCTGACATTGTCCTGGATATCTTCACTGTTCTTCCTATCCCGAGATGACCCCTCCCCGCTAGGATGACCTCGGGAGAGGTCTTCCCTTTGGGAGGGGTTCTTTCGAGGAAGAGAAGAGTCCTTGGGGTTTGATGGCACATGACCTTCATCGTTGCTTTCCTGAGATATGACCCGTATCATTCGATCTGGAGTAGAGGTCCGGCTTAAGTCACTCTCGTGACGAGTTGTCCTTGAAGTTCTGTTGTCCCGGCTTGTGAAGCCAATACTGGTTTTTGGTGATGAAGATTTGGTTTTTGGCGATGAAGATTTGGGTCTTGTTTTCTTCTTGTTCTCAGCAGCGTTTATTTGTTCTTTAACGGTGTTCCCTCTTGGTGTGGAACTTTGACAAACGCTTTCATATGCCTCAGAGTTTGGATTTGTTGTTCTTTTGGGCTTAATATCCGAAGCTGCAAGCGGGGAAGGACCAATACTGAATGATCCCCTTGGAGATTGTGAGGGATAACTAGCCTTTCGTTTACTAGGTATGCTGCTTTTGATCAAGTGCCGTCTCGGGTCATTATCACTCATTCTACGCACAAACAATGGAGTACTAGAGTTTACGGGTGTAGGTGTGGAGTGTGGCGAGTCTACCCTGTTATTACTACCACTAGCAGAAGTTCTAAGTCCCCTATCTCCTGTAGGATTCTCCATGGACGAAGATCCACTTTGGGGTTTAGCACCATTTTGATTCTGAGAATTAGAGTTTTGCTTCAATCTCTCGAGACGTCTCTTGAGGACTTCCCCCGCCAAGAGAGATCCTTTACCACCTCCTCCGGTAACTTTCTTGGGTGGCCCGCTGGCACTGGAAGCACTTTTCTTTGGCACTCTCTCCGTTGATGGCGCTGGAGACTTTCTCTCAGCAGTGACTCTGCTCGGTGGAGCCCTGAAGGCTGATTTTCTCGGAGGTGAAGACATGGTGATAAGATAAGCACCACTTAAAAATGATACTGGTCAATCAATATTCATTTTGAATTTACCATCAGCGTTGCAGCATCTACATTACATGTACTGTACATCGTGCTTGTGTATCCTGAAATGAAAATAAGCAATTCATGAAAATATATGAGAATGTACATGTACATCGATCATATCAGCATTCATAATGTAAAAATCCAATAAATTACATGTACTGTACATGAAGATCAAGCTAATTAACACTATTTTTGCATAATAAATTTTAAGGCATGCAGAGATTGTCCCTAAATTGAGGAAATTCCCTGTACGTACCCAAGTACACTTACATGTACATGTAACTACATGTATTATTGTTAAGTCAGCGTCATATTGGCAACTCAAAAACTACCATTTTCACATACATGTACACTGCATGTAATTGCACTTTCAGCAGGAGCAACATCATGAACTCTTGTCAGAGATCAGCGATTTTGGCAAAGATCTATCGCTCCGGTAACAAATTGCCACATTTTTGGTTAAATTCTTGTACGAGTAGAAAGAAGAGCCCACTAGAAAATTCTGAAGAGAGTTTGGAAGATTTGTCGTGTGCAAGATTGGGTGATTACATCCACATTTGAGATTTTTTGTACATCACTCTTGAAAAAGGAACATGGGGTCTATTTCTCGAAGACATTCATAACTTTATCCGCCAACTACAGAGATGTCTCTGATTTTCCTGAACCATTTCATGAAGAGCTTACTAGCTAGACATCTTGTGAAATTGATACTATCAGCGAAAAGAGGAGCCAAGACATAGCCGTGCCCTTAGTCACAATTCCACTTGATTAACAAAAAAGTAATTTTAGGAAAACTGCATTTATTTAAATGAGTTAGGAATAAAAAAAGATTTGGTGATAATCTGATATCAACTATCATTCATTTAGCCTATTATTATTTTCAACAAGCTCTTGGCCTTAAATACCTTGTTGCAACTTGCCCAGCCCTATCATCTGTGCGTCAAGACCTTATTAATCGTATTAAGGATAACCTCAACACAAAGCAGTTTGCTCAATACTTCGAGTCTGCGCCTGCGCTGTTCTTGGAGTCAGTGCTATTTCTCCCTGCTGGGCACATCAGCAGTAGTGCCAAAACACAGCTGCATACACTTATCCTTTATTTTATACGCAACCTTCACACAACCCGTCAAAATCTACTTAAAGACCTATAGAAAGCCATTTATGTAACTTCGGCAGACTCACAGTGCCGACGATCTCCGACCTGAGCGGAGGAAGGATACAAGAGAGAGAGAGGTTAGGCTGAACAGACTTGAGGTTGAGGAGTTGAGAATCTACCTGGATATTTACAAAGTATCACTATCATGTCACGTCAGTCACATCAACAAACAAAAAACTAGACTAACTTGTTAGACACTTACAAGCAGCATCTAGACTAGACTAGTCTAGATCTAGGTTATTAAATTTATTTCAACTATTCTAGCTTTAACTTTAACTTTAACTTTAGTTTAAGAAAACAAAACTGAATATGACTTTATCATTGTTTATGAGTGACGTTAGTCTGCAAACGTGATAAATTGATTGTCTAGACTCTAGCCCATTTCTCAAATGATGGGTTAAAAATAATAATAAAAATGTTGTCTCAGGCATTATTATCATGCATATCAAACTATATAATATCACTGTTGTCCTCTGAGGCTGAACGAGGTAGGCTAGAGTAGAGCCTAGTAGAGGGCTGAGCTGAACGAGGAGGGTGCAAATGCTTGAGCGCCAAGTTCATTTGAATCAGCGCTGTGTGCATAGTGACGAACGACGCCGAAGCCTATGGCTGCAGGGGGTCTGGTAAACCGCTACGAAATTATGGACGCCGCAGATGCGCCGAATACAAAAATATACACACACAAATTTCAGAATCGAAATGGCATATTGAGCAATACTATGAGATTCTACTACAAATGTTACTAATTATATTATTATTCTTAATCATATATATGTAAAAATTGTGCGAGTCCTTACCACGAAATAAGCAAAAGTGGTGATATTTCCGTCGTCTTCGAGCGATTGTACACGTTCATGTTGTAGCTACACAAATCAAATCAATCAACAGGAAACTACGTATGGTATCCTCAAAAAGTCAAACTCTACTGTATAAAGCAACTATTTTCACTATGCCCTTTTTCTCTTTTCTTCTTCTCCTTCTTCTTATCTTTCTTGTTTTTTTGTTTTTTTCTCGTTTTTCTTGTTCTTCTCCTTCTCCTTATTGACCTTGTCGTTGTTGTTGTTGTTCTTCTTCTTCTTCTTCTTCTTTTCCCCCCTCCTTCTACTTCTTCTACAACTGTTCCTTCGTCTCCTTCTTCTGCTTCTGCTTCTTCTTCTGCTTCTCTGCTTTGTACTTTAATATTTTCTCCTTCTTATTCTTCCCTTTCTTCTTCTTATCATAATTATTGTTATCACTAGTAGTATTCTAACAACCCATTTACACCACTATACATTTCATTTCTCATATGTTCTGAAAGGGAGGGAAGTCCAAGGAGTTATTGAGAGGAAAAACGGAAGGGAGAGTGTTTTGGGATAGATCGTGAAAACAGACAAACTCAAAAATGTATTTCTGTATAATTATATGTTGATAAATATGAAACTCATTATTTTGTGTATATTTGGTTTAAGTATTCAGTCTTTTTCTGAAAAGGGCATTGTTTTGTTCTAGTTTAACTGTGCCGTCTTTTTGTGATATATTTTCGTCCTACTATAACCTACATTGTGAAATAATGAACAATGAATTATGTTGTATTTATGTTTGTTTATCATCTATCATATGATAAAAAAAAAGCTTTGTTATATTATATTGCAGTTTTGTATAAACTATGTTATGTACAAAAAAGAATTGGAGCTTTGAGAATTACATTCAATGAATACCCAAAAAATAATGAACTTCTGAACAAAGTGAACAAAGTACACAAAGGCTAGCAATTTGTTTTAATCCATCAAACATAATTTCATTCGATACCTTTTTTCAGTCCGTTTCGCGGAGATGGTTTGAGTAAGAACATTTTTTCCTCTGACATTTTTACCTCTGACATTTTTACCTCTGACATTTTTACCTCTGACAATTTTACCTCTGACATTTTTTCCTCTGACATTTTTACCTCTGACATTTTTACCTCTGACATTTTTACCTCTGACATTTTTTCCTCTGACATTTTTACCTCTGACATTTTTACCTCTGACATTTTTACCTCTGACATTTTTACCTCTGACATTTTTACCTCTGACATTTTTTCCTCTGACATTTTTACCTCTGACATTTTTACCTCTGACATTTTTTCCTCTGACATTTTTACCTCTGACATTTTTACCTCTGACATTTTTACCTCTGACATTTTTACCTCTGACATTTTACCTCTGACATTTTTACCTCTGACATTTTTACCTCTGACATTTTTACCTGGCACCAGAAGGGAGGGGGTAGTGACAGTCAGAGAGAGAGAGAGAGAGAGATAAAGAGAGCCGAAAAGAGACTACAAAAAGAATTACAACACATAAGTCAAGTATGAAAAAGTCGATCCAATTATTACAATAAATATTAAAATATTTTAGCGGGAAAGCCCGATATAAAAATGTAATATTATGTATGTTTAAATTTTCCGATTTTGCCAGTTATGTCATAATTGTTAGTGTTCTTGATGGAAGGGAAAGGCGTTACTTGGTCAAAGAATTTCGCGTAAATAAAATATTAACATGTGCCGGGGTGGGGTAGTATTTTCCTACACTGCCCCCCCCCCCCCCCCCCCCCCCTCGCCACAGGCCCCTAATATGATTTTGTTTTCCCTTTTTCTGGCCCCGGCAGCTATTAAAGCTGGCCCCACTCACTATCATACTAATTACTGGAAACAAATTAAAATAGAGAATCCCTTTTGATTAAAATCCAAATCTTCAGGGATTTTTCATCTTTATGGTCCTTTGGGAACGTACCAAAGATGACGTAATCTAAATAATCATATTAAATCAATCTTACATAATTATGCCATTTTTTGGATGTCCTTAAAGAATAGTTATTGGCACTTCAGGAGTCGAGTGAAAGAGCTGGACTGGGACTCAAAAGGATTTTTAGTCTTATTTAAAGGTACAATGTCCCATTTGCAGGTCAACAAAATGAAAAGATTAAATTCCAACGGCATTTGAAGAAAAAAAACTTATTTAGAACTTCCCTCAAAACGAAAGAGTTTGAAAATGGCTTTTTATGGGAAAAAAAAACGACCATTAGTTGTCGAACCGACATAAGTGATTTCAATCACTTAAGTAATAGTTTGATTTTCAGACCCTTATATCGAATGGTCGTACGTTTAATGCTGCACAAAGATTCAATCAGTTTAATTTTGGCCATTACAAGAAGTGGGTTATTGATGTAGACAAATGCTCCTTAACCTGTTACAGCTCAATTTATGTATAGAAATAGATGTCAGTCAATAGTGTCTGACAAGGAAGTCTAGGAAGTAAATGGATTTCCTTGTATAATTTTAATACTCGGACACTGATAACGTTTAAATTTCACAAATAGGACATACATGACAATTCCTGCAAAGTTCTACATATAGTGCGTTATTGGCTGCAGAAGGAACATAATTATATAGTATCTTTAAAGAACCTGTTTTTGTAATTGACTTAAACAGAGAATTCCTTTTAAATCAAACCGATTTTTTAAAATAATGATTCATCGTCTTTCTTTGTTTTAATTGTCGTATAAAAATTGCCTTTCACCGTCACTCAAAAAAAAAATTTAAAAAAATCAATCAATCAATCAATCAATCAATGATCACTCAACCATCCCTTCGAAAATATCCCCCCCCCCTTCTCATGGTAGCGCCTAGCTCCCTTCTGACAAGATCATTATTTCCGTTGACCTATCGATGGTCGTTTCGCGCCTGCATCCTGTCTAATTATTCAAGTTTTTCAAGAACAAAAACTTTCTTTCAGTTTTAGAGAGGAGACTGGGAGGGGAGTGGTATATATTATGCACATGCTCATTGGCGTATCGAGGGGGAGTTTTGAGTGTTCAAACACCCCACCCCCTTGGCAAACAGGGGTGTTTTAGGGGTTCAAAAACACCCCCTCCCCCCCCCCCCCCTCCTTAGCAAAAGGGGGTGTGTTAGAATGTCAAAGATGCCCTTTATATGTGTTTTATCTATGCCCCCCCCCCCGGCAAAAAAAAGTTTACATTTTTTTTTTTTTTTTTTTTTTTTTTTTTGGGGGGGGGGGGAGGGGTTGATGTTGAGGGGAAAAAAAATTCACAAACATAATAAGTGTTCCCCCCCCCCGCTTATTCGCCGGCTGGCTGTTTCGCCGCTAAATAGTTTTTCTCATGAATTGGGCAAAAAAACACCTTCCCTTAAAAACCCTGGCTACGCCCTTGCACATGCTTCAACAACGCGAAACCTAGCCCTGTTTTAAAGTGGCCGAAATCAAAACGGGAATGAACAGGGAGGGATAAATTTAATAATTATTGAGACGGACGGACAAAGCCTGAGAGTGGATGAGGGAAAACGAATGGGATTGAATGGGCTTCCTTTCCATATAGGGACGACTGCTTTTATTATATCATTCTACATAAATGATTCTGACAGTGTATCGTAGCCGATCCGCTACGAATTTTAAAAAAATGTCCTTTATTTTTGTTACAGTTTTAAAACTAAAGAAAAGTGAGGGTGGAATGTTGAACATAATGTATTGACTTGATAAATATAGGCCTAATTATTCTCGGGCCTTTTAAAACATTTATTTAATTTGTTTTAATTTGAATTACATTGTTTGTTTTATTTCCGAAAATCATCATAAAAAACAATAACACAATATAACAAAATCAAAGACTTATATAACAATGATAGAATGATAAAAACGGTTGGATAGTCCATTTCAGAGCCATTAACCTAATGGCTCTGTTCTTCCATGGAGTCCAATATAATAATGATACTATAATAAGTAATGATATAACAAAATAGTAAGTCTTAATTAAAAAACATTGTACTTGTACTTAACTTAACTAAATTAAATTAAATTAAACAAAAAACACTAACAAAAATCATTAAAATCTATTCAAATATCTCCTACCATCCCTAATGTAACAAAATACGACCCCACCCGACCTTACCACCCACCCTGCTAACAGTTAACTTAATTAGTTTTAAAATATTCTACACATTATCTAATTTAGTCTTTTATTAAATTGATTATGTTGATGGTAAAAGCCAATGGGATTGCGAAATTTAAATATCAAAATAATTGAAGTACTTTTGAACATGTTTATTAAACAAATTTAGTGTGCCTAACTGACGGAGATTATGAGGTAGTTCATTGTATAACACGGATCCACGATATAAGAATGTACGTTTACACTGATTGGTTCTTGGTTTCGGAAGCATTAAATTGTCATTATATCTTAGCCCGTAACACTTTTCGTTAAATACAAATTTATCAGTCATATATTTAGGTGCTAGCTCATGAAATGTTTTTAACAGTAACGAGTACATGTCTTTTGTTTCATCCCAAAAATCTTTTAATTGAATTCATTACCATTTTGATTTGAATAGGTTACATTGTTCTCCGATTTGTGTTGATTTGATTTGATATGATTTTCATTTCATTTGACTTAATATGTCAATGACTTGACTTGGTTTGATTTGATTGAATCAATTCGATTCGATTTTATTTCATTTTGATTTGATTTGATTTGACATGATATGACTACTGAGATTTTATTAAATAAGATTATATTAGAATAGATTTGATTTGATTTTAAGGCCGCTTTCAGTGTCAAGCATCGCTTATGATTGTGGTCTCCTGCACTTTCTTCATAGATAGACAGTTCGAATAATTTTAAATTTATAATAATGTTATAGAAATATTAATTTTCGATATTACATGTTTATATGTAAACAACATTTTGACATGAAGTTATTATTGTATGTATATTTTTATTATCATTACGTTAATATATTCTTTGTTATTCAGTTATTATATTTTGGAAAATGCAGAAAATAAAAGAAAATCCATTTTTTTTTAAAAATAATTTAATTCAATTTAATTTGATTTGATTTAATACAGATTTGATTTAATACAGTTTATTTAAATAATCTTGATTTGACCTGATTTGATTCGATTCGTAATACACATGCAGGTACACGCTCGATGCCTCGCTCTCGGATTTAAACACATAGTTCGGGAGTTCCCCCTTTCGCACTCGGCAAGCTGACGTCATGATGTGTGTCGGCTTCATTGACAACGTTAATAAGTTAAAACGGGATGACTTCAGACGTTGCCTGGATTGTGGGAGGATCTATTTTCTTCCCGTCTGTCTATTTAGTTGTGCGTAAATGTTCATTTTCACTGTTTTCAAAGAGTAAAAATGATGTCGAAGCGTCGTGTGCAGCAATTGCATTAAGGTAATGTTTTCCACTAATCATCTGTTTATTGTGGGAATGTTCATGTACAAAATCAATCGCTCAGTCCCACTAACTGCCTAATGTGGACTTCGAGTCTGTATTGGAATATAACATACACCTCTAAGCTTATAAATGCACAATTGTTTATCAAATAACACTTTACATAGGCTTAATTATAATTTCATGCAATACAAATGAAATAACGAGTTATTGATTTTATTTATTCACTTCTCCTAGTACTAGAGGGGTCTAGTACTAGTAGTAGAGAGTGGAACAACCTCAAGAAGGACCCTGCGAACTTCCTTTCTCTGGATGCCTGGCTTTAAAAGGGCATTGAAGGAAGCGTCCAACTTATGGCAGCACATCGCTGTCCACGTTTTTAACAGCACATCACTGTATATATATATTTTGCACCTGGATTGAGGCCTACACACGTTTTGGACATGGCACACACCACACTGCAGTGCGTAATCTTCGTTGTATGAAGTAGCATTTACCGAGGAAGAAGGAAGAAGAAAGTTTCTCTTCTTCTTCGGTTCTACTTCTGCTTTTTCTGCGCCTGCTTTGACATTTGTCTCCTTTCTCATTTGTGTTCTTTTTCTTCTGTTTCTTCTCTTTCTTCTTTCTCTTATCCGTCTTCTTCTGCTTCTTCACCTACTTCACTTTCTCCTTTCTCTTCTTTTTCTTTTTTTGTCTTCTCCTTCCTCTTCTCCTTATATCTTTGTATAGATCTTCTCTTTCTTTTCTTTTTCTTATTTCTTATTTACTATCTGTTTGATTCTTTATCATTTCTTTTTTGTTCTTTTCATAATCAGACAAGGCTAATTTAGGGTGAAAATAAAAGATGATTGATATTTGATGTGCTGCATTCATTTGTTCATATATATAGGAGAGTTTTATAATGAGACAATACATCACATTTGTTGAAAAGATGCATTTAGTAGTCAATGACTTTTGTGATATATAGTTTTAGTAAAAAAAAATCATACAAACCTGATTTGACATAAAAGGCATAAAGGTAGCTTTGATAATTGTATTTGTTTTCCTTCTCTGTCTCTCTCCATCTCTCTCGCTCTTTTTAATAGATGTACATCTATCATTCAAGCCCTTCTCGCTATAGTTGCTGGTGTCAACATTATCAGGGAAACTCACCAAGATGTTATTTTCAGCCGGTAAGTGCATTTTTAAAGTGTTTGTCTACATGTCTACATGCTGTACATGTCAATCAACATTGACATGTACAGCAGGCATGGAATAATGAGCTGATAAGGACTGAATTGGTTGGAATTTTTGTGATTGAAAAAAATAATGTCACTGAAAAATATTATATACATGCAATGTTATCATTCCTTTTATGCCGGCAATATTTTCTTACCTTTTCATTTTTAGATACATAAAGTTTTGTCTAACAAATGTCCATGTACACCTGTATACATGTACATGATGTATGTAACCAATAGAGGGCAAATGTGTCTTTTGCACTCTTTCCTCAATGAATTTAAGTATCATTATTTAAGATAGTGGGCTCAATCTATGTTATCATGTCACTGGATTTTTTTCTCCTTCTAAACTTGGAAGGTTAAACTCTTGTTTGGATTACCAGGATTCCCACAACGGCACAAGGGGATAACACATGTCATTGCTAACATATTGGCTCACACATGGAAAGGGTTTTAAAAGGGGGACCCCGTTTCAGCCCCACACCCCATGTAATATGGACTTGGATCAGCTGCCTGTATCATCTTACTTTCGCTCAAACTTTGTCTAGGCTACTTTTCACCATTATGGTTGTTAAACATGTAATGAAAATTCTGCAAAAAAATAGAAAAGAGAAGAAAAGACAAGGAGGGAAAACAAATATTTGTATGATTTCTTAAAACTTTTTTTTTCAATTGAACATCTTGTTGATTATTTCATTTAAAGAAGACAATGATCTTTTTTTTAAAGAAATCTGTTTGTTCTTGAGACCCTTTCTTTTTCTTTATTTCTCATTGAATAGATGCTTGCTAGTTGATATCTATTGCAGTTTTGGAGTTCCGTACATGATCTACGACATTGGTGCAATGTATATTGTTCATCGGGAGGAAAAAAAGTTGAATGATGCCCCCACCAGAAAGGTGATAGCATCATTCTTGAGCAAGCAGTGGGTACTGGTATCTCATCATCTTGTACTGGCAGCTGTGCTTTACCCTTTTATAATGGTAAGGAGAGATGTGATTGCTTTCCAGTCTTTAATTATTTCTTTGTGTATATGTTTGTTTGTTTGTTAATTTTTTTGTTTGTTTATTCATTTATTTTTGTATTCATAAAAGAGAATTTATTGATTTTCATGCATTAATTGATTAATTAATCATTTCTGCACATTAAACAAAGGTAAATATATAACAGACATAAATGAAATGCATTGAGCACAAGCATTTAAAGGAGGTGTTTTTTGTTTTATTTAGTTTAGTTTTATTTTGCAATGTGCTGTGTTGTTTTGTTCTTTCTGTTCTGTTTTGTTTTGTCTAGTAAGCGACTTTTTCTCATATGTGAGGTATGAACGCTTTTCTCATGAATGTAGTTTTTCACTTTGCCAAGTAGAATATACCATTTTTCCATTTACGTCAAAACATAAACTTAATTAATCAGTGTCTTTGAAGTCTAAATATAAGAATTTCCAAGCAATGAAGTTCTCATGATACACAATGTCCCCAATGACTTCATTCATTTTGTACCTATTACCAGTGGTTCTGCATGTATTACCGGTATATCTATTTAAATCTTCTTGATTACTCGATTGATAGAAATAGGATATTGCTAAAAAAATGCTAAACTCAACCGAAGTTAAGATATGTGTATTTTTAACAAGTTATCAACTATGAGATGAAGTAGGATGTAATAATGATCTTGGTGATTAGGAAGTGATGAGTAAGTGTGTGTGCAGGGCTTGGCAGTATGTACATGCTCAGATTTTTTTTGATTTTTCAATTTTCAATTCTGTTTCTTTCTTTTCATGTTCATTATCTTTCAATATTTAATCAATGCTTTTTAGTATCATAGCAGTAATTGACAATGTGCATATCTCAATAAAATGTAAAATAAGAAACCCCTAAAATAGTTTAGTGGAACCATGACATTGGCGAAATTCATTTTCTTGGAAAGTTCATGTACCGGTAATACATTTCTGGACAGTCTGATGCATCATTTAAGAAACCCTGACAAGATATATTCTAGATTCTAGATTGTAGATTCATGAAATGCCTATTTATTGATCCACTTTGTTTTATTAGCTTCTTCGCAATGGAAAGGGAGATTTCTTTGTTGGCTGTTTCTTCCTGGCAGAGTTGAGCACCCCAGCAATCAACATTAGAACCATCCTTATTAAGGTATTTTTTATTCAGCCACACCTGTTTTAACGGCCACTTGTATAGAAAGACCACCTGTCTGTGAATAGTGAATGCAACATGTATTCAAGGAACCTGTACAAAAGGATCACCTGCCAATAAAAACCACTTTTCTTGACTCCCTTGGGTGGTCTTTATAGACAGATTTTACTGTATTATGCAAATACTTTTGATTATTTTTTTCTACTGATAATGTTGATAATTGTAGTTGAATACCACAGTCACGGACCGACTCCACACTAACCTCTAAATAAATCTTGACCATTCAGGCCTTTTCAGGGTAACATGATATTATGTGTGGTCTATTGTTAGTATGATAATGGTCTTGTTGGTATGACTGGTGTATATTATATCAGAGATTTTGGCATTAGAATTCTTATTCAACACGAGCAAGAGGCGCCTGAATGGAAACTCTTTTTTTTTCTTCCCAGAAATTGCAGTAAGTAGATCTATCATAATGATTAATCAATCCTGGGCAAATGATAATTTTGTACAGTCAATTTGTTTACATGAATCAGTAATGTTGCATATATATGAAATGCAATATTATGGAGGGGGAGCTGAAAGAAGAAGAAAGAGAACTGACCAATGGCATCTATGCATACTCATTGACCTGCTTGTAGAAGATACAGAAATGTGAAGCTCGCTACATTTATCTCATCAGCAGGTATCTTTTTCTTTCCTTTATTTAAAAGTAGTTTTGCAGACTTATTTCTGAACAAGCTTTTATTTTGAACAAACGAGCAAAATGGAATCAAAATATTCATGACTGTAATTTGATTTCTTTCTACAGCTTGATATGGGAGACACACTTATCTACAGAGTGAACAGCATCACCTACCTAGTTAGTTTTTTCATCTGTAGAGTCTTACTCTTTCCGTTCCTATACTGGGCCTACGCCAACAACAAGGGGCTCTCCATCTACGACACGTTTTCGACCATGAGGGCGGTATGCCACGTGGGTTGCGCTGTCCTTCTTGCCATGCAGATCATGTGGTTTTACAAATTCCTGAAAGTAGTTGTTCGTGAGAGGAAGGTCAAGGATTCAAGTCCGTCCAAACAGATGGCAAATGGTATGCAAGATAATAATCTCACTGCTCCATTAGTACGGAGTATTGATAAAGCCGATTAACTCTCATTAAAGGTCCTTGGGGTTTTGGTAAAGGAAAACAAATGGAAATGAAGAAGATAAAAGCATTCTTATATTTTATCGAATCCAGGAACACAACAATATGCAAAACTATTTCACGATATATCAACAAATTTCTTGGATTATAGCAAATATGAATTAGTTTGAAACTTGTTCATCGAGTCAAGACAACTAAATATCGTTACGCGCCACTGTGTGTGCAGTATGTTAGGAAAAGCATCTGTGAATTATCATTGTATACACAGTGGTGTGGTTCCCTTGAAAATCATGTGTGAATTCAAATGGGGCAAGTGATACTAGCAACCAAAGTTTCTGAAATCGCACATTTTATGGACCAAAAATGAAAATACTTTTTCAAACTGGCATTTTCAAAATGCTTGTATAACACGTTTGAAACGACGTTCTTTCAAATGACTCCATAATTTGAAAAAAAATTATTCACGTTAACAGAACTCAGTTTTCTCTTTACCGGTAAGTCTGATTGAAGGTACTATCCAAACATTTTCAGCTTTCAATTATATTGTCTATGTCAGCAATAAGAATTTTACAGAGTTCTTGAGATCAGAGATTATTTTGAGGTGAAATGTATAGTTCTGGAATGAGTATTTACATTTTACCATATATATTTCATTCTCTACGGTTACCGGTATGTGCCTTGTCTTTGTATACTGCCACATCTTCATTGTATATAAGGGATAGGATTACAAGAGGATTATGACAATAATTTGATTAATATAAATCAGTCTAATTTAATGTAACAGCCAAAACATAATCCGTCCTCTAAACCGGCCCAAATTAACATTTCTTTGCTCGTCAGAGACCTTTGGCTGATGGTCCCCCTCCCCTCATGTCACATAATATTGGATCTGCCTCTTACGCATGTCTTTGGATTATAAAACCATAAAGTAAATTAATCTTTAAATGAAATTCATTCAAGGTCATCTGTGGCATTGTAGCTGAAATATAACATCTGCAGTATTCAGTGCAACCATGGAAACGTTTTTGTTCTGTCCAATTTGTTTTCATGTCCTGTTTTATGCAATAAGACTTTTCTATTTTTAATTGCCAAATCAATTTTTTTTGGATGTTGAACACGATTTCTCGTTAGTTCTAGCATCGTTTATTCAGGACTCTTTTAATATTGTCCAATTATTATGTCAGAGAATTTACTATGCTTGTTTGATCAGTTTGTTGATATTGCGCAAAGTTTGCCTCTTCATTTAAATTAATGTATATCAGGGATACCATAATGAGCCTAAGACCCCCCCCCAAAAAAAAAAAAAAAAAAAAAAAATTATATAGGAGCCACACATGTATAATGTAAAATGAAATGTTTCTTGTAAAAACAAGTCCAGATCAACCTTTCACATGATAAAGCCTGTCATACTACGTTTATAATCATAAAAAGCGGAACAATTCTTGAGACCGATTATTTGCTTTCAAGAACACTGTAACACTTAGATCTGTCCAAAAAACCTAACAAAAGATGAAGAGATTGATTCAGGTCTACAACAGTACATAGGGTTTACTTCTGTGTAGCAGTCCTGTTTTATCTCATGTTTCTTAAGACTTGTTAAACTTTCTTAAGATGAGACATATTTTCACTGCAATATCATTTTCTAAAGTACTCTATTCATATATAGTTAGGATGTTACGTATGCAAGTGATTTTTCTTTGTAAAATGTTGGTGATATTGATGGACTTTGATATTGTATTTCAGATTTATTGTAATTTCGTCTGTCAGATTCATTTATATGCATTAACATCCATGTATTTCATTAGTCTATCAGTATCATGTTACATTTAAAGTGTCTTAATTTTCTTAACAATATTTTATTTAATATGCATGTACAAGTAAATTGAGATATTTATAAATTGTTTTATTTGTTGTATTATGCTTAGAAGTACTGTACTGTACTTGTGATAGCTCATTATTCCTTCAAAATGTCTGCAACTTTTGATACCTTCATGGCTTCATGCTGCTATACATGTTCCAAGATATATTTGTTTCTACACTTCGATATATGGGGTTGACATATGAATTGGATGAAACTAAATTGGGCAAGTCCTAGCCGTTTGTTCTACATGCTACTGACCTCATCTCAGATTGCATTACATCTGGTCATTGTATTAAATAAAAGTACAATTCAGGGTATTTTATCTCAGGTTTCTGGACATTTAAAGGGTCCTTAACATGTAGATGCAGACAGATGTTTTGGTCAGCTTGCTCAGCAGGGGGACTGGCATTCTTGTTCTTCTCTTGACAAAACCAAATATGTAGTGAAGTGATACATTTGATGTCAATTTTGTCCAGAGAATACTTGGTTACATCTTCAACACCAAAAGACGTGTCAAATATCAGAGAGAAAGAGAGAGAGAAAAAGAGACCACCTTTGAGCATCAACGTAGCTGATGTTTTGACTTGTGCAATGACAAATTAAGCTAGAACTGTAAATTAGATTGTGACAACAAAAGCTGTCACATAACCTATGCAAATGGCACAGCCTCTGAATTGATGGGAGATATACATGCAATAGTTTTCACTTATGCACAAAATATTTAAGATATTCTTATAGATTTTTTTTTGGCAACACTGCCCTAGAGAGCAATAGCTTGGATTGGATTATGGGATAAGAATACATTTGTAATTGCAGATCCAGGATTTGATCCAGCTACAATTTCTCCAGGTTTTATTTCATCTACCGGTAATGTATCGGGTTAGGTACATTGTTGGACCAAGGGTTGATGTTCTGGTTCAATAGTTAAGAGCATGTGTCCTATAACCATTCAAGAATATATGTTTACTATCTCAAAGTGTGTTATTTCTGATGTATTGAAATAAACATTTATGTATTCTATTTATGTGTATGAATGATTGTCCGAGTACTGGAGAAGGTTAAGTCTAATGATTTTTAATGTTTCTTTGCTAATTATAGACTAACTTATTACTAATTACGATATAGAACTTTAAAATTGGTTTGAAAGATATTTATTTGAAGCCTTGAACATTTTGGGGGTTAAATTTATTTCCATGTGTCAAGACTGTCATAAGAAGCAAAAAAACATGCACACAAACACACACAAACAGAATGGACACAAACATTTGACTTGTACACACTCAGTAATGACTGTATGTATAAAAAGCACTTGCTATCGTTTAATATATGCTTTTTTAAACATTCTCGAGAAGAAGGTAAAACAGAACCCTGCCTTACACTTTGTATGTACATGTAATTTAAGAGAGAGCTAAATAAAAATATATCCCTAGTAGAAACATAAAGTAGAGGAGCAAAATCAGATTGGTTTGATTGATCCATATTTGAATTATACATTGTGAGATTGACAAATTTCAAATTTACTTGTTGTTATCTAGTTACTATCTACCGTACTCAAGATTTACCATCATTCAGATGACGTTTGCTTGTAGAACAGGGATTAAGCACACATGTGTTTCAGAGGTTTTATTCAACTGTCAATTGTTCTTTCTATACAGATGCCAGGTTACAATGTGAAGAAAAAACACTTAGGCCCAAATTCACAAAAGAGGTTTGTCTGAACCTTGGGTCTGTAATGCATCGAAACGCGTCATATGACGCACATAAACCTAGGTTTGTCAACAAACCTCCTTTGTGAATTTGGGCCGATATGTTGACATCCGAATCATTTAGATGTGACCCCGTTTCATTTGTATATACATTACAGTAAATGTAAGGTACACAAGTGTAACCTATACACTTGAGGATATTGATTTTTGTTCACCACCACAAAATTTGACATCTCTGTAACTTACATCCTTCATACTTTATCTTTTTTTTTTAATCACGTATGTTTTTAAATTGCTTTCTTTCAAAGCAAAACCTTTGAATTCCTGTGTCAAAATAATGAATTTTGCCCATTTTGACTCATCCATGATACCCCCAAAAAGGAATACATGTAGTCTGTATTTTAAGTCTACAAATCGGATCAACACCCTACCAGGATTTCTATAACCCGCTCTTCCCTAAACTCTTAAACCTCACATTTCTGCATCTTCTAAAACAGAGGTAAATGAGTATGTGTAGGACCTTTGTTGTGTGCAACTAACTATTTCCATCCCCCCTGGCCATTCATTTAGAGGGGAAAACAGCCACTCTGTTTTATTGTCACATGTGAACAACCCTTTAGTAGATCATTGCACACAAGAGGGCAGAAGGCAGGTTGATATTCAGCTTAAATAAAGGGAACAGAACAGTACTGAGAAATGACAGCTTCCAATGTCGACGTCTGGGCAGAATCTATAGCCTCATCGCATTTTCCTCAGACCCCATGCAGATGACTGCGCATGAGACGGCAAATGACCAGCTGGAATAAGGGGTTGTCCTTCAAGGGCTGCAGACAACTTGGATTTTATGGTTGTTGATGATATTGTAAAGGTACATAAAGGAGTAGTCTTCAAATTGTTTGGCATCTGTCCATGATGTATTTTCAAGCTAGAATTCCAAACTCCCACACTTTCTCAAATCAAGACCAGATCTTGGCACACATGAGGGCAGCAGACAACTTATAAATTCACATTTGTCAGTCATATAGTACAGGGTGGTGCACGACGAACAGTCTCATAGGTTGGGCGTCCGTACGAGTTCTACGTTCCTGCAAGACTTTCAATATCCCATGCTTCCTCGAAACCTGAGCAGATCTTGGCACATGTGAGGGCAGCAGACAGAGGGTACTGACTGATGGATACGTCTCCTTCGGTGTAGTCCGGCTCCACCTAGGTGTTAAGAGGGAATTTTGAGGTTTAGAGGAGTGTGTTTTTGGTTCTTTGACAAATACCCTGGGTACAATTTCTTTCCCGTTGATTTTCTAAACTGAACTCTTTCCCGACTGATTGAACAAACACTGGACTCCAAAAGTTGTCTTCGGTCAGACACACAGTTTCCATGTACCATATAATTTCAAAAATGGGAAGTCCCTAGTTTCGATCCACAGCGAACGAAGAGTTAACCTTAGACTGAAATATGTGCCTAACTCAAACTCTTAGTCCTGACCCATAAACTAACCTAAAACCCAATAGCAACTCTATCCCAACCCCATACTTTTGATGAGATAAAACCAGGCACAAGAGAAAATGTCAGGTCTTCAATTAATTTACTTGAGATGCTAATAAAGGATATCCTTGTCTGTAAGCTTTTTTCTGGCGAATAGCCATGCATTGATGAGGGATTGCCTTACCTTCCCATGAGCCATTGCACCAATCACTATGACAACAGGCTCATCTGACTCTGCCAGCTCTCTGGGGTTGACACACTTCTCTGCGCTATAGGAACTGCATATCTTGCGGCAGCCGACAGGGAGGTGGTCAGTAATGGGATTCTTGACAACCTTGAGGAGTTTTTGAGGACCGTCTGCAGCATGGATGCTGAGCTTGTGAAGGAGTTGGACTGCAGGGGGTTAAAAGATACAACCCATCAGTATAAGAGGGCACATCAAAGCTATTTTTATCCTATACATTATCGACCACATGTAAGCTTTTAGTACGTTTGATGATTACATTACTTTGCAAGCCCAATTAGAAGCCTGAATCGGATCCAATGTGAAGAAAATTGATACCTTTGATATATATAACTTCACATTCTTGATATCATAGTGACATGTGGGACACCAAATGACCACATACCTTGGACTAGCCCAAGAAATGGCTAACCTTCTTGATAGAATCTTCTTTATCAAATAATTTTGATGTAACTTAAAAGAAAGGATGTATGCAGGGACAAGAAACTAGCACTTTTGGGGGTGGGTCTTATGTTTGACAGTATTTTCTTGTCACACCAATCAAACTGCATAATCTGGAAGCCTATGCAGGTGACATGGAACTAATCATGGTAGAGGGGGTCCATTGTAAATTAATCTGTGGTTTTACCCACCAAAAACTGTAGAATCTATCAGAGATTATAGCTGACACAAACCTATTTTCTTTTAAAATTTTGGCTCACTTTGTGACATTGTTCTTTTGTATTACACATCAAAATGCAAGATATATTAATTTTCTGGTGACACAATTTTGTTTAAACTATAGTTCCATTACCATTCTTTGGTATTAACCATTAAACAGCAGAATGTCTTGGAGACATAAAGGTATTTCTTTAGAAAATATGACTTATGTTTATAAAATGTTCTCTGTCTTACCCATCAAACCGCAAAATCTGTCAAACGTTCTTGGGATCCTGGTCTGAGGACTGATCTGAATCAGAACATTGCGCTGTGTGTGGATGAAGACTTGAAGAAGACCTGCTCGATTAAGAGGACTGTCAAACAGCATCAGCAAACACTGGGAGAGAGATGGAGAGATGAGAAGAGTATTTATCAGAGAGTGAAAGGAGCAAAGAGAGACTGATACAGAGAGGGGGTGATAAATAAACAAGACCAGGGGGGTGTTTCACAAAGATCCTAAGTTGAAGTTATCTCTTAGTTGGACATAAAAATTATGGAAAGCCTGTAACATCTTTGAAAATATTTTGTAAAAGTTATTTAAAATGTTAATTCAAATCATTCATATTTTCTATTATCAAGGAGGTTTCTTGTTCCTGGTGTGTTATTTATGAAAAGTCTAAAATACTTAAAATTTTGATTTGAATATATTTTATTTTAAGGCTTTCCATTATATTTAAGTCCAACTTAGAGAAAAGTTAAACTTAGGATCTTTGTGAAACACCCCCTGCAGAGTTCAATCAAAAAGACTGCCAAGCAGCATCCACACTGAAAGGGAGATGGGGAGACAAAAATGGAGACAAAGAAAGTGTTGGAGGGACAGGGAGAAAAGAGGGGCAGAGAAAGACAGAGTAATACAGAGAGGGCCAAGAGAGAAAGGAGAACAGCTTAATTGAGAGGACTGTCAAACAGCAACAGCAAAACATTAGGAGACTAATTAATAGAGAAACAGAGAAAGTGACAGCAAGACGGACTGATACAGGGGAGGGTGAAGAAAGAGAGACAGAGACGGAGAGAGAGAGAGATATATATATAGAAAGAGAGAGGGGGAGAAAATATAAGAGAGAATGGCAAAGCAGACTGATAGAGTGATAGGGAGAGGAAGAGGAATTAAAGAGAGGGAGAGGAAGAGGAATTAAAGAGAGAGAGAGGTGGGGGGGGGGGCAGTGAGATATTTACCTGATGAACAATGTCTGGTCTGCAGTCCGATGGCTCCCTTTTATGCTTCTTCATCAGATGCTTGTGATGATCACAGTTCATCAACTCATACCCCTTTGGTGACTAAAGAAGACAAAAATTAATAAACAAATTTAAATAACAAGCATGACTGAATCTGTATGTAATTGTAAAACAATTAAACCATTTTGTGGTATATCCACCAAAATGCTGTCCAGAGAATGAAAAGTGAAACTTTGAGTGGACAGAAAGGACAGAGTGCAGCAAATTGTGTACTCTTTCAACTTTGTCCACACATTTTTATAGAATAAAGTGAGAGATACCATTGCGTTTGAGTGTTTACAAATGATTTGAATAGGCTTGAGTCGGTACGGTCGATCACACCGGGACCCGACCGTTGCCGTCGGGTCCCGGTTTCGTTTTTTGAGAACCGACGCTCCGAAAAAAAATAATGAAATATGTAAGAAATTGCAGTTTTGCACACCACTAAAATCATTCCACCTTGAAACTTAAGTATTTAATTGTTACCAATCATATTCTAGCTCATCCTGAATCAATCCGAACTGCTGATATAAATATGGGTTGCAAAGCAGTTCGCCCCATGGGGTTGTTGTTGCCAGCTGCTAGCTAGCACTGGTCGGGTCTCTCGGCAGGATTAATAAATCAGGTTGAAAGAAACATTAATGTTTGAATAATAAAACGGCTTTCTAAAAAGTACTTCTTTACAACATACCGATCAAATAATTTTTAAAAGACAAAATGGATATTATTTCTTTGATTTTGAACACCGCATGCTTCTTTTAAAAGCTGGAAATTACTTGGTAATCACAAGAAGTTTCGATACGGATAGCTGTTGCAAGGCAAGTTCAGACTAGTCTCGGAAAAATGCGCAGTGCTCCTCGTAGTTAGCTGTAATCCGTGCCAGAACGAACCCAAACAAAGACGTGATCGTAACGAGAAAAAATCATTAAAAACTACGAGAGCACAATTGGAAAGACAACTACTCAAAATTATCGTAAGCAGATACATAACTTGGAGGAATAATACAATAGTTGTCCAAGAAAAGCCACAGAAATAGTGATATTTAAGGAGTTACTATAGATACAATCATTATCGGAATGGGCCTGCTGATATGTCCGAATTACACGTTATTTGGTTTCTAGCCTCGTGTTCTAACACGAGGCTAGAAACCAAATAACGCCCTCTACGGTAAAAAGCAGTATAACAAAGGATTCAAGTATTTGCAGCAAGCCCCTTGCGATAAAAATGTACCCATAGTTACTCCTCGATTATCACAATTTCTTTGGCATTTCTTGGGCGATTATTGAATTCTTTGTCCAAGTTATTTATCTGATTATCGTAATTTTGAGCAGTAGTTGTCTTTCCAATTGTGCTCTCGTAGTTTTTAATGATTTTTTTCTCGTTACGATCACGTCTTTGTTTGGGTTCGTTCTGGCACGCATTACAGCTAACAAGGAGCACTGCGCATTTTTCCGAGACTAGTCTGAACTTGCCTTGCAACAGCTATCCGTATCGAAACTTCTTGTCGGATTACCAAGTAATTTTCAGCTTTTAAAAGAAGCATGCGGTGTTCAAAATCAAAGAAAAAATATCTATTTTGTTTTTAAAAATTATTCGATCGGTATGTTGTAAAGGAGTACTTTTTAGAAAGCCGTTTTATTATTCAAACATTAATGTTTTTTGACTCGATTTATTCAACCTGCATGAATCAAAATGGCGGCTCGATCGTTGTCTTTCTATTTTTGCTCCAGTTTTTTTTACTTTTAGAGGCACGATAATGGCACTAAACATCGCCAATCATGGATAAAAATAATGTCAAATGGAAGAATATACCGATCTGTGCCGAGGTATGCATGTGTTGATTTATTTGACTGATAAAAAAGGTCACTTTTAAGGGACATACTGATGATATGCGCTTTTTATAGAGGCAAGTGACAAATCCTGCGAGCTGATTTCGGGACACCGGGTCCCGATCGGTGCAAGGCCGTCGGGACCCGGTTTATGAAAATCCCGACATGACTCAGGCCTTGATTTGAACTATTCAGTTGTTCTCAGTTACTGTCCATCCAATTACCAAGAACGCAGAATCTCAGATCGTCATTAAATTATTCTGTATTTTTTAGTAGGGTATCTCTACGCCGAAGATACGGGTCAAAGTATGGATATGATTCTGAATTGGCAGTAGGGGCGCTGGTCCGAGAATGAGGATCGTCCGAATAAACGCAGACAACTTGAATCCTGTAAAATAAGGATCGTCCCCATTTTCTCTGACGTTTCTTTTCATCGGCGCTCTGCCGGTTTTGGGTTCCTGAACCGCGCGCTGGCGATGCAAAAAAAAGGATTCTGCGTAAGAAAATAACCCCAGTTCACCATCTACTTTTAAGGGTTGTCCATCTTCCCGAGGATTTATCGCTCATAGAAATAAAGTGAAAGTCCCTGTACAAAGTCAATGTAAAATGCATCAAGAAAATCATTGCGGAATCCGTTTTCCGAAACGCCCACGCACGGATCGGAAATATGAAACATCTGCGAAAATGCGGACGATCCTTATTTTTGTGGACGCATCCGTCCGCCTTTACGAAGACGATCCTTGTTTACGTGGACGATCCTCATTCTTGAACCAGTGCCCCTACTGATTAGTGACGTCAATTTTAATAAAGAATTCTTCATACGTTACGTCTCAACATCCTCAACACGAGTCTAAGAAAGAGTAAGACAACATGCGCATGGGCCATGGCATGGACGACTACGTCTGGATGTCTACGTCTACTCGCCGCTGTCGATTTTATTTACCCACATCGTTATGAATAGGTGGGCATAGTATTAATATAAGAAACTAAGAAAGTAAGGACTTGCACTGCTTATTTTCATGACATATAAAACCAGATATTCCATACCTTGATAGTTTCTAGGGAAGCCTTTTCAAGGACTACAATAAGTCGCTTCTTCTGTTTCTTGTCATGAATGGTTTTAATGATTTTCTGCTTCTTTCGTACGCCTCCATCGTCTTCATCATGATTTCGCGACGCCATGCTTCCTGCTAGTGTGAGTTAAGTTATTGGTCGCCAAAAGTAGCTCAATATATTGGATGATATATTACAAGCCGCTCCTTGAAACTAGCGACCAATAAGGAGGAGGCTAGCCACCAATAATGGGAGCTAAAGTGTCTCCGAATCGTACAATCGAAAAGGAAAAAAAGAATTTGCTCGTGCCGGGCTGCTGGTAACGGCCCCCAAGAGTAAGAGAATAGATTTGGATGTTTAAACATATTTTAAAAATCTTATTATATAACATTTAACTAAATAATGACCTACACATATGTAAAGCTATGATATTACTCTTTACACTCATATAGGTCATATGCCGAAACTCAGATTGTATCTTGAAATTATATCAAACAGATATTTACAATGAAACTCGCATTGAGTCCGTATCTAAAAATCTATTTCACAACATTTCTTTCAAATGATGATTGTTTATCAAAAGCTACTTCTTACTCTTAGCACAGCTGATTTAGACGGTAGAAAATGTAAATACTGTAGGCCTACTGAAGAGGATTCATTTTATTTTCAAAGAAGGCTTGCGCGGTCTTAGTTTACTACTAAATACTACTCTATCAATGATAGTTCAAGTTCAAGTTTATTTGTCTTTTTTCCAAAATGAATGTAATACAATTGAACAAATACATAACATGTGACAGAGTACATAAAAGGAACAATTATTATAGGAACAAGTTCATATACAAAGTGCATTTGAGTGAAATAGAAAGACGAGGAGACCGTAAAAGCTTAGCTTGTAAAAGTCACTCCCTCAAAGCAATAAAATATTAAAAAAACCAACCAGGTTATAGTTATAGGCCTATAATATAGTTTTCAAAAGTCAATATTATACAAGAAATGTTCGCTTGAGTATATAAACAAAATAACTATAAACATGGTGTAAGCTGAATCTTAAAAAAGGTGGGGAGAAAAGACTTTATGTACAAAAGGAGGCGATAAGAGTGCTACAAACATGGGGTATAGAAATGGAAAGAGGGGTGGGAGGAGAGAGAGAGAGAGAGAGGGGGGGGGGGGGGGGAGAAAGGGGGGAGAAAGGGGGGAGAACATATTTTCAGTTGAAAGCATGTCCCTCCTCTCTCTTCTCTCTGAATTTTTCAGAAAAAAAGAAAAGAAACAAACCGATAACATTATATAAGCTGGCCACAGGCGAGAAAGGTAAAGAAAGAAGTAAAAGGTAAGTTGGCAGTTGTTAATCTATACATAGTAAATTGAGGATATTTTCCTCCGAACATTGCTTTCTGCAGTCTGTTATTTAACCTTTAATGATTATGCTATGAAACCAAATTGGAAGTTGGTGCTCAAATTATTAATAGCCCGACTCATTATGTGAAAATCACCAAGAACCACATCCTCCTTTAATTTGAAAGATAATATGAATTTAGTTAATTATAAATTATTTGTTATCAAAAGATCGAGGACCATCAGCCATATCTATGTTCATGATGCCTCCCCCCCCCCCCCAGCCCAAATTTACGCCCCTTCGATCCCTGTTTTTTCTCATCATTTTTAATTGTTATTTTAAATATTTCATTCCTATACATAGAGTGGAGATCATCATTATTTGGTTGCGGGGAAAGGGCTTTCAAGTTTTTGGGGGCCATGAGGCAAAAGGCTTTATAATGATAGTTACCGATGCCGTATAAGGAAAAATACAGGGAATATCATAAAAAGGGAGGACAGCACCTACAATTTTGTTTTTTCATGTACGTTCATCAAAGGGCACTTAACTGTAGTCTCCAAAATTATAAAGGGCACCAAACACATTGAGATGAGAGGGTCATATTTCTCTTTGGTGTAGTTGTGGCCAGCTGCGCCCCTAAGTTTGCCACAGTGGTCGATTTAGAAAACAGTGAAGAGTGAAAGGTTGGCGGGATGGAATAGAGGAAGAGTAAATAGAGAGAGATATATATATATATATATATATATATATATACACTGCATATATAGAGAGTTATATGGACATCATTATTGTTAATTAAAGTACTTAAAACGCACAATAGTGAAGATAACATAAATATATAAAGAGAGATATGGTGCGAGGAGAGAAGGAGAGAAGGAGAGAGAGGGAGAGAGTTTTGTGGTGTTGGTGGTGGGGGAGGGGGGGGGGGGGGGGCAAAGAAGAAATTTCCCGACTAATAATACTCCAGCATTTGTAATCCGCCATCGATCTATAGTAAACTATTCTGAGGCGCAGAGGGAGATTAGTATACCCTGGCTTTGGCACGGCTACCATTAATACGGTGCTCTAGCATTTCAAATCATTTTTTATACATAATCCAATAGATTTGTATATTATTAGCTGTTTTGTTTTTTGTTGGCTTATTGGAAAAGTCTGTTGTAATCTTTTTCTGAAATAAATCAGGATTTTGTCATATGTACTTTGTTTACATAATGACAGGGTATATAATTATATACAACATTGCCTGTGATTTATGAACTCTGACAAATAGAAATATAGAATAAAAACCCCTAAAATGCATGATTATCTATCAATTGCAGGTACTGTTTGTGGAAAAATCTCTTCACTGTAAGAATAGATTTTATTATTATTAATTAGCATATGTTTTGTTTTTGTTTCATTTCTGTTTTGTTTTTGTTTCATTTCTGTTTTGTTTTGTTTCATAAATGAACATATTTCAGCATTAATTTCGCAAAGGGTAATCTGTGGCATCTGTGCATGTTGAGGGGAAAAGAGAGTGTAGGAGCCTACTGATATTATCCTGTGACCATTAACCCTAATAAGGCCGGGGGGGGGCCATTATGCCCCCCCCCCCTCCACGATTTTTCTGATTGTTCGAGAACGCATATGGATGGCGCCTCGCCGCTCGCTGACTTTTTTCTTTAGAGTCTTGCGCATCTTTAAAAAAAAAAAAAAAAAATCGGACCTATAGTTACAAGGTCACGTGACCTTTTGTCTTTGCATGTCAGCCCGAAAATCGCTAATTTTCGTGATTTGTGTACAAAACATATGGAAATGTCATTTTTTCTAAAAATAGATCAAACATTGGTTATTGGGTCTTGTTTAAAGTTTAGGTGGTTGTTTTGGGAGTCAAAATAGTTGAATTGTAGGAAGAAATGAAAAAAAACAAAACAATAACATAAATAAGTTAAAAAAACAATGAAATACATAAGAAATTATCAAAACAAGAGATAACATAAGGAATAAGCTGGCTCTTCCATTTTTTTTGGTCATATTATTGTTCCAAATGGTCTAATGAATATATGTAGTGAAAAAGAATGCTTAAATATGAATAATATAGGATTTATGGGTAAAAATGTGATTTTATGACGTTATTTGCATAAATTACCATAAATATGCAAATGAGGGATTTTTTTCAAAAAATTGAAATTATCATATTGTTCTATACACTTCACTTGACATGCGTGCAAATTTTCGCGGAGATCGGCCGTTTCACGGCCGAGATCTAAATGCCCCCCCCCCCCCCCCCGGCTAGTAGTAAGACTTCAAATAGCCCGGCCTTATTAGGGTTAAGCAAAGATTCTCATAAAACCAACCTACGGGAAATTTCGTTAGCCTCGTCCGTCACTATTCGAGATGCGCCAACGTGACAACAATGTGTTACATAACATTACGACTTATACAGCCCTAACAAAAGGTTATTGAATTTATCCTTAGATAATTTCTTGGAAATCTTACTATCCTGCATAATAACAATGTAGGCCTACTCAATGGACCTAGTATTCCTGTTCATTTGCCAAAGATCAACGCCTGGTGATATTAAAGTACGAGGGGGGGGGGGGGGGGGGGCAAGCCTATAGACTTGTGTGCGTATATGTATTTCGATATGATTTATGCGTGTTTCCTTCCTGAACCATGCAGTTTAGTATTTAATTCACCTCCATTGCTATATTTATGCGCAATGACATAGATGTAATCTACTTTGTATTCATTAGCTGTTGCTATGTTTTACAACAACCTGACAAACTTCTGAGTTCTCAAGACAAATCCCCAAACATCAAGCGTAAGACTCTTGCGATTAATTGCAAATTTGTATTTGATCGCAACTCAACTTTCTTGCCACGCCCTATTAGTAAGAGAGAGAGAGAGAGAGAGAGAGAGAGAGAGAGAGAGAGGGGGGAGGGGAGAGGGGAGAAAGAGGGGGGGGGGGAATGAGAGAGAGAGAGGGGGGGGGAAGAAAGAAAACTAGTTCTAGTTAACTAAATTTAATAAGGGAGTTTACAGATAGCACATGGTACAAATGAACCCAAATATCAACAGATCTTTTACACATGGAGAAGTTCCACTTTGAGCATATTAGAATAATAACTGCCAAAGTCCTAGATGTGCTTCATGAATACCTCTTGTTTGCCCTCTTGAAAAGAATACTTCCACCTGCGTATCATAGAATGTACCGTTGGTGCATAAATGAATAATGCTACGTCGACACCAAATAGTGGCCATTCATGATATTCGTTCCAAACTAATGCCTATAACATGCGGTGTTCCTCAGGGAAGCATTTTAGGCCCAATTCTATTTTCAAGTTATATAAATGATATGTGTATTTGTATAAAAGATTTCAAACTATTATCGTACGCAGATGACAGCGTATACTATATTCAAATCCTGATCCTAAATATATTGAGGAAAAGCTCAGTGAACAGCTGTCTACGTGTGTCGATTGGATGACTGATAATAAGCTTTCTTTACACTTTGGAAAAACAGAAAGCATTTTATTTTGTTCTAAAAGTAGTTCTAAAAAGTCATTTGAATTCAAAGTGACACACAATAATCGAGCAATCAAGAGAAAAGAGTCTGTGAAGTATTTAGGCATTGAGTTGGCTAGCGCAATTTCATTTTCATCTTTAGTAGAATCAGTTGTAAAAAAAGCAAATTCTCGTCTGAAATTTTTGTACAGATATCAAAGTTGTATGGATTTAAAAGCAAGACGTACACTCTGTTTTTCTCTTATTCAATGTTTATTTGACTATGCTAACCCTGCATGGTATAGTAACATAAACAATTCAGATCAAAAGAAGTTGAAGATTATACAGAACAAAATGGTGAGATTTATCAACTGTTCTGGTCCAAGAACTCATGTTGGCTACAGCGAACTTTCTAAAGCTGGTTTTCTTGAAGTCGACCAAAGATCAAAACAACTCGTATTGTACCACGTGCATAAAATATATCATACTAGGTCGAATCATTATATTCGATCCAACCTAGATCATGTTACTGACGTACATGTTTATAATACAAGAAATAGCCGATTCAACTTTAACTTACCAGAAAGAGTAGGTAGTATTGGAAATTCGTTCTATTACAATGCAACATTGGAATTCCCTTCCCAATGGTGTAAAAGAAATAGGAAACTATGATCATTTTAAGAGGAAATTAAAGGAATACCTAATACTTGACAGTCAGAGAAGAGAAGTGAATGACATGTTATATGATTTGAATTTGTATTCTTCTGTCGGTTCATACTTGTTCATGTTGTATATACTTATGTTTTCGTACGTTATAGAAATTCTACAAATTCATCATTATTTTCCTCTTCTTCCTTCTCCTCTTTTTCTTCTTCTTCTCCTTCTTCTTTTTCTTCTTGTACTCAATATCATTTCTATCATCAGTTTAATGTTGTTATTATATTATTATTATCTTTAATAAGTAGTTCTTTTAATTTTCTTATCTGTCTGTGAATATTACTATTTTAACTTATTAATTTTTATACATGTCTGTAAGGGACCCCGCTGGAAATAAGCTCTCGAGCTTTCGTGGGTTATCCTGTTCAAGCTGACTTATTTTTGATCTGTTATTATTATATATTGTTGTATGTTGGAAGCTTGTCGAATGAAAATCAATCAATCAATCACATAACTTTCATGAGCGCAAATCCAGTATTCATCTCTGTGGGTTGTACCTTTTTGGTACAAATGACCTTTATCTGCCCATGCGCAGATTGTATCTGTAAACTCCCTTATTGTTAAAACTTTAATCCTATCGAAATCCCAGGAAATGTAGGACTCTGGTGGGGCGTTCCAAAAAAGTTGATTTGCAATCGATTACAAATGTTGCAACTTGCAATTAATCGGCAACATTCTTGCAACGCCCCATAAGCAGGCGCGGATCCAGGGGGGGGGGCGAGCGGGCCTTGGCCCCCCGGGTCACCCCCCCAAAAAAAACTATTAAACAAAAATTGTGACCAGAAATTTACCCTTTTTTTTTTGGTCAAGGGAGGGGGTGGGGTGGTGTTGAGTAAAAAAAAAAATCGCACCAGGGGCAAAGAAAACTACCACCCCTACCCCCCTCCCCTCTCACTGAGCGAAATATCGGCCGGCACGATTTTCAAATTTCAGCACACTAAATTGATTTCAAATTTGGGCCTCCCCCCAAAGAAATCCTGGATCCGCGCCTGCCATTTTGATGTAGTGATGATGCTAGCAATCCAACACACATTGTATACATGTATGAGTAGGCCTATGCGATATCATGGGCAGCTAAAAGGAATTTTCTCAAAATTATAGATTATGTTTAAACGGATCCCTCGAATATTAGATCACAAAACATCTTACAAAGTATTAAAGCAAACACATATAATTCTACGTATGAAGCTTATGATGAACAAAATATGTGAAGGTGTCATGTAAAAAGGAAAGAATTAATTTAAATCTGGTAGCTTTGGCCTACACCATGCAAGCTTTGGGTTATTGTATTCATGTTGTTATATATACTTCGCATATTCAATTCAATTCAATTCAAATTTGTATAGATTTTACTCCAAACAAATAGGATCGTTCTCAATTTCTTTTTTTATACATTGGATAACAAATTCCAAAAATTATAGTGTAACACTAATACATGTAGATAATCGTCAGAGTGTAAGAGTAAAGATGACAATAACCAGGAATGATAGTGATGGAATATACATATAATATATGTTTTATGATTACCAACCCCTCTCCACGAGATGACCCCGACAACTCGACCCTATATAGCTTATATTCTTTAACAATAAAGAATTTGTAGGGTATAAGGTTTGAAAAAAAAAGATTGTTCGCTCAATCTAGAAACTCTATATTGTCTACATGTTTTGAACTTGAGGCTCAAAACCGGATCAAAGTTAATTTGATTTAGCTGCAAAATAAAATATTTTGGAAAAGTGCCTTTCTCAGGCTTTCAGTCCTACTACATGTATTCAAATTATATTTAATTTACAGATATATATACAAGTATATTCATCGTGACAGTTATGTTTGACGAAGCATTTATATTTTTTTTTGAGGAATAATCGAAGAATTTACGTTTTTTCTTTTAAGGGGATAAGCAATTAAAAATATCGTATTCGAATTTGATATTGTCCAACAGAGGGTGAAAACAAAATCACTATTCCCTAAGCCCAGAAAAAATTTCGTCGAGTACTATAGTTTACTCGTTTATGCAAACGATGCGTTTGCCTACTCACAAGTACCATAGTAAATGCATTTTTCGTGTATGTTGTGTAGAGTTCAGTATTGGTCGATGGTTTCAGCTGTCTTCTGACGTCACTGATAGCGCTTCTTCATGCAGAAAAACATGGCGTTACAATTTCTGCGTTACCTTTGTGGATACATAAGTAAAGCAGTTTTTAAGGAGTAAAGCAGGTCGATTTTTCTTTGAAATGGCCAGAGACGATTTCCCTATGCTTCAAAATACTATTGGAATGGCTCAGTTTGATGGAACAAGATGGAGGGATCCTGCTACTTCGAAGGATACTCATGGAAACCAGGCTGGAACAGCTGGCATGTCTCGCCTCGATGCCTCGCCCAAGAGCCCGTCGAGTGAGACCATACATTCGGGTCATTTTATGGTCAGCAACCCGCACAAAGTGAAAAAGAGAGGCGGCTACAATTTTGACGATGCGACCAAGGAAACAACGATAAATTACTCTTTTTCGGGGGATGACAGGCAGCTGGAAATAGATTCTTCTTTTGCTAAGCTTTTCGAATGCATGAGCTTGGCTTATCATGAGTAAGATTTTTTTCTCAATTTGTCAATCCATCAATTCATTCATCAATCGATTAGATCTAGAATTTAGAAATAGAATCTATCATTATTTGTTTTTATGAATGATGTCATGTCTTAATTATTTCCTTTGAATACGATGTAAGATTATTAAAAAAAATGAATCACAATGACAAGCCACGCATCACTTTAATGCCCCCTTTTCAGTCATAAACGATGAAATGCTTATCAATAGATCTAGACAATATCAATGAGACAATATGAATAGAATTAGAAGTCTGTCACTCTGTGTTGTGTATGTGAGCATGAAACTGAAAGTATGAATTTCTAATTTCAATAGCAATTTATTTGGGCATTTTTTTGGCAGAGGCAGAGTCGGAGACATTTCAATTGAATGTTAGTGTTACTATTGTTACAGTTCCTGCATAATAATTTTGCCTTGCGCATAAACTAGTAGAAGGGATGAGAATTTAGATGACGTCATGCACAGCGAGAGTTTAAAATATGGATGCAAGATTTTCAACATGGATGTCAATTTTGACCCATAATTTCCTGAAAAGGGACCATTAAACGGATTATTTCAGTCAAGTTGGTAGGTAAGTGGAACGATATAGATCTATAATAGCCTAGGTCTAGGCCTAATTTTCAAAATGAGATGCACCGGATATGCATCCGGTAAAATATAGTAATTTGGGCATAAGTTTGGTGGTGAGATCCACTCCACCGAACCCGCACAGGAGCGCCTATGGTCAGTTTCTGTCTCTAAAGAGAGGAGACGATCCTACCCAAATCAGAGGCTAACAAACGAAAGAGACAGAAATTTTGGTCTACATGCAGAAAATCGGGGTTAATCTTTATTTCATTTTATGAATAGAGCTCCAAATGGGGTACATGTACATGTAAATATACAAATCATGGTTCACTAACACTCTAACTGATAATACATTTTGTAGATGGTCGATATATTTCAAATTTCAAAATGTTTCAAACTTTGGACAAAACCAATGGAAATAATGACCTCCATCTTCATGTACAGTGTACATGGAAAGGTGTGGTGAAGAAAGAAAGCAGTTAGGATGGTCTTAATATTGATGAAGACGCTCAAGACAAGAAAAATTGGAGGGAGGGAGTGTCATTGCACGAAAGTCATTAACCCCTTGTTGGAGGGAAAATGCTGACTTTACTGATGATGATGTACATGTAGACACTGACCAAGTCATAGAACCTACATGTACATGTAGGTAGTCTCCCATGTAGGCCTACATGTGAAAGTATTTCTCTTTGGGATTGCATCTTATTCTTGGATTCTCAAAATACTCAAAATAATGCTGAAAGAATTTCTTTTATTAAAGTTCATGAGGTGTGATGTCTGTGCTGAGTCTTTAGTGACCTAGGCATTTGTTGTTTAAATCCTATTTTCTGGTGATTTCCTGGAATTCATTGTGATGTACCGGTACATTAAACTCTCTGAATTTGTTATGTAACATGATCTGAAGTAGACTAATCTGAAGCTACTGAAGGATAGATATTTCAGGGATTATCATTATTTGTGGAGGATTGCAAGGATTTCTTTGGATTGCTTTCTTACTGAATGGCCTCAGGTCAGGCTAGGAATTTTTATTTTATTTGGCTACTTTTTCCAAAACCAAGGGGCTACTTTAAGAAAAGTGGGGGGGGGGGGGGGACTAAATAACATATTTCGTACAAATTTGATTGCTAGCAGTATGGCTAAGGAAAAACACAACATATTGTTACAGCTTACAATATGGCTTTTCAAAAAGTAGCCCCCACTTTTCTCAAAGTAGCCACCTTATTTTTTTTTTAAGTACCGGTAGCCCCCATAAAAAAAAAGTAATTCCTAGCCTGCTTCTGTTAGACAGTTTCACACCACACATCTTATGTATCATGGCTCTTTCTGTTCTCCTCAAGATACCTTCTTCTGCTGTCATCACTCTCAAGTTTCTGAACCATTTACCACACTGTTCTAACTCTATCTTGCTTTTTATTTTGAAGGTAAACCTAAAAAGGTACCTACATGTACCAGCTTGGATCAAGACCAGCTCATTCAACTAATATCAAACCCCAGTCTGCATCTTCTTGCCACTGCAAACTCACATCAACCACTTCTGTTGATTGTATCCCTAAGATAATAAAACCTATCAACCTTCTCAATATCTCCCTAGACTCCCTATTGTATCCCTTCTTGCTCCTCCACCACTCCATTTACAGGTATACTATACAAATATACACTGCCTTGAGAGGTTCTGGTTAAAACTATGCTCAAGAGGTGACTCCAATAGTACTATTTGCTGAGGGGCGCAGCCCCGAAGCAAATGGTACTTTTGGAGTCACCGAGGCCCATAGTTTTAACCAGTACCTCGAATAGAGACATGGTATATTTGTTTTATATCCTGCATAAAAAAAAAAACATTTTTTGGGAAAACAAAATTTAGAACAAAAAAAATGTCAATTTTTATCTAAAAAAGATTTAAAATATTTTGTTTTCATTCAATTATGATTTTGAAGAAAAAAAAATTCAATTAAAAAAAAAAAAAATCCCATTTTTTTTCAACTCCCAAATAGTAAACCAAAATAGTACTCTCATATAGTACTTTCTAAAAATAGCTCAAATATTTCTGCTCATGTGACGAGCTCTCAACCAATCAAAAGCCAACAAATTTTATCCATTTCAGCCATTATTTAATACTGACCAGTAGGATTAAAAAAAAGAGAAGATATCTGATGACTGTGTAGAGTCCTAAATTTACTAGAGCTGGAATCACAAAAACATCAAATATAATAATATTTTTATTATTATGCCAATTTATGTCTGACATCCCATACTGCAATTCAATAATACTTGGTAAAGGATGGGACATACATGTACATATAATGTACTGAACAGTGAACAATGTAGACTGGCCATGACATATTATCTTTATACAAAGGCTATTGGATTAGAATGGCTTTACAATATATATATATAACACATAATGCATTGTTATTGGGTCATGCAGTATGGGGGTCAAATATCGGTCAAATATCCAGTGATATCCAGTGATATCCAGTGATATCAGGTATTAACCAGCAACACCACATGGTCCTCTTTCTGGCAATTGTACATTCTGTTCAGTCACTGATAATTTGGTGACATCCCCAAACATGCCCTAAAGATAACATAACCTAAAGATAACGTAACATCAGAACTCAATGTATCGTGAAAGACCTACAGGTACGCATAGGAAGGATTTCAAAAAATTGACTGACAGGAAAACTGATGAGAGAAGAAACATTCAAGGACATCTTTAATCGTCAATGTTTTCACAATATAGTGTGTTATAGTGTATTTCACATGAATTAAATATAGGCCTACACTGTAATTATGTACAATGAACATGACATGCATACTTGTACATGAAAGGGTATTGACCTGTTTAGAATGAAATTGAAAGCACGTTGTAGACAAGTCATATTGTGCAACCCCCCCCCCCCCCGAAAAAAACACAAAAAACAATTAAACAAACAACAACAACAACAACTTTATAAGTACTGTACATCTACAATACATTTATCATATTTCGCAGTTTCAGCATTAATTACAAGTTTACCAGTTATGGACTGAAGTTTTTGTTGTGGTACTGTAGCTACTGTATCTCTAGATTTTACAGTGACTTTTTTGTTTTCAAGAATCTACATGTAAGAGCAAAGTGGTTACTGGGTGTTTTGTAACTCTTATTTTGTACCACTAGTTAAAAAGCATTTTTTTCTTAAATTTAATTTTCATACAAACTTGTTTCTATAATTTGTAATTAGTGTGAGGCAAGTCATTGCAAATTCAATTACATGTATACATCTACATGTACATGTACATGTATCCTCCTTTTTATTTAGTGAAAGAAAATTTAGAGTATATATTTTCTAGATGGATATTTTGTATGCAGGTTTTTTTGTATCTCGTATTTACATTGCTATATATCTTGCACTTACTGAACATGTTGGCTTACATGTACATGACGTACCGGTACATGTTAATTTAAAAAAAGTGTCCAGTCTTTAACCTTCAATTCGTCAGATTTTACACAAAGAAAGGGTTTATCTTTATATTTATTGTTCGCTTTTTACCTGGAAATTCAGTAATCTGTAGCTTTGTTGGTACATCAGGGCTGTATCTAGTCTCCTTATTTGCCCAGGGCAAAGCAACGTGCCTCCCAGGCTACGCATTTAACTGTTGATGCCAAAGTTCGGAGGTCAAACTGATCACTCCCTCAGCGAATGTTATAAAGGGCAGGATGTTCTTATGCAAGTGCATATGTAGGCGTATATGTACATGTAACACCAAGTTCGCGTTATTGGTGAACTATTTATTCATAAGGGACCAGGAGACGATGGTTACAGATGTAATAAAAATTGGGAGATAAGAATATCAAGTCTTGCTAAATATTAAAGAATAGTGAGATACATACATAAAGTTCATGCATCAAATGATTGTACATCGTGGTGGAAAGCATCTACATGTACTGTACGTGTAGGCTACTCTCTCTCTCTCTCTTTCTCGCTCGTCATCTCTCCCTTCTACCTATTTGTTTCATGTAAATTAGTAAGTGAAGCATCTCATTTTTACTTTTCTTTGTAAATAATTAATCAAAGTGATAATAATGATATTGATAATAATATAATTTTTAAAAATGATCATAATAATGATGATAATAATAAAAATTATTATCTACATAAACAAGTGAGGCTTCCAAGTGGTACACTGGATCAGTGGATTTAATATATTTAGCGCAGTACCCGGATGACAGATCAATATTGTTTTCGTATTGCTCTGTCATCCGAGAACTTCAACTGTCGCTACAATATTGCTTGATTATCAAATATCAACGCCACTTTCGCTGGTACCTGGTCACTTTACTCAATGTGCAAAACTGGTGTCCCCTTTAGTCGGCCTGATGTAGATGATAATAATAATATTGTACAGTATGGCTTTATATAATGATAATAATGATAATAATGATAATAATAATAAAGATGATAATAACAATAATAATAATAATGATAATAATAGTAATTTATAATATACAATAATAACAACAACAACGAGAGCAACAATAATAAGAATAACAACATTACATCTTGTTTACCTGGGTAGCGTCATCAGTAATAAGTTCTGTTCTACCTGAGGGCCCTGTATGCAATCATGTTATTACTAGAATTATTACTATAGTACATGCAATACTGTGCTAATATAGGCGTACATGCATTGTACATGTACACTGTCACCACATGTGTTCATGTGTACATTATATTATGGAGTATAAGGTTTAGACTCGAGTGAGGTCCTTGCTATGTATGTGTAGTAGTGGGCTGGGTAATATGGCCTCCATTGAGAACTGACATGTAATACATGTAGATCAGACAATGTACAAGTTAAGTGATGATCAGAACAGATTAACTTGGCCTTTTTTCATCTGTAGCTCTAATGAACTGTAATTCTCTGCATCCTCACTTAGTCAATGCCATGTCCATGTACATTGTGTGTATATAGACTGACCATCAAGCAGTATGGTGAAAAATAAAGATAGAAGCAGTGAGCCATCTTGCTCTGGAAAGCTTTAAAAAAGTCATGGAAAACTAATAAAAAGATCGGATAGAAAACACACATGAAAAAAAGAAAACATACACAAATCACTGTGAAGATTTATTTATAAAATAACAAATCCAGAAACAGATTCTACAGTTTTAAGAAGAAAAAAAAATTTGTCAATGGTGAGATTATAGAAAATCATTACAAAGATGACAGATTTTTGTCTTTTTTCAGTAGTCAGTACCGGTACTCAAAACAGCCCTCATAATTTCTTTCCTTTCAAATCTGGTTCAAATTTTAAATGTTCAACCTTTTTATATTACTAATAATACATTTCCATACAATAATTGAATAACAAATATTCACTCATGTACTGTATGTTTACAAATTGATTTGTGATTAAAGAAATTTGACCGAAATATGGAGCAACAATCAAATAATACAAATTGAAGTGCTTCAGATTGTATTTCAAGGTTCATGTGTATGCTGGAATATTTACACATATGAAGAATTGGAGTACCGGTAGAGATATCCCCAAAGTTTCAAGATGCTTGTTGATAACGTGATATGTTTACTCTACATGTCATTGCAAGATAATTGAGCTCATGATAAAACCATGTGCGCATAGGAATTAGGTAGTATCAGTCTGACATGGTATATCAATAAAAGTTTGTGGGAGCTCTTTCTGGTTTTGTTGAAAACAAACATCCCCTAAGGCCAATTTGAATATATTTCAATTTTTTCCCCAGGCACTTTTTGAGATCATGTATACATTACCGTGTATTTGAGAGCTTACCGTACTAGAGCTCAATTGTTAACAACCATTCATATCATTGTGTCTGTGTGTGTGTGGATTTGTTTAGTTTGTAATTTTTTACTGCGACTCATATACATGTACAGTGCATGTACATCCACATCCACATGTATTCTAGGTCATGTACAGTACTTACAATCCCTTAAAAATGGCCCAAGCCAAGGTTGTATTATTTTGGGTATGCCCCATTTTACTACATGTAATAAAATAAGCATTCTACCATTCTAGATTATTCAAAAACTTCTTTAATAATAATAATAATAATAATATTTAATTTTTATATAGCGCTTAATACAAATGTCTCTAAGCGCTTTACATATATTTGGCATGAGATAATAATAATTAAGAATTCTGTATATTCGTACATACAGGTACGTGTACTTGTATTTTGTTCATGAATCATGTCTTAATAAGTGCAAAACCCTTTTGGATAAATAAAAGAGAAATGATACATGTAGATTGTATTTTATTTTGTTATTTGTAAAAAGCAAACAAATTCTTTTCCCAAGTTCCCATTGAAGTAGAAATAACTTCTTAACACATGGCCTTGTACCTGTGAAATCAATTTTTCTTTGATTGCTGCAAACATGCAATAGAATTATGGATCAGTTATTAGGTCCTAACTTTGTTATCTAACATCTAAATAAAACTGGCATGTGCCCAAGTTCATGGTGCATTTGCATTGAGGTGTGCTTCAGTTTTTTTAGGATTTAAAAACAAAAAAAGTACTTGTTGAACTCTTCAAAGATCCACATGTAAAACATCATTAACATATTTGGCATACATTGTATGTAATTATGCCTCTACATGTGTATTCTTGCTTGACAACTGAAAAAGCAAATAAACATACAAATGCATGTACTGCACTGTACATGTGAGTCCAGACATTCAATATCAGAAAAGTTGTATGGTATTACATGTTTACAGAGAGAATCTGTGCCGATGATTGCTGACAATGGCTGGAAGTAGAGAAAAGGATTATTGAATGCATTATATGTACATGTATGTAATGCTTATCGACTCTTAGTTGCAGTAGTGTTGGGGTCTGTAAATGATACTCAAACAAGAATTAGCTTGAATCAGAGAGAAAACAAAATACAAAATGTGCATGCAAGTAAACCAATACTAGTAGTCAAGGCCCACTGTATGAATGATACAGAGAAGTGCTACAGAATCATTTCTCTGCAGGACTAACATGTACAATAAATATCAAGGGGCTTCAAACACATGTACATTACACGGATGAACATGTACAGTATGCACAGGAGAGGCATATTAATCATTGCATTTCCCTGCTATGTTGGTTTGGCTTATTTCCAAAGATCCTATAGTGTGTGTCCTCTACAGCCTTTACAGGTCAATTGCCTGCAATGTTTGGAGTGCGTACGGTAGTTAAGGCTGGTTCGCATATGATGGGGAAACCATGATGGTTTTTGATACGTTTACCACATTTTTGTTTCTTCACTTGTAAATGAATGGCAAGTACAACTGTAGGTAGCTGCACACAACGACATGTAAGGTCCTATATTACATGCACAGTGTGCAAACTTACACCTCTGAAGCGTATTACACTTATACAGTACAAAATGCTGTGGTTTACTACGTCATACAGTGTTTTTGTGAACGAGCCTTAATACAGGCCTACAGGCCAATCAAATAATGTAGCACTATGAAAATCGGGTGCTAGATTGCAAAACTGATGTTTACAAATTTGATGATCTTTGATGCAATGTACATGTTACGTACATTGTAGTTCTCTGTCTTGTGTCTATTTTTTTAAATCTGAGAGCAGAATATGAAGAAGTGCTCAAAGTTAGCAATAAATCCCAAATTGTGTAAATGGGTCAGCTTGTTGCATCAACCTGCAATCAACCAACAATGTAATAATGGGCTCTTGTATAGTGTTCCACAAATTTTCACCCTGTCTTATCATCTCTCCCATTACATGTAGTTATGGTGCTCTAGCATTTCAAAGAATCAAAGAACCGTAATACCTATCCTACATGTACACCTGGGTTGAGTGTGGCAAATGTAGATTACTGTCTTGCGAATTGATGTTGTGTCGTGGCAGGGATTTGAACCTTGTACCCTGTGGTTCACAGTCCGGAGACTTATCTACTAGACCACAACACCCTGTAGGCCTACACTGAACATTTAAACAACACGGATGTGCTCAGCCCCCACTGACCACTCCCCCTCTGCAGCCATACTACATGTGGGCCTAGTCTGCAAGCATAGACTCTAGTGTAAAATATCCATGTTTACAAAAAGTATTATGACCTCACGAGTAGGTCAACTGAATTGAAGGTCAGCTGTGTTTGGGACTTGGTGGTGGATTACATGGAGCACTTGTGTGTATGCATAGGAACATGATACCTTTCTTCCAATCATAAACACCTGGAATAACTCTAGGATAATACAGTTGACAGTCACAACACTTGACAGGTGTTGACCTGTGTACTATTAAAGTGTACTAATAGCAGGGAGGTACATGTACATGTACATGTACAGTGAAACCTGTCTATAAAGACTGCTCAAAGGAGACTAGAAAAGTGGTCATAATATGTAGGCATGTGGTCTTTGTGTACAGTTTTCTGTAATACATGTATCAATGGCAAAGTCTATAATATAGTATTAATGACTGCTTTGAGAGAAATAGTTGTTTTTATACGCTCAAGGGAAGTATAGAATTGTGCTATTGACCGAGGCGTGCCGAGGGCAATAGCCCAATTGTAACCTTCCCGAGAGCGTATAAAAACAACTATTTCTCGAATATTAAAGCAGTCATTAATACTTTTATATGCCGAAAACAAAGGAGTCAACTAATGACACCACCTTGGCCTTTCTCTAGTTTATCTGCACGGTTGTTTTTTTATAAGTGTATCTTTGAGAGTAGACTAGATCTAGATTCTAGTCTAAGCAAGATATTTTTACAATTTTGGGGGTGGGCCGGCCCTGTGGGGAATATGGAGAAGAACCTGCGCTTTCATATGACACCTCACTTATTGAGTATCACCTTCAGGATCACAACAGATTATAAAGGTTTGAATCTCGAATTAAAAACTTGACCTTTTTTGCATGGTCGCGGAATGCACGTAGACTGCATAGGGACTGCATTGCGTACAATCTCTATGGGAATAATTTTAACACACAACATGCATCGGGTGCGCGATCACCCTGACAACTAGATCTATTTTCGTATCTTTGAGAGTAGACTAGATCTAGATTCTAGTCTAAGCAAGATATTTTTACAATTTTGGGGGTGGGCCGGCCCTGTGGGGAATATGGAGAAGAACCTGTGCTTTCATATATGACACCTCACTTATTGAGTATCACCTTCAGGATCACAACACATTATAAAGGTTTGAATCTCGAATTGAAAAAAAAACTTGACCTTTTTTGCATGGTCGCGGGATGCACGTAGACTGCATATGGACTGCATTGCGTACAATCTCTATGGGAATAATTTTAACACACAACATCGGGTGCGCGATCACACCCTGACAACTAGATCTATTTTCGTCTAGAGTCTATACGTCTATGCTTTTTCAGCAACTAAACGAACATGTTTATGGATAATTTCACGTACCCTTTTTGTTGTTCTTGCTGTCAGCGAGTCTTGCATTTGATCTTGGGAGAGATTCTTGAGCCATTTTTGTCTTGTTTGGAATTGTCTTGTCTTGTTTGAAAATACCGACCAATTTTTCGCACGCGTACGGTATCCTCGATCGCTCAAACCATTTTTTAACATGTAAACCTATGGGGTAACCATGGAGACTGACCTATTTTCCCAATAACCATGGTTATTGGAAAAATAGGTCTGTTTTAACCATGGTAACTGCGAACAGTTAAAGTTTATGAATGCATTTTCGACCAATCAGATTGCTGGATTACTTAAGTGAGGTATATAATACATTTTACATACATGTACATTATTTATGTAGAACATATTGCGATACATTTTCATTATACCGGTACTGATGATCAAATTGTAGCTCATAAAAATGTATTTTGAAAAGGAGGTCCCTGATTGTAAAATATGCTGTTATTATTTTTAATTAAATTTCTTAATTTTATTTTGTAGATGCGTCATAGTGTCACCGAAATGGAAGACTTTTAAAGGACTGAAATTGACTTGGAAGGACAAGATTCGACTCAACAATGCAATTTGGAGAGAGTGGCATAACCAATGTAAGTATCAATGGAAATTCAATATCTTAAATTTCATGCAAAAATTCAGTGGTTCTTTTGGTACAGCAGTTTTAATATAGTATTAATGACTGCTTTGAGAGAAATAGTTGTTTTTATACGCTCAAGGGAAGGTTAGAATTGTGCTATTGCCCCGAGGCGTGCCGAGGGCAATAGCCCAATTGTAACCTTCCCGAGAGCGTATAAAAACAACTATTTCTTGAATATTAAAGCAGTCATTAATACTTTTATATGCCAAAAAAAAATAGAATAAAAAATAAACAATAAAAAAACTTTTGTCGGAGATGGGAGTCGATCTCTTGCGTACAAAAGGTGATGTAAACTAAAGGCAGTGCATTATACCACTCGGCCATCGCGCTCTGTTAACATACTATGCAGTTTTTTCTAATATATAGATTAAAATGGATTGAAAACGGCTTCGAGTGGTGGATGCTTCGCGGCGGCTCGATTAAACGGGCCCTTCTTTTACTTTTGCAATGCATATTGGCACAAACTTAGATCAAGATCTATCGGCAGATGTTGTTTTTTTGTTTTTGGAAGTTTATTTTCGTCTTCATGTCAACAATGCAAGATAAAATTGTCGGTAAGATCGATCGAGATTCAATTGTATTGAAATTACCGACCAATTAGTTGCACACGTACGGTATCCTCGATCGCTCAAACCATTTTTTAACATGTAAACCTATGGGGTAACCATGGAGACTGACCTATTTTCCCAATAACCATGGTTATTGGAAAAATAGGTCAGTTTTTACAGGAACAGTTAAAGTTTATGAATGCAATTTCGACCAATCAGATTGCTGGATTACTTAAGTGAGGTATATAAACTATGTTATGAATTGCACTGTAGGTGTTTATGTTCATAATCATGTACAGTCTATATGGGTCAAGCTCACTATCAATAAGGACCACTATCCATAACGCGTGACAAAATGAATAGCGATCCTTTGTGAATAACAGTCCTTGTAAATAGCGAGCAGACACTGTACATACAGTAGATGCAGTATCTTATTAGACCCCGTTCTCACTCACTTTGAGAGCGCTCCAAGTTAGACCGCTCCAGACCGCTCCAGAGGAACGGGTCTTGAGGAACGGTTTGCGAGCGTTCACACTCCGAACAGTTTTTATGGCTCAGAACCGCTCCACGAGTCAAAGTGAAGTGGTCTTGTTGCTATGGCAGCTCAGGTAAGCGGGTCAATTTTTTCGCGTGCGGAATCCAAACCGTATGTACCGTACTACATGTTTCGCACGCAACGTCACTAGCTCACTTCCGCTGAAAGTACGCTTTCCGTTCACATTGCACGTTAGAGCGCTCTGGAGCGCTCTTAATAAGACCCGCTCCTCAAGACCACCTTGGAAGGTGGACTTCTGGAGCGGTCCAGAAGTCCGCTTCTTGGACCACTTTGAGCGTTCTCACTCACCTAAGAACCGCTCCTGAGGAGCGGGTCTTAGTTAGAGCGCTCCAGAGCGCTCCAACGAAGTGAGTGAGAACGGGGTCTTATACACATTGTGTACACACACATGCATGTACAAACCTAATGTAAATACTTGATGTCAAGAATCATGTGTCCAAGTGAAGCACATACCGGTACACCTATTTAATCATACATGTACATGTACCACCTGTCCGACATTGGCTTGATTGCATTCCATGACAATGACTTACTCTGAAATTGACGTCAGTACACACAGCATAACAATACCAGCCAGATACATCATTGAATATGATATGCCCACTCTATTACCTCAATGTAAACAGCAGAATATGAACAACGTTTATAGACCAAGCTTTTTTAGACCAAATATAATCATTTAGGCCTATGCAGCTGGACTTGGAGGCCAAGGCCAGATTGACAATTGATCCTGATGTGGTTTCTAGACAATACATTTGTAGGAAGCGAGACAATGTGTAAAAAGAGACGTTCAAGCAATAATTTGTTGCTGGCAACAGTCTAGTGGTTGCATTGTTTGTATTATAAACATGTATACATGTATATTGTAGTCCTCTGTGTTGTGTTGAAGCTTTGTTTCAGCCTACCACTTTAGATTTACTGAATCAAATTTATTTGTGCATTGTTTTTTAAAGTTTGTTTTATTGCCTTTAGATTTCCTTTATATTTCATACTTATACAGTTGTAGGATTGTCACATGTGTAAAAAAATGGAACCCTCTTGGCTCTTGCACTTACAAAAGATAAATTTCGCTATCAAACTTTTTATAACGTGCTCTGTAAAAATTTACAAGGAAAACAGATTTTTTTTTTTATTGATTTGAATTGACTTGCAAGTGCTCTTACTGAACATGTACCTAGCACTTTTCAGGTCTTAAGAGCAACTTTGTTGAAGTACAACTGTGCATGAAATTTGAATGATTGTTTTCATTTGAAATGGGCGTATTTAATTTCCACGTATACATACATACAGGCTGAAAGTTCAAGTACTCATGTTCATGATATTTCATATCCCTGGAAAAAAAAAGGAAAAAAAAGAACAATAAATCACTGTGCAGCTATTTACAGCTTTATTGCTTTTACATTTACTGGTAGTTTATTGGGCATTTGGAATAATTGGTACACTCCCATGTACTTGTAGTCCTGAGTGTTTAATCCTTGAACTCAAAATTTTCATTTACTTGTTTGTTCAATAACGGCCCTGAACGTAAAAACAGAAATGGGTTAATGGTCTATAATGCTCATGCTCTAAGATAGTATTTTGTAGGATTAGGATGTTATGATTTCCACCCAAACCACAACCATTCCCAGGTCTCTAAAGTAACATACAATGTACATGTACATGTACCCAAAATGGAATTCAACTGGGACACAACACAGCATGACATTAGGCCTACATACATGTACATGTACGTGCATACATGTGCATCTGTCATAATGTGTATCCTGGTTTCCTCTAGGCTTGGGATATTGTATGTATGTACACATACATGTACATGTACATGTGCATGTTCATATACATGTACGTGTACATAGGGATTGTTGTATCTATTCATAGTGGACCATACAAGTACCGGTACATGTTATCAAAAGAATGGAAACAAAATATCTTTTGAAAACCATGATTTTGAATTTTTAAATAAATTGGTTATGTAAAAATTGCAGATTTTCATTTAATGCCTTGCATTAAAATAAATGACCTTTAGATAAATGTTAATTCCTTTATGATAATATTTTTATACAACAAAAATAGGTGCGATAAACCATTGAACGTACATGTACGTAAAATTTAATACACACATTTCAATGTGAAATGCTGCCCAGGTCTGTTGATCAGTCCCATTTATAGGGCATAGGCAGCTGCTGTTGATGGAATAAGAGTCATCAGAGCGTATGAACATTAGAGTGTAAATGCAATCGTGAAAAGAACTGTAGGGCGTACACAATGTATACGGTATTCAACAGGCCAATAAAGAGATCAACAATCAAATCTGATTTATTGTCATTTGGGAGTTTCGCAGAAGAAAGGGTTTGTTATTAAGTGTGCTTGAGCTTTTGTCTGTCTCAGCCAAGGGCAAGTACATGTATAAAGATTTTAAGATGTATACATGTAGGTGTTGTGGTCGAGTGGATACATCGCCAGACTGTTGATCACAAGGTCCGCGGTTCGAGTCCTGCCGCCGCACTAATGTCCTTTGGTAAGACATTGATCTATATTTGCCACACTCCACCCAGGTGAAGTAAATGGGTACCTGGTAGAAATTTATTCCTTGAAATGCTAGAGCGCCGTATGGCAGCCGTGCTAAAGCCAGGGTAATAATCGGGAGCGCCAGGAGGGTAAAATTTGACTGACATGAGCGCTATACAAGAAATCCTTATTATTATTATTATTATTATAATGATAATAGTATTCATTCACAGGGACAAATAGAGAACTTGAAGCATTAGTCATTAGTGATTAGTCATTAGTTATTTGGGATCATCACTGTACAGTGCGTCCCAGAAAAAACGAAACCGAGAAGTGTCAATGTTTTATCATAACTTAATCACAACCATAATTAATGAATGATACATATTTGGAAAGCTTAGAGTCTCCTCTTTCATGTGATGTTACTCAGATGATGCATATTTCATGCATGAGTGATTAAAAGCAAATTGAAGGAAGGAAACCAAAAAGACATTTGGCAGGCGGTATCTGAATTTCGAAGAAAAAGTCACATTTCTAGAAACTTGAGTTTCTGCCCTTTCATATGACACCTCAATCAGGAACAAGGGAAACGCTCTTGGCGGTCTCGCCTGCATTACGCAATTCGATATGATGAAAAATTGAGGTTGGAACATTATTCATAGGTAGGGTGGCCCATTAGCAGGCCCCAAAAAATGAAATCCTCTAAATATAATCACATTTTGAAGTGAATATTGACTAAGAATCATCAGAAGAATCGATACCACGATCGATAACTTAATGAAATATGAACAAATTAATTTAAAAAACTATTAATTAACCCTTGGGTACAAGTTTCATGGAATTTGAACAATCAATTTTAAAATATGCTAAAAAATTTGAAATCTTGATGTTGATGCCACAACAAAGTCTAAGTTTATTGACCTAAAATGACCTTTGACCTTAACTTAGTGACCTGAAATACTACTCACATGATTGGGGGTACTTGATAACTCTATAGTCCAAGTTGCTAAAAAATTCAAAATCTTGATGTTGATGCCACAACAAAGTCTAAGTTTGTTGACCTAAAATTACCTTTGACCTTAACTTAGTGACCTGAAATACTACTAACATGATTGGGGATACTTTAAAACCCTATAGTCCAAGTTTCATTGACTAAGAACTTAAACTTTCAAAAGTTACACAATGTACATTTACATGTATGTTTTTTAATTTCTTTTATGAAAACATGTCTCAATAATACTGTAGTTCATAGATAAACCGAAAGGCTATTAACACTGTCGCTCAACTTGTAGACATACCGGTACATGTACTATGTAATTGCATATTTGCTGTCTTACTTTCTTTTAGGCCTACCGTATTACATTTGTACATGTTTATTTCATGTGTAAGGAAATGTCTGGTTTCAGGTTTTGTCATGCAAGCTTTGTTCTCAAAATATAGGCTGTCTTCAAGTTTTGATGTGGTCATTCTATGCTTTCCTCAGTGGAAATTATGCATTTTTACAGTGTACATGTACATGATATGTACAAATTTACCTTGTAATATGATGGAAATTGCCAAAATACATTTACATACAAATGTGCATTGAATTAGAATGGTATTAATGTAGGAACTAAAGTACACATTGTAGGCAGCCCCAGTTCCAATAAATTCCACTACAGATGCTCCATGCATGGACTCTTCTTGTTTCATGTAAGTCTATGTGCTCATACATGTACAGTGTGTACTGCTATAACTCAAAGTTGATGAGTAAATAGTCTGTAGGCACAGACTTTGATTTGACATTCTAACACGATTCCTTGATCTGTCTTGATCTGAGCCTAGCTCTTCCAGTCTATGGCTTTGTCAGGAGCAGCTATAGTACAGAGTCTATAGGGTGCAGTGGACAGTGCAGTCAGTATAGTCTCTAATTTCAGACACTGTTATGCACAAGGATTGACAAGGGTCTGTGTCTGCAGACTAATGAGTAAGGGGCTTTCCAGGAACTTGTGTATGAGATAATAGCCATAGCTTAAAATGTGTGTGGGGTGTGTGTTGTGTAGTACACAAATTATGTTATGTCCAAGCTCATTGTTTATATGCCCTCAGCTGTGAGATCTAGTGTGGTGTGTTTATGGGTGTGTTGGGGGTGTGTTGGTTGCTAGTCTACAAACACAAGACTCTAATTCAACACTTTACCACAATACCTAAAGCATTGAGCATTGCAGGCGTAGGGCCACGGTGCAATTAAAACCCCGAAAAGTCGTAAAAGCTTTTGAATTCGTAACGGCTATCAAGGCCCGGTTCGAACAGAGGAGCAAAATTCTTCCAAAATTCACATTCGCGTAACTCCCTTATTTTAGCTTTAAAGTTCATAAAAAATTCACAGCACATACAAAATCATGATATTATTCTTCAAATGAATTTTCATTCCAAACTGTAATGTATTTTAAAAGATATGGGTATTTTCCTGTTTCAGAGGTCTGTGAAAAGAGGCTTCGTTTGATTCCCGTGATAAGTCTGCGACGGTATAAAAATCTAATCGATTAACATTTTACTAGACTTTAAACTCTAGTCTCACTCTCTGCGAAGTTTCGAGATGGCGTCATTAGTAGTTTCGTGTAAAACTGCTTTCAAAACTGGGGAAAGATTCATGAAAAGACTGGGAGCTAAAACTATAGACGACAGAATCGACGCTGTTTGCGCATGCGCTGTTCGCATCACGGGCCGTCTGCCAGCGCCAGCTCAGCCAGCTGTACACTAGCACTGAACGGTGATTGTTTTCACGCTGCAGAACGTTTTAGCACGTAAGTTTAGACCTAATTTTCACCCTTTTTTCTTCCTGAATTATGCTTTTGATTATTTTATTACAAACATAATTGATAATAGCCCTTACCTTCGTCATTATAAATGCTTACATGCTCATTTAGGGTTCTCCGAGCACAGTTGCTTCGCATCAACACGGCCGGTTGTGCACACGCATATCTGCAGTACGGTACTATCCTGGCTGTGTATTAAAAACTGTTCTATTGATTCTCAATATTTCAAACACCACTGTGCAAAACTCAACTAATTTCACTAAAAATCGGTAATTTTGTGACAATTGATGACACTTAAATAGCAGTAAAATACAAATTTTTTCAACTTACCGATATTAAAAAGAATAATTTGAAAATTAAAATCGTGAGTGTACTGTCAAACTTGCCGATCAGCCGCATCGTATTTGTTGTGTACATTAGTGTGCAATAAGTATATTGACTACTCATGTTTGCAATTGCTGCCTCTTTACACGTAGTGCAGCGTAAAAGGTCAATACGCATTGACTCTCTTGCTGGAGTGGTTGTGCAATGCTATGCAATGCAGTGGGTTGTTGTGCATTGAATTGAGACGTTTGATGCCTGATCAATATATAATAATAAAGTTTCCAAAGGTTTTGGCAGCTAGCTCTAAGTTGGCAGGGCCATTATATTGCACAAAACTCTTCTCCAGCGACATTGTTTTTATTTGTGGTCGTATGGCCCATGGGTCATTGATTAAATTAGAGACCTTAATTATTTCGGGCAATCCATCTTGTTTTCTCTCACAAGCCAATGCAAACTGAGAAGAAAAATTCGCTTTTAATTTATACTGGTGGTTGTGGCGTTGTGCATGTTTTTATTGTGACTTGTGTGTCTGGACATGGTAATAAATTAGGTCTAATTATATCGCGATATATAGCGCAATGATCTAGGAGTAGGACCTTTGTCCATATTAATTCCATAATCACTATCCTGAGTCCTGAATCTGATGTAGTTTGCTCTCTATTTTTCCCCAACAGACAAGTCACTGTGCATCCAAGAAGAGCCATCCCCAGGGCAAGCCTGTATCTAGGCTCTTTCCTTTTCCCTGCCTGGGACCTGGGGAAACTTACACACAAAGTTATGCATATTCGAGGACCAAAGTGCCAACAGAGATTTATCGCAGACCATGATGTCTACCTTCATGTACGCGGCTGATGAAACTTTCCCCTTCATTTTTCACGACTAAGCAATAGGGAATTCAAGTCGGGTGAGAATTCATTTGAGCGATACATAAAATCTTACATAATATTCTTGATATGACTAAAATAGTTTGCTGCTACAGAACTTTTGTAAAAATTATGAAAATAGTATTAGTTATAACAGTGAAACAATAACTACATGTATGTACGTTTAAACAAAAGAAAAATATTATCAACTACCCTGATATGGTAATGAACAGTGCCATGAAAAGTTGGCAAACTGGTGACTTTATAAATTATATCTTTTATATTAACCTGAATGCATAATGGGGGTCCCTTACTCCTCAGTCCTCACTGAATTTGTGTTTTGTAAACACATCCTTTTAGAGAGTTGGGAAATTTTTAATGTATGCCCATGATGGCCATGAATAGTGTTTGCAGTTCCTTTTTAAATAAACGTAATAGAAACCTTTTTAATAACATTTTTTTTTTTGGGGGGGGGGGGGGGAGGGTTGAAGGGAGAGAGAAAAATCCCACCGAGTTGAAATGTCTACAATGGTGGAATGGGCCTAACTGTAATACTCAAATGATGTCAGATTTATTATCAATATCATACATGTAACAAGGAATAACCAAGTTTTTAAATTTAAATTTCAAGTATGATAATAGTTGTTATTACAATACATATAATAGTTGAGTTGTATTTTCTTTTTTTTCTTTACAGGATTACTGGCACCGAAGAAGAGCCCTGTATGGCCTATTCGTCTCCTCTTCTGTTACATTTTGTACCTCTCCCAGGCTCTTCTCGTCCTCCCTGATGACAGTCCCTGACACATTCTGCCAGAAGCAAGGATGCAAGCAACAAAAAAGAGCCATTGAAGCTGGTGCTTCACAAAGACTGTATTATAGTCAGGTCGCTTAGCGTAAAATGTATCGATTATCGTTACTTGCCAGATAAAAGCACCATTTTTGGTACAGGGCTTCCTTAGGACTTACTTAACAATATAAGGCTAGGAGCCCCCGGCAAAAAATTAATGTAAGGGAGTGGGGGGCGGGGGCGTCTTTTTGGAGCCCCAAATAATTTTATAACATTGATTTGTTGTTGTACAAATGCCATTTTTGGTACAGAGCTTCTTTATCTTTTATGCATCAATAGACATATATTTTTGCAGTAAGCCTACTGTTTTCCCCCCTTTTCAGACCGATGGTAGGGATATGGTCAGTCATGTGATCTGTCACAACCACCTTCAAATTATTGATATGTTTAACTGTAAACATATCTTTAGCATATCATGGGATCATTGTGAAAATGTGTATAATAGCAAACCTGATTATGAAGAAGATCATTGATAAATGATTTGTTTATACGGCTATGTAGCACCTATTCAGTGTGTCATATTAATCAGTTATTTTATTTGTTTTGTCAGCTGAGTTTACGATGTTCATCACTTTCAAATGTATGCCTTTCAGCAGTTTATGCTAACAAAGGATTATTAAAGAGAATGCTTTACCTTTTAAAATAATTTTCCATAAACTTTTCTTTTAATGTGTAGCATGTTGATGGATGTGGTGGTGTTATATTAAAAACCTGATTTATTATTCATCATTTTAGTGCTTTAAAAAAATAAGGTCTGAGCTGAAACACACCCACAATCATGGGATATACATTTTAAACAAATAGACTGAGTTATGGACACTAAATTGAATTTAATATGTATTTTATTGCAATAAATTTATATTCACAGCTCAGCTCAAGGGATGAATTACAGTGAAACTCACAAGACAAATGACATAAACATATATATTTCATAAACATAAAAACACGAGAAATTCATGAACTATGGAATACCCCCCCCCCCCCACCCCAAACAATAAAGTGGCGAGAGAGAAAAAGAGTACAAGAGAAATATTTGCATGTATGTTGCAGAATGATTTCAACAAATTAACCCGAACCCCTCACTAATTTCTGACCCCCTCCTAATATATATATATAATTATATAAATGTATACACATTACATCTTTTATTTAACATTACTTTTTATTCCATTAAATCGATGTTACGTCTAAACATTAACACGGGATATACATTTTAGACAAATATACAGAGTTATGGACACTAGCTTGAATTTAAAATGTATTTGATTGCAATAAATTTGTATTCACAGCTCAAGGGATGAATTATAGTGAAATACTCAAGGCAAAATGACATAGACAAGAAAATTATCAAATCGCGAGAAATTTATGAAATACGGAAGCCCCCCCCCCCCCCAAAAAAAAAAAAAAAAAAAATTAAATGGTGAGAGAGAAAAGTGTACAATTTTTGGCATGTATGTTGCAGAATGATGTCAACAAATAAATCAAAACCCCTCACTCATTTTCGCCCCCCCCTTATAAATATATATATATATATAGATATATATACATATCAACTCATATCTTTCATCTATCACTACTTTGTATATTATATACACATCGGGGGTGAGGGCCGGGGAGCCTAATTCTTGAATGTGGCTGATGTGGCTGCTGCCACGTCCAGTGACCTCTAAGTTACAGTTGTATCTGTTTCTGTTTCGGTTGCGTCGGTATACTCAGGTTTAACTGTACTTCACCAACTCGATCGACCACATATCTTCACAGTACCCTAACAATGCATGTTTAGAATTCATGTTTGGCTAAAAGTCGACATATTTTTATCAAAAGATGCAAGGAGTTGATCAAACCATAAACACCGAGTCCAGCTCACTCAGCCCTGCACACACGCGCGCGTCCACGCACGTACGTATTACTCTACACAAAGGACTACCCGCGAGAGGTAACCATCATGCATGTAACCCTATAGATGGGACTGGACTTAAGCTTACGCGAACGTTTCGCCATTGGTCGTCGATGACATTGCCTTCGTTTGATTCCCGTGATATCCCTGGAAAAAATAGTTATGAACAGAAATTTCGAGGAGAGCTTTGATATATTTTTATTTATCATTTACGAAAGTATTGGCCTGGCGTCTAGACGGAAAATATGAAATATAATGCAATATTTTCAGCCAAAAAAAAAAAAAAAAATGGCGCTTCGTTTTGCCCAGTTTTTGCATATTAAAACGAGATTTAACTACTAACTGCAATCATAATGAGTTAGAACAACTCTTCTTCTTCAATTTGACATTTCAATCATTTCATTTGGTGGTTTCTAAAGCGAGATCTTACAGTTTTGCTAAGTCTCTTTAGTAGCGGTTTGGAGTAAACAAGTTGTTTACTTTATGCAAATTAGGCTTCAAGGACGAAAGCTTTCGCACCGATAATTATACCCTAGCCCCGTGCCTGATTGAGTATACATTTAGATCCTTCAGTTTCTGGTTATTAGTACAGAGTCTATTGTAGTCTTGAAGTGCAGACACTGTTAAGCACAACGACTAATAAGGGTTTGTGACCGCCAGCTAGATATATACAGTCTGTTGAGCTATTGTACAGGTGCTTTGCAGTGCTCCAACAATGCACCCCAAAGCCACAAAAAAGTTGCTTGATGTAATTTTTAGTTAGAGCTCAATAAAGAGGTTTTTGGTAAGCATGGCCAAATTTTAGTTTTCATAGTTTCCTGAAAGAGCATACATTCTTCTGTAATTCAAAATTGGGAGCCCAGAAGAATCTAAAAATGATATTTTTAGCAGTGTTTTGGAGACCTACATTTTTCTGATCTTGATAGTAGTTTTTATTTATTTATGACCCAGGCTACCGGTCTCAGTATGATCTCTGATAACTTTAAAACAGAGTAAGCTGGTGCATTGATACGTACATGACTTGTACACAAAATAAAGAACAAGATGCGCATAATCTATGTGCCAAGTTTGAAGACGATTTCACTATATCTTCACAGAATTTCATAGAGTTTTAATCTTCCTTTTGACACCTTGCATTATGTAATACCTCGGGAGACATAGTTCTCCAGACTTTTTATGCGTTCCGTTGAATGCTATATGGAATTATGTCAGAATAGAGTCTGGCCTCGCAGACAACTTTACATGCATGTGGAAGGCGAAGGCCCTTGTTACGAAAGCAGAATCTCAATAGCTCTATTCATTGATCTGAGGCAAAGTACAATCAAATATATCTGAATAAAAAAGAAGTGTTATCCACAGATCGATTGTTGAGGCATGCATGTACATGCAGCTGTGCTGGGTGTGTGTAATGAACTAATGATTCTCTTGTGGTATTGCTCAATCAAATCGGTATGGATGAGAATTTGCAAGCCCAGTCATGCAATGTTGCCGAGTTGTTAAAATGTAGCGACCATATGTTGACAAATATCGTCTTTTCTTCTTCCATTTTGAGTACATACCTCTTTACAGAGTATTATCGTACTATACTGGGGTGTGTGCAGGTGGCCCACTACACCGGGGTTTCTCCCTACTCTTAAATACGAATTATGCAGTGGGTTTTTAACGTGCAAAGGTAGTGACTCTTTTCTACACGGGGCCTCCATTTAACGTCCTATCCGAGGGACGGAGCGTTTTCCACTTAACATAGCCTGCGTCTATGAACAAAGGGGAGGGGCATGCTTCAGTCATCCGCCTGGGTGGGATTCGAACCCAGGATCTTTGGTTCGACAGTCAGACGCTTTACCGACTGAGCCAACTCGCCTTTTTAGTGTAGAAGTGTAAAAAAAATATATTGAGTAAAGAGGGGAGGGTAAGTCCATCCTGGTTTTAATAGGAGCAGAAAAATGGAATAGATATTTTCTTTATACAAGGGTTGTAATTGTTTTGTTGCAATAGTGTCATGTTTATTTACGCTGAATGTATGATTGAAAATATTCTTGATTGAAAATTTTCTTGATGGAAAATATATATTTTTGAATTTGATTAGTACAGCGCAAACAGGAGGGGACCTTGCAAGATACATGCATACAAATTAAAATGGTTTTCATTCAAAATTAGTATGATTGACTGATCTATAGTAACATTTATGCCCTACTTGCATGTCCTACATTAAAAAAAAAACATGTACTGTACCTAAGTGCATTCTAATACATGTACAGTGTACATATAAAAATGAATACCTCCCTGATTACATTTACATACACTGTACATAACTTTTAAAGGGATAGTTGAGTTCTGTTGCAGAGGGTGCTACACACAATTATTTTTTTGTGAGATAATGAAAAACTGAGTGTCAAATTTGAAAGAACTTACAATTTAAAAGACAAAATCATCTTTGTTTGATCAAAATCGGTTCAAAGACGGCTGAAATATCCATAAATATAACGATTTCTAATACTTGTGTACCACCACAAATATTAGATAATTTGAAAAAGCCGTTGAAGAAATGAAATAGTGCCTTTTACGTCGTATTTCAGCCAATGTCGATGTTGGCTTTTTTTGTTGGTATTTTCGTGTTGGTTTTATTACGCACAACCAGCCGGCCCATGTATTGTTATTTTTAATTAAATAATTAATTAATGGTCACCATATTTTTTTGAAAGTGAAGCTTAATTGGTATGATCGTATTGGCTAAATTTCACACATTTTGGGGTCTAAAATTACCTTCATATCAGTTTAAGATTCTAAAAGGGCACTAGAAATGTCAAAGATAAAAAAAAAAGCAATAACCACGCACTTTGAAGGCATTTGCGGTCTGAAAACAGAACTCAACTATCCCTTTAACTATCAAGTACTAGTTCAGTTTGTATGGATCCCCAACCTGGCAGTCAATGACTCAATTCAGAAATGCCCCCCTATTTACCATCCAGGTCCTTAACAGGGGGTAGGTCACGGAATGACATTGACAAGGCTTTGCAGCTACAAACACGCTGATGACACAGATAAACCCCAGATGAGGGTGGAGGGGTTTTTGATTTTTAGTCACAGGAAAGTTTTCAGGAAGCACCTTATTATCACAGGCAGAATAACATCGTCTCTGTCCTATCTATAGGACATCAGTGTCTCAATGTCACTTTCACCAGGGCCGGGGGTGTGAAAGTACAAGGCCCCTATGTTAAAGGTACTCTTCAATATTATGACAGGGTAGTGAAAATAGTGGAATCATTGTCAATTTGTCTTGAAGATGGAAAGAAAAGTGCAAGGCTCCTATTTTAAAGGTTTTCTTCAACATTTTGACATAGTGGTGAATATTCTTGATTCATTTGTCCTTGAATTTGAAGAAGGAAAGAAAAGTTCTTGTAAATTTTTCAAGAAAAACCTAATATTGATTTTCAATACGTGTAATAGGAATTTATTTGTAAAGTAAAAATAAAGTAAAAATAGACCCTAATCAATAGTTTGATACTTTGATTTCACAAGAATTATTCATGAGATATTTCTTAAATGGTTACCTTCCTGTTTTTCTGTTTGTATTATAATTATTTTTGTTAACCTCATATCAAGATGGACTTCTCTGTGCAAAAATATCAAAAAGATAAAGAAGAAGAAGAAAAAGAAGAAGAGGAGAGGAGGAGGAGAGGAGGAGGTGGAGAGAGTAGTTCATAACATTTTTACAAATTGTTGCTATTCAATAAACATTCCTTTGGAAGGATGTTCCTTCCATAACATATTACATTCCTTCGTTGAATTTGGTGTCCGTCCAAACAACAGCCTACAAAATAATCCTCACCATTAATTTTATGCTCTTGTCCTAAAACCATTAAACACACCAGGTCAGGTCATGATAAAGTAATCAGGGTGTTGTTTCTGCGAAACTGCAATTTAATAGTACAAGTTCACTGACATCCCATTGACATGTGTGTTTATTTTGATACATGCATTTTAATGGGAAGTCTGTGAACTTATGACACTTTCGTCGACCAATCACATCATTGTATCTGTAAGAGCCAACTAATGAAATTAAATATGGGCTAATAATGCAATGTTGTTATCAAAATTTATCAGTGAAAAAAGTATTAGTAGTGTGCCTTTAATCTCTTGCTATTGGCTTGAACTCCACTTCACCAGTGATCCAGACTTGACCTTTTCAATTAAGTTGTTATGGCAAATGTTTATTAAACTTAAAGATCCACACTAAGATACACAACGTGGGTTTACTGCAATCAGTTATATTAATGGGGGAGTAGTAAAAAAAATGGGTTAATTTGGAGTTAATAAAGAAAATAAACCTTTAGTTGAATATTGTTTTGGGAAAACAGCAGTAACTTGTAAATTATAGGAAATTTCATGCAATTCAAAGGCTATTAAAGTGTTCATGTACAGGAGGTACATGCAACTTGCAAAATATTGACAATGTACATGTACATGTACATGTATGTTTAGGTCTACATGCATGGAATGAAATTGGTTTCTCCTCTACAGGTGTACATTTAGGCCCTTTGTGATTATTTGTTCTATCTTTTTTTCACTAGGCCCCCTGTATTTATACAGCACAATGGTATATATGCATTAAATACATGAATTATATTTACATGAAATACAACTGCAAATCACGGAAGGACAATTTAGTGGCATACATATTTGCATTGTACATGTACAACTGATATGTTTCAAGTGCAATGTTTGTATAATATTCTCTTTATGTGGTCCTCAAATCGATAACAGAACCTGACATATGATAATGATGATATTAAATGTTATATTGTTGTTTTGATTGCAGTTATCTTGGGAAGGAGACCACTTATTTGTCAGTTTTCTTCTCCGCTGATTGATAGCTACACTGCCCCACAGGTAAGCTCAATATAAGCATATCACCCTGGCCTAATAGCCTAACCCTCCTTTGGTTTATGAGAGTCTAGGGATAAGACTATGATTGCATGTCAACAGAGATAAACCCTAAGACCTTTTAATAGAGGTTGCAAAGTGACCTGGTTATATCTATTTACTGGAAGTCAACCACAATTATATTTGTTTAACACCTGGCAGAGCTGCTCACATGTACAAGCACATTGTATTAGTTACACTTTTCCTTTTTTTCCTTCTTTATATGCAGTCAGCATTTGCTTTAGATTTAGTGGGACATACCGGTACACTTATGTCAAGGCAAATGACAAGCTTTGAATTATGAATAAAAATGGCAAAAATTCATTGCAGATATAATATCATCTGAGGGAAATAATCTCAAATTACAGGCACAAATAGTAGCACCAAGTGCCGTTTTGTGAAATGGTACTCCTACAAATTATAGGCAAATGTCACAGATTGTAATTAAGGGAAATGGAACAAATTCTTGACAAATGACACAATTTATTATCAAGGGAAACAAAATATTTTTATTTAAAAAAAAATATTTTTATTTAAAAAAAATAGAGAGATGGAGAAATAGTAAATGAACTTAAAATCTAGAGACAATGGCGACAAATTATACAATGGTCAAATGATAAATTTGAAATACATGTACAGTACATGTATTTATTGATGTAAAACCTTTTTGATCAAGCATGGTTCCAACTTCGAAGGGAAAATTGAAATTGTAAATTTGTAGCATAGAAATTCCTCTTTTTTTGGTCCATAGGAATTCTTTTTTAGGGAATTTTTAGGGAAAAAATAGGCAATCTATCTCTTTCATCATTTTTCTCCCAGATTCAATATTTTTCCATTCATCCTGACCTCTGTGAGAGTTTTCTAGAGATGTACTGCTCTCTACTTCAGTCTTCAGGCGTTCAATCAATTACTTTTGTTTTGTTTTGTTTTACTCCTCGCAAGGCTGTCATTCTTGAAGGCAAGTACTGGAAGCGAACCTTGTGTGCCGTCGTCAAGGAGTACCAAAAATGGCGGGTTTTCTACAAGAAGAAGCTCAGCCATGCAGGGCTACTGGAAGAAGGGAGTCTGGAGGACTTGCTCAATCGGGAGGTAATTCAAAGCTCAAGTTTCCCCCTCCCCCTCCCCCTCTGCCCCACACTGCAGGGGGGGGGGGGGGTAGATGTTTTCTAGAGTATTTCCAAGCAGATTGCTATTTTAAAAGTTCATATTTCTGTTTTAAACAAAACCCAGAAAACATTCGATCGCACAAGCTCTTCCAATTTGTGTTCTCACATTTACTGAAATAGGTTTTTGTTTATGTTTCTCTGTTAAGCTCAAGATCTCATGCCACTTTTTGTAAAGGCCACTCCATTATTCCTTAAAACCTGACAATGACTTTAGTTTTTCCCCTTCTCTCTCCACCATGTTTCCCATCTGCCTCTCTGCTCTCCCTCTCTCTCTCACTCTCTGTATGTCTGTCTCTCTCTCTCTCTCTCTCTCTCTCTCTCTCTCTTTCTTTCTTCTTTTATTACCTCTCTCCTCCCCCTCTCTTTGCCAATGAAAGCAGGAGCAGTTCCAGAACCTGAGCAAGACCTTCCTGGACACCAGCTCGGACGAAGGGACACCCATGATCCTGGACGAAGAGACGCTCCTCTCCGAGTTCTCGGACACTCTCTTCACCAGCCTCAACCCAAACTTCCCCTTTCCGAACCCCAAGGAAATGGGTAAGCTAGAGTTCAAATGGTTCACTCGCCCAACAAACTGTCAGAAGCAAAATTAAAAATTGTGTGTGCTATTTCAATGTTCGATAATAATAATATATTCCGCTTTGATATAGCGCTTAATAAATCCACGATGTCTCTAATCCTTTCAGTCGTTAGCCCCACGTCTCTGGAACAAACTCCCCTCTTTCTTTAAATAAGAAACAGTACTTCACTAGATTTCTTCAAAAAACAACTGAAAACTTACCTGTACAACTCCTCTTAAATTAAGTCTAAGAGAGCAGCGCCTTGTAACCTTTGGAAAAGGCGCTATATAAATCCAATCATTATTATTATTATTATTAAGCGCTTTACAGATATATATCTACCAAATGTAAAGAAAGTTGTCAATTTCTAAATGAAAAAAAGAAAGAAGGACCATAAAATACTCAAATTCATGGAAATGAACATCCCATTTGGAAAGGATGCCTAGTTACAAATAAATTATTCAAGATATTTTTGTAGAGTTGTGAAGCACCAAACATGAATCACTGAAATACTAGTATGGTGCTGCATAAAATTCCTCAGTCTATAGCAATATTTCTGGTTAGTACTATTGCCCCATTTTTAATTGGGCATTATGTAAATAGGGGATGTTTGTTTCCATGAATTAGGGTATTTTCCAGTCTGCCTTTTGTTTTATTGTTGTTTTGAAATGGTTCATTTTTACTCCAGTAGTAATATTTTAACATGTTTTCCCCTATTTTTTTTTTTCTTCATTTGAGATTGCGCTTCAATTTTAAAGTTAATCAGGATTGAATGGATAAAATATTGACTTACGGTGGAATTCATGAACATTCCCACGCAACTCCCTGTAGCATATGAAATACAATCAAAGCTATTTGTCCCTGGAAAGGATTGGTGGAAAATGAGTACACAAATGCCAATTTCGGTTACTAGCTGGAATGTGATATGCGTATTAATACCCCTTCACCAGTAAATTTTGTTGAAATTTTAGAAAAAAATTGTGGTTAAGCAGTGGAAGTTTGCCAAGTATGAATTCCTTCCTCATCTACTTTACTGTAGAGAGTAGAAGGCAATGCAGTGTGTATAGTTTGAATCAATATTTTTGTGTTACCACTTACCTCTTACTTTCCTTTTTATGTTTTTTCTTCTGAACCACCATAGCTCATGCTGGTATGAATG